>CAJHNH020000206.1:313060-375560 GCA_905116865.2 Candidula unifasciata | reverse complement strand
TATGCTCATTGTATTTTAACTCTTAAATATTACAGTATAATCACACTGCAAAAGCTTCCAACTTCTTTTCATGTCTTTGGTTCATGATCCGCTAGAATAAGTGGATACCTGTGGGTGTGGGTGGGTGCAGTTAACAAGGGTATCACATGTGGGTGTGGGTGCTGTTAACAAGAATGTCACAAGTGGGTGTGTGTGCTGTTAACAAGCATATTACACGTGGGTGTGAGTGCTGTTAACAAGTATATCACATGTTAGTGTGTGTGCTGTTAACAAAAATATCATATGTAAGTGATGTTAACGATGATATCACATGTGGGTGTGGGTGTTGTTAACAAAAATATCCCAGGTGAGTGTGTTCGCTGTTAACATGGATATCACATGTGGGTGTGTGTGTATGTGTATGCTGTTTACAAGGATATCACAGATTAGAGTACTCGCCCTGACGATTTGAAATACCGCTGATAACTGCGGGTGTTATCTAATGCAATGTGTGGATGTGGAAAGTGGTGGGGTACTGTCACAATATGTCTCTCCAGAAACTCATCACAGAAAGTTCAAGAAGCATAGACATGCTGTACAGTCTGAGTTGGGGAAAAGAAGAAGAGAGGAAGGAAGGTAGAGAGACGGGGAGAGGGGTGGGAAGATGGAGAGTGAGAGAGAGACAGAGAGAGACAGAGAAACAGAGAGAGACATAGAGAGAGAAACAGAGAGAGACAGAGAGAGAGAGAGAGTCAGAGAGAAAGAGAGAGACAGAGAAAGAGAGAGAAATATGTCAAAAACTCAGTTTCTAGTAAATTGAAAGGCTTAGAAGAGAACAATAATGGATGGTAGGGTTTATGAAAGGAGAGGCAGGGATAAATCAGTACTATGGTGGACACTGGATGTTAGGGATAGCCTGGGTGTGCAAAATCTCGAGACGGAAATGTTGGAAGAAGATCAGAGGACGTTCCGGCGTTCGGTGATCAAAGCGACTGGCAGCCAAAGATGTGCTCCATGAAGATTATTATTTCATTCATTCGCGTTCACCAGCTGTAAACTCTGGCGGAAAGTTCTGGTTGTTCATCCACTTCTGGAAAGCGGTTCTGTTCCAGAACTTTGAGTATTGCATGTGCATCTGTTTTACAGAGCTGACGCATTTGTATGCAGACTGCTGGTTCCCTGCCTCTCAGGCAGATGCACGCCGACTTTAAAGGAAGCTCCCAATTAGTCGACTCTTGCGACATGCTTGTTGGGTAGGCAGTGGGTCTATTCTAGTTTTCCCTAAAACTGGGCCCCGGAACCCACACTGGGAGCTCCATGAAGATGATCACATCCTACAAGTCTATAAGCGCTGGGATCCCATCTTCACTATAACTCGCAGCGTGTGAAAACTGATAACACCATTTCTGTGTTGGTTTACTATTCCTCTTTGGCTATCTCTGTGGTGTTCGAAATATTTGGCGACACTTCTTTTGATGTGAAGTTTTTGTAGTCGTTTTAGTTTAAACCAACAACAAATGTTAAATGTTAAGCTAAGCAAATTTTAATGTAAAATAAATATTTACTGTTTAAAATTTGTTGTGAATTTTACATAGGTAAAAGGTAACGGTAAAGTCGGGAGATGTGAACCAGCGTCATTGCACACGGTTATAAACCATAAGTGCTCTGCCACCAGTACGGAGAGCCGATAAGAATTGTCCGCCTGTGTCGCCGTTCGCACGTAACTCTGTAGCTACAGCGACGTTCCTCCATTTACCCCAGAGTATCACTCTGGTACCCATTTCCTAGAGGCTAGGTGAACCCCGGGAGCCGCCCGGTTTCGAACGCCGACATTGGGCAGCAGAGAGTCGCAGCTGGATTTGAAAGCGAGCTTCTATCAACTGCGCTTACGCGGCTCAGATTTTACATACTGCGATTTTTGTTGTTGCATTAAACAAAATGATCACACCCTTCCCCTCCCTATTTCTTGAGTCTTATATGTCTTTACCGCTGATCCATACATGGTGACCACCGGCTGTTGAGCAAAGCCCCTTTCCTTGTCTTTTCAGAGAGATCCGGAGTTGGAAGCCCAGGCGTTGGACTGGATCGAGGCCAACCTGGGCGAGCCAGTGAGCAGGACTACCCCCTATGATGATCTCTTGAGAGATGGGATTATACTCTGCAAGTAAGGTGTTTCTTTATATCCTAGAGACAAATTCACATGATTATACTCTGCAAGTAAGGTGTTTCTTTAAATCCTAGAGACAAATTCACATGATTATACTCTGCTAGTAGACAAATTCACATGATTATACTCTGCAAGTAAGGTGTTTCTTTATATCCTAGAGACAAATTCACATGATTATACTCTGCAAGTAAGGTGTTTCTTTGTATCCTAGAGACTTCACATGTTATACCTAGAGGTGTTTCTTTGTATCCTAGAGACAAATTCACATGATTAGACTCTGCAAGTAAGGTGTTTTTTATCTATCCTAGAGACAAATGTTTCTTTACATGATTGAGACTCTGCAAGTAAGGTGTTTCTTTATATCCTAGAGACAAATTCACATGATTACACTCTGCAAGTAAGGTGTTTCTTTAAATCCTAGAGACAAATTCACATGATTATACTCTGCAAGTAAGGTGTTTCTTTGTATCCTAGAGACAAATTCACATGATTAGACTCTGCAAGTAAGGTGTTTCTATATATCCTAGAGACAAATTCACATGATTAGACTCTGCAAGTAAGGTGTTTCTTTAAATCCTAGAGACAAATTCACATGATTAGACTCTGCAAGTAAGGTGTTTCTTTATATCCTAGAGACAAATTCACATACATTTGTGTTTATTTTGCCAGTGGAGTATATGCGCCATCGTCCTATCCTTTGTAATGATAAGTTCACACCTCTTGATTCACTGGAATTTACTTAGTTTTCTTCCAAAGCTGTACATTAGGGTTTCAATAATACCGTGTAAGAGTTATGTGTAGGCACCGTTTAACAAATGTTTGTAAGTTTATCAATACAGTAGAACCTCGTTTATCCGGTTCGTGATTATTCGGACTCTGTGTAACCGATTTAAAACAGCCTTGGTAATAAAATAAAAAACATCACTTTGCCAAGTCGTTGCAAGCGTGCATAAAGCTTAGACGGCGGATTACCACCCAACCTCTATCTTTATCTCGTCAGATATGTGTCGGATTTCAACAGTGCAGACAGAGTACGTTTACTTCCTGGTTGCTGTCTCAAATTGTTGTTAAAAACCAAAAGACTGCGAAATGGATGGCTAACGATTAAAGGTTGTAGTCACATTGTGGGAGAAAGTACGCACTACAATGCGACTTGACTCCGGGCTAACGGTAACAACTATTGCTTCGGAGACAGGAGGCGGGAAAACTACAGTTGGAGAATGGAAGATAAATGGAGTAGAAATTGAAAAGTAATACATGTTAAAAACGTACAGTTCAATAGATAAGAAACGTTTATACAGTACTAATCTGTAGTAAGAGGTCAGTCAGAAAATATTATTAAGAGCTGGTTGTGGTATAAAAACGTTGTTTTCTAATTATATTTGTGGCGTAGAAACTCAGTGTTTGCAGAACTCCGACATATTTGTTGTTTTGTTACCAGGCCTACATTCGGCGGACATTGCTGAGTCTGCTGTAATTGGGGTTTTTTTTTCTCTCCATGTTTATGTTTCAGTTTCATACAACATTTCTGATTTGACATTAGAGGGCCAAATTTGTTACTAGTTTTAATTTGTTTTGACTTCTACAAACTTCCTAGCGATAACTTATCTTTCTTTTGTAGTGGTAGTGTTATATCTATATACATTTGCTAACATGATCTGATACTAACCTCCAAAAGTTATTATTATGTCCGAGTGCCTGTCTGTTATGCGATTTATAATTCGAGAAGAAATTCAAACTTTGGAAGCGTGTACACGAAGATTTTTGTATATCGCCCTTATCCGTGGTGAGTTGGTATTTAGTCTTACAAACGATATGATCAGGAGAAAATGTGATATTAGAATTCAATGGTTCTTGTAGAAATGTTCACCTCTATGCTGGAAACGAACCCATTCATGTCTGAGTCAGGGACAGACACAGAGGCGCTTCAGCCACGCCACCTAGGCTCCATCTAACTGAAGATTCGGTTTCAGAATAACATTGTAGATGTATTAGAAATTCTGTCTAAAATCTTTATGTAAAACGGGGATATTCACGACTTTAAGAGAGATACAAATTATTTAAAACAACACTATGCCATGGCATTATCAGCATTATTTGACGACAGAAATTCCCGAATGCACAACACATTAAATATTAAAAGCTCATCCAAACTTGAAATAACTTCTGTAATCCCCTGGATAGCAGTGTCTCAATAAACGGAACAAATGCCATTTAATATCAGAGGTTATATAATATTGAAATGAGCATCGTCGTATGCCCTTCTACGCTGACAATGATTATAGTAAGGAAATGAAAAATTCTAATTCTGAGTGTTCATATGATATATAATTCATAGTAAGTGTTAATTGTACAGTTTATTCCATTTCTTTAAGCATTTCTTACTACGAAAATAGAGGGCCTACGGCGATCTACGGTAGTCTTTCCTGTTTAGAATCTTCCTTACTTAGTTACTTAGTTGCTGCTCTTCTACCTTGGGGTGTACTAGATGTTTGCCAGAGATCGCCAGACGTCTCTATCAGCATTTTTTTTCATGGCTTCGTTCCATTCCAGTCTTATGTCAGTTAGGGGCTGTACGGTGGTTACTCCCCTCTCTTTTTTTCGGGTGCTTGTTTAATCTTACATTATCTTTGAATTCAATGTGGTCATCTTTTACTTTTCACTGTAGCATAATTTCTCGGTGAAGTAATGTATTTCTATAGATTTGGTAACAAAGTTTGTTTGAGCGCTTCATGAGACTCAGCTTCGAATCCTCATCGGTATCACTACTGCAGTTTCGTTTATCTCTTAGGAGTAATAATCTTCAGCATGCAAAGCCCATAGAGACTACACTAGCAATGTGGCCATAATTTTTTTTCAGGCTCATTACACCGTTCCCCCCCCCCTCCCCCACCACCACCAATCCTTTTTCACACCCCTAATATCCTCTTTCATTTAACCTCATCGTCATGTAGCAGGTCCTTTGCAGAACGTCGCTGTCACCCCTGTCTGCCTGAAGGATGTATATCACCACCTCTCCGGCCTCGACCACTTCTCTGCCCTTCGTGCTGGTCGTCCTTTGTCCTCTTTCGTGGCACCATGCCTTCTGCTATTATTTTTCAGTTGGCCGTGGCGCTTCGTATGGCCAAAATATTTTAGCTTCCGAGGCAAGATGCTGTTTACCAGCCAATCTTCCTTGATGTTCGGATCTTTTTTCCCCATGTATTTCTTTTCTTTTTTATTCGTGGTATTCTAAAGATCTTTGTGCAGCATTTAAACTCAAAAGCCCAATCTTTTTTCATACGGACTGCAAGATAGTTCACGTCTCGCATCTGTATGTTGCTGGAGGGAAGATACATTCTTTCAGAATGTTGATTTCAATTTCCTTGCTGTTGCTTAAGAGCGTCGTGCGGGTTCACGACGCGGTGGCAAACTACTGAACGCTAATGTCTTCATAAAACTACACAACAGTGATATAGTTGCTTTGCAAAGTTCGGAATGTAAAGGGTGTAAACAAGAGCAGATCTACAATTAAGCGATGAATACCTGCACAGCTGGGATGAGACAAGAGCAGTGACCTGATCCATAAGTCTGGTGATCGCGTGAGAGGGTGTAGCTTGACCGCTACGTATATTGTTCTGGTACATGATGATGCATATGAAAGGGTATGCAACTAATGGACTATAGACCAACCATAAACTCTACAAATAGAGCATAATCTTACCTTGTAAACATCGTTACCTGCAGAGGACTGCAGTGTGCCATAATTATAACCTTTTTCGAGGTTGAAAGGGGTATGTGCGATCTGCCCTGTAGGGCTGCCATCCACTCTGAGATTTTGTAGTCTCATTGTGGAAACCTTCAGGTAGCAGACCAGAGGGGACAAACCAATTGATCGACCTTGTCGTGTTTTTTGTGTGTGTGACCCACAGGTTAATGAACAAACTGATGCCAGGATGCATAAAAAAGATCGACACAAAAGGAAGTGGATTTGCCCTTATGCAGAACATTGAACGGTTTCAGGTAAACATTCTAAGATCTATAACCTTTTTATTTATATTCAACTGTACAAGGAAAGCGAGCGATCACCCAACCCACAGAAGAGAAGGTGACTTCAGAACTGAAGGCTGCCTATATTATATTATTGTTTCAAACGGTTAAACAGAATCTATCTGATATCCTCCTGTTAAATTCGCGTTCAGAATGGGACCCGGTTTGATAGTAACGTATCGGTTTTAACTTAGTTGTTGTGTGTGTATCAAGTGAATCAAATATATACAAATAGAAGCCTATAATTTTGACAATTCAGTTATAGAGTTTTATATAGAATTTGATTTCGAATACTTGGGCTCTTTAGTGAACGGCAGTGGCGACTGCTGAAAAGAAGTCAGAAGAAGACTTGTATTAGTAATGCAGAGATTAAATAGCATGAAGAACCTATGGCAAAGCACTAGTAAATATCTCAAGATCGTGCATTTTTCCTGTGGCAGCTTACGGTTGTGAGTCTTGGACTCTCACTCAGTCACTGAGGAAAAATATTAGAGCTTTTCAGTTGAAATGTTATAGAAACATTCTGAGAAAACCATGGATCAGGAAGAGGAAAAACATCGACATTCTGAACGAGTTGAACATAAAGGAGAACTGACTCATAAACAGGATCCTGTCCTGAAAGTTGAAGTATTTTGGCCACATCAAGCGTTATGGTGGCTTGGAAAAGACGGCAATGGAAGGAAGGTGTAGTTTGTGGAAGGCGAGGCAGGGGTTGACCACCGCGAAGATGGATACAAGACACTGAAGATGCATTGGCATTGAAAGCACAAGGGGCCGGAGAGCTGGCTAGGGAAGTTATACTTTCAGGTTTGTCGTGAATAGAGCAACGAAACGTTCTGTAAAGGACTTGCCGATTGATGATGATATAGAGTTTGATATTTTATTATTTATGAATTGTAGATGCATTTCGTAAAGAGAATTATCTCGTTTCCAATGAACTATATGAGAAACTGTGTGCATCTTTTCATTGTAATAATTATTGTGTGCAGGTTTTTTAAACATGCGTGTATTTTTTAAATTGTATTCTCGAATGTTAAATGTTGAATCAAGAATTGAGACTACAACACTCGAAACACTCTCATAAGCGCTGCGTTTCCATCTTCAGCAGCAAGCGTAGATCCCCAATTCCGATGGTACCAGTCACTGTCTGATTTTGCATCTCGTCAGATGGCAAAACAGTTTCATGTGTGACTTTTTATTTTTATTTTATAAACTCTGTCAGTCAACAGGGTAAATAATCAGGTACTGATAAAATGTAAGAATTAGGGCTGCCCTAACCTTCATCTTTGTGCCAGGTCATGAGGGTGTTAAAGGGAACGAGAGTGCATGTTATCTTGCTGACACTGCAGTTGCTATGACTGGCCAGTACTGGACAGAAGTGATGTTATCAATGCCATGCTCTGCACTTACCGTACTGAGGAGAACGTCAAAGGACATGACTCCATATCCCTGTCTAGACTGATGGACATAGGAGTGCAGCCGGGAGCTGCAAGAAATGTATATTTGTCTAAGAGGACAAGACGTTTCATTAACCAACACAGAACAGGCGTCATCAGTCGTTTTACACTTGTGCAGCTTTTGAGGAGGAGATCGGAGCATCTATGGATCTGTTCGGAGTGCTGTGATGATAAACCTTTCTGATCACTAATCACTAATTAGAGCTGTATAAGTGAGGGTGAGGAGGAAGACGGGGGGCATCCTACCACCGCTAGAGATTAAACCATGGACCACTGTCTCTGCACTAGTCACTGTCCGGTTCTTATAAATAAACATCGTGTTGCTGAACGTCGCTCTCATCATGGGAAGCCAGAGAACCACTCTGTCAACTGTCCTACCTCTAGTACTTCCATGCTCAATCTTTTCTTGACATTTTGGGCTTAACACGTTGTACTGATCGACCTCAGCATCTTCGTCTAGTAACAATACCATATACGATATGTATTACTGTTCTCTCCTAACCATTATGGTCCTTGCTGTGGCCGCTTTACCAGCGACAATACTGTCTGAATGATAATACTGTCTCGGCCTCGACATTCAGAGGTTAAAAAATGCCAGCATTTTTCCTTTTCTTCATCTTTTTTTCTTGACACTACGAATCTGTCTTTAACATTTCTATCTCGTCATCATCATCTTCTCCTTCCTCTTCTGCGTTCTCCCTTAAAGGAGTTTATCAAGCTGTGTACAACTAGACTGCGATATCTGCGCCTTTCTACCCAACACATCCAATTTAAGAAAACCCTTTTACACGTTTTGTTTAAATGGTTTTGTGTCTATTTTTTATATCCCCGTGAGACTTCAGACCCCAGAGCGATCCTATCACATTTAGGTTTATATAAACAAACATATCCTTATGAAACTAAATCAAAACAATGTGATGATATTGAAAGCTGAAGTGTCAGATGAATGAGACTAATTTCATAATCTCGCCACAGAATGCAGCCAAGCAGTGGGGGTTGCCCATCAACGAGGTCTTCCAGACGGTGGATCTCTGGGAGAAGAAGAATATCCCTCAAGTGACACTGTGCATCCATGCCTTAGCCAGAGTGGTAAGTCCAGTACTGCGATAGGAATTGTGTTTCTCCAAAGCACTCTGGTCACTTCAGAACGCACTCATACTTTCCTTCCCTCAACATATATACCAGTTTCAAGCGGCTAATGTTAACAGTCCTGTGCTATCTAACAAGACCTCTCACTGTCTGATGTGCCTGTCGTTAGTCACTTAGTCAGTTACTTAGTTACTTAGTCGACATATTATCCTCATTGCACATCAAACCATTCAGTCCATAAGTGCTCAGATCCCCTCCTCAGTAAATCCCGCAGCGTAGACCGGCTGAAGACACCAGTCATGTGTTGGTATCGTATTCTTCTTTCGCTTCCTGCATTGTGCTCGTCTGGCCACACCCCTTTTAACTTGCTGTTCTTGCAGTCTTGTCATGTCTGCATTTTCACAGTCCCTTGGTTCTCGCAAACGTCTTACTTCTCGTAGAAATTCAGTATATCAGCCTGTTGTATGGCTCGTCCGCCATTACAGCAGCCTTACATTGAGAGCCGGGTGAGCTTGCTCCTTTCCTTGCACACCTGCATGCCCTGGCACGAAAGTGAAACAGGTATCTGTCAGCGCCGACTGCCTGGGAGACACCAACCACTGTCTTCGCACTCAGCACATCTCTTCCTGTGCATACTCATTGAGTCACTGTCTCTCGTGCCTCACTTTACTCCCAAATCTCTCATTCTTAACTGCGATTTGGACGCACTGTCCTCAGAATAGTGCAGTTAGTGCAGTAGGTTGTCAGATTGCATGATAGCATAGTAGAAGCTCGTCTGCCGGACTGAAGGTCGTGGATTCGAATCCGCGACAGGGTGGATTTAAAAAAAAAAACTGACGTCGGCTCCCAGTTGGACCCAGCCTAAAATGGGTGCCAGGAAATGCCCCGGGAAGAAAAGGCAGCCGACAAAATGTTGACCACATAACCTGCCAAAAGCCGATTGGTCTATACAAATATAAGTCTAGCGTCGTATACCCAAATGCACCACTATCGTTTAAAAAAAAAAAGATCTGTTACACTCCTTACTTTTAATATGATTGTAAGCTATTTCTTCACTGATTCTATAAAGCATTTAATGTTGCTTATTAGTAAACGTCTTTAGCAACAGTACTGCTGAATTATATGATACATTTGTAAAATTGTCTTTTGGCGCCCACTTGTACACAAATGTTCCGGCGGGCTATAAGTAAGTAAAGTAAAGATCCCTTTTTACGCCTTAGGCGCAAAGGGCATATGGGAAGAGCATAGAAGGTGGCTAATGTGGTCAGCATTACGCCGGCCGCCTTTCCTTCCCCAGGACAGCCATCCTGGTACCCATTTTAGGCTGGGTCTACCTGCGCATACCATGATAAAAATCCACGCAGCCAGCAGTAGGTTTCGATCGCGGTACGTTGGAATTACGAGTCGGACTCGCAACGCCTAAGCCACGGACGCCGCCCGGAGGGCTATGATCTCATGAAATCCAAGCCAGTGGATTTTTGTTAAAGCGTCTGCAAGTTGTATTGTACTAGTGACGTAGGCAAATAGAAAGTTAGCTAGCAAGCGTACATGTGGAATCGTCATCTAAGGTTGAAGTAGACATTCAAACAGGCACCCCATTGTTAGGAGGACAGGGGTGAAAAATGGGTCGGAGGGTGGCGGTGAGGCAGATAATGTACACTAACGACTGTTGTTGGTCACTGCTGTGATGCTGTATGTGTCACTTTGATTCATTTTTCTTTGAGAACTGTTTTAATAGTTATTATTTATTTTTTTTATTTAAAAAAAAAAAAAAAAAGATTCATGGTGACTGAGACGGTGTCTGAACTTCCCATCTCTTCCGGTCTAACATTTCCAGACAGCGTCGACCACAGGGAATCATGCCTTAAAATACTTTTCTGCCCCGCAATCATATGTGAGCAAATACTTAATTTACAATGTATTTTTTATAGGCTCAGACAAGACCAGATTACACAGGGCCCGTTCTTGGCCCAAAGATGGCGGAGAAACATGAGCGACACTTCACCGAAGAGCAACTGGCAGAGGCAAAGAATGCTGTCAGTCTGCAATATGGCACAAACAAGGGAGCTAACCAGTCTGGTATTAACATAGGCAAGTCGCGATCCATCCTAGATTGAGTCCCTTACAGACCAGGAAGCGAATGCATTTATTGAGGAAACATATAACAAGCTTATAATTTAGTGTTATAGGTTGATTTAAAGCATTTACATATCAGCCACTTGATTTATAGCAAACTAGTGTCTTTTGTTCCACATTTTATTAAACTTGTTTGAAATTAGGTACAAGAGTGTTTTTATTTATTATATCAAATTGTGTAACAAATTGATATTCAAAAGATTGTTTCCATCTAAATTGTAGTGTTGAGAATCATTACTTGATTTTAATCTTGCCGTCCTTTTTAGGGTGCAATTTTTCGTTATTTGAAGACCTACCCTGGCCCATGCCAGGGGCCGCAATATAGCCCGGTCATAAATATGGCCTAATGGCTAAACGCAGTTTCTGGAACCTCTCTACGGTGATCCTTATCTACATGGTGGCACTTTGTGTCATTGGGTGTTTATCGCTTGTGTGATGTCCTGGTGGGGTAGAAAGTCAGTCAGAATCATTACATACATTTTAACCACCGTCCCAATATGGGATGCACATTTTTGTTGTTTTAAAGCCCCACCCTGGCTGTGGTCAGGGGCCCTAATATAGCCTTACGGTTGAATGTGGTTTCTGAGACCTGTCCCTGGGGTGATCCTCATCCGAATAGTGGTATTTTGTGTCACCGGGCGTTTAGTTTATCGCTCAAGTGTGATGTCCTGGTGGGGTTTAACATCATGTATCAGAATCATAACATGTTTAACAGGCAAATGGAAAGAAAGAGTAAGACGGGGAGGAGTAGACATCTGTGTTTTGCAAACATGTATGTCCTGTATTTAGAATGCCATTGATGTGTTGTTCACTACATCATGTAATTTTAGTATGTGAAACTGAATTTTTAATTCAAATAAAAGTTGGAAAAATAAAATGTAGTCGTTACTGTTGCCCAGTTATAACTTCTTTGGAGACTGAACTGGGTATTAGAGATTTTCTCTGCTGGTTTGTCATCCAGACTGAGATTGTGTAATCTCAGGGTACACACCTGCAGGTACTCACAAGGGTGGCTGGAGGAACAAAAGTGTTTGTAATACTGAGTTTGTGGCTCAGAAGAAAGGCAAAACAGACTTTTAATTAGAATGCTACTGGCACTATTAGTATCGCAACTCTTCAATGGCTGCTGAAGATGGGGACGGAGCGCTTATGGAAATGCCCCCGAGTGCTGTGATGTCCGTTCTTGAATCAACTCAACTCATATGAATTCAAGATAGTTTCTAGTGTTCATAATTCCAGTTTACACGTAGCAAATTGAAATACTGTTTGCAGTGATAAGAGTGTCTTTAACTCTTCCAGTTATAAACAACTATTTCTTGGTAATTTCACAGACAGTATTATGTGCTTGCCGTTTCTGTCAGATAGGTCTTGTTTTAACCTCTTGATTCAGACTTAATGGTTTCTTTGCTTATTTATTGCTTTTAAGTTCAACTTTTTGGGACAGAAAGTGTTACATTTACAAACCGTTGAGACTAAAAGAGACACAGACAGCAGTTCAAACCTTTTGTTAGTTTTGAATATTTTCTGTTCAGTTTTATTTTCCTGAACTGTTCTTTGTTCACATTCTGTTAAAATAATGTTTTATTTTCACAATACAATTTGTTATATCCAACATTTTTGTTATTCAGTTGCAATGATCTTTAAAATTGGAGGTCACTGTAGTGAAGAGTTTAAGCCATTTACTTCATGCTCTATAGTGTGTGCGATCAATTTCAGACTTGATGCTTTATGAACGGCAGTTGGCCGAGTGGTTATGGCACTGTATTCCCAGGCAGGAGATTGGAGTTTGTTCCTCAGTACAGGAAGGTGATTTTATTCTGTGAGGACAACAGTATAAACAATCGTTACATGCACAGTTCATGGTGACTGCACTAGCCATGAGGGCTTGAGGGGAGGGACCAAAATGAAAATTGTAAATTTTGACCATTTTGGGTTTCCATTCATAATTCACAATTATGCAGTGTAGAAAAGAGCTGTGCAAAAGGCATTTTAAAATGAAAGTGTTTTGAGGCTCTATTTCTGCATTTGCTGAAACATGTATAACTTATTTACCATAAGGCGGTAAATTCATGTAGGAAGTGCAGTTTGTTTTAAAAAAAATCTTTTAGTTCATGCGTGCAGCTGTGTTGGAGAATCACAGGGGTCATCGCTGGATTAGATTTAGCTTTTGTGTGACATTCTCAGCAAGAAAAACGGCTGCTCTCCAGATAGTTAGACCACCATAATAGTCTTTCTGTATCCTCTTCATGGCACTGTTGACACTTATAGCACTCACAAGTTAACACCACTACTAGCATTCACAAGTTATCACCACTACTAGCACTCACAAGTTATCACCACTTCTAGCACTCACAAGTTATCACCACTTCTAGCACTCACAAGTTATCACCACTACTAGCACTCACAAGTTATCACCACTACTAGCACTCAAAGTTACAACTGCTAGCACTCACACGTTATCACCACTACTAGCACTCACAAGTTATCACCACTACTAGCACTCACAAGTTATCACCACTACTAGCACTCACAAGTTATCACCACTACTAGCACTCACAAGTTTTTAAGACTACTAGCACTCACAAGTTATCACCACTCATGCCACTCTGTTGCTTTCATGCTCATGGTATCCTGTTCAGCTTACATGTCTTTATTGTTCTTTCACTGACCTCCAGATTTAGTTAATTCGCCCGCGTCTCTTTAATCCCCCTGTAGTCCATCAGAAAGCTGTCTCTGCCGAAGTGTCACCAGGCATGAGTGAACCAATCCCAGGAAGTAAAGGAGGCCAGCGTGATGCTGACCACATCTTGTGCCGATTGGTCTATAAAAATATAGGTCTAGCCCTATACGCCTAAAGGTGTGAAAAAGAGACCTTTACTTCACACCAATGAGGCAGATTATTAGAAATGGTGTTAGGAAATGTCCTAGAAAGTAAAGGCAGCTGGTTTGATATTGACAACATTAAGTGCCAGATGGTTTATCAAACTACGAGTCTAACAACATATTCTTGATGAACTATGAAGCCAAAGAGGTGCTTCATTTGTGACTGGCCCAATCATTTCTCTTCTACTGCCCTCTAGATAAGATGCCAAAAACATAACTCTGGAAGTTACGGTTGTTCATCTACTTCTGGACTTTGGTTTGGATACAGAACCTAAGTTTTTGTGTTTTAAACAGATCTGTCACATTTGTATGCAGACTGTTGGTTTTATGTCTCTCAGGTCGTCGCAGTCTGACTTCTAAGGAAAGATCCCTAATTAATCCCCTCCTATAATATGCCTGTTGAGGAAGGGGGGGGGGGGGGGGTTAGTAGGTTTATTCTGTGTCCCGGAACCCACATGGAAACAACCTTTAATTGTTATAGTGAAGACATGTACTAAGATCCACCAGTCTTTCCAAAACCATACCACGGAAAATTTTTGTCTGAGTCAATATAAACACACAATGGAGGAATGTGTCTGTTTCTGTAGCTTCTAGGTTGCAAACATGGTTTATAATTCTGGAATACCAAGTTCGACTCAGCTGAAGGTGATTTTGTAGCAGACTACTTTGCGATGTTTTAAAAAATGGCATGGGTGCCAGCAATTTCGAAAGCAATGGCAAACTGTTTAATGTAAAATACGCTAGTTAAAAAATAGAAATATAAAATGTCTAATCTACATATTTTATAGCAACTGCACTAGCTACAGGGCCTTAAATCCTTAAGCCCCGCCCCCCCTCCCGGTCGTATACTTCCCTGACAGTGATAAATGCATGCAGGCAGTAATGAGTAGGGCTGTACAGAATATTCGCTTCGGGGCCAAATAGTGGACCTAATAACTGCGGTATTCGGCCGAATACTTGCCGCCGGGCCGAATATGAATAGTGGTTACCTTACACCCATTTCTGCATACACTGCGATAGTTGCTGTTGCCGAAGTTGCTTTCGTGCATTAACAAAGCTGTCAGTGACAATTTAAAAGTTTAGTTACTTGTTATAAAACTAAGAATACTTTCTTTCCTAGGTATTAGTTACCACAGACTGACTGACTGAAGGATGCAAAACAAAAAATGTTTTCAAATATTTACTATTCTGTACTACATTTTGTGAAGTAAAATTTCAGCGTACATTTGACATTATTAATGTTTTTTTAGATTTATTTTATACGCTATTCGAAAGTGGAAGAATAGGCCTCAGTTTGAATAGTGGGGAGACAGAAGTAATGGTGGTAACAAAGAAATGAATTATTCCTAAATGTGTAAAAAAAGTAAATAGTTTTATTTTGGGACAAGTACAGAAATTTTAGTATCTGGGCACATGGAAAACATCAGATGGAAGATGCATTACTGAAATAAGAAACAGAATAGGACACTGCATTTTATAAAATGAAGAACATCTTATGCAATATATCTTTGTCATTGAAGGTTAGAAAAAAAGAATTTCTTGCTTGCTACATACATTGGGGTTTAACACATGGCTGTGAGTCCTGGACAATCGTTAGGCAGGCCAAACAATTTCTGGAGGCCTCAGAGATGTGGTTTTACAGAACAATGCTTAAAATACCCTGGACAGCCACACACACACACAAAAGCAACCAAGAGGTTTTGAAAGAGGCGGGAACCCGAAGACTACTAATCACAGACATCAGAAGGAGAAAGTCATCATTTTTCAGCCATGTTAAGAGAAGAGGGAAAATGGACACGTGGTGACCACTGGAAAGATCTGTGGAAGGAGGGGTAGAGGAAGACAACGAGAGAAGATTCTTGACAGTCTTGTTGCATGGCATTGAGGTGTGTCAGCACACAAACTAATACATGCTGCATGAGATTGCAGATTGTGGCGAGGCATAATCGCCCACGCCAGTCGGCAAGGCACCTGATGATGATAATACACTATTCGTATTCGGCCAAATAGTTGGCCCCGCTATTCGTATTCAGCCAAATAGAAAAAAATCACTATTCGGTACAGCCCTAGTAATGAGGGAATAGAAGTATGCGGCAACTATAGTGCAACACAATGTAATTCTCTCAGACCAAAGCTCCAGCCCATTAACCACATCAGTTAACCTACAGTTAGCTAGTTCATCGACTGATCATCCTAATTACTCATCTGACAAGTTTATAAGTGATGGATCCCATCGGCTAGTTCATCGACTGATCATCCTAATTACTCATCTGACAAGTCTATAAGTGCTTGGATCCTATTCATCCCTGCAGTGTTGTTCCATGCCTGAGAAACAAAGAGAAACTAACACATCCCACTAGATCAATTCACATATTCTTTCCATCTCCTCACATACCAACAATAAAAAAGGACAAATCAAACAGCCAGCAAAATTATCTGGAATCATTTTAAAATAAATACATTAATAAGTCATGCATCAAAATAAAATGGATGGAACCTTTTTATGTTAAATAAGGCACGATTGACCAAATTAAAACACAAACGGTATAGCCTCAATGTGGAATTAGAACCAATGGAATAAAAGTATACAACACAAAAATGAACATAATTTTTTTAAGCAAACTCAATGACAGCAAATCTCAAGACAAACACAATGAAAATTTTATATCTACAAAATACTATTAACAATATTGTCTAACTTCATTACAAATCATCAATCGGTCAATTAGGTACTGCGCAGGATCTCCAATAAGCTTGTCTTTTGTCCTGGTTTACACTGTACACTCTCTTCTTCTTCTTTGTTCACCAGCTGTAAGCCTCGAGGAAAGTCTTGGTTTACACCGTACACTCTCTTCTTTGTTCACCAGCTGTAAGCCTCGAAAAAAGTCCTGTTTGTCAATTTGGGATTTGATTTTGTGCGAGGGCCTGAGTGGCGTGCACATCCGTTTCACTGGCTTATCTGTGTGCAGTTGGTTGTTCCTTGCTGCTTGGGAAGAGGCACTCCAACTTTAAAGGCAGTCATCAGTCTCCGACATGCTGGTTCAGGAGGCAGCGGGTCTATTCTTTTCCCGACAACAGGCACCTGCAACACACACAGGCAAATCTCTCTAGGACTACCTCTTGATGTTATTTTCTCACTTGTATTTCTGTCTATCTCTTAGCTTGCCTTAGATTTTTCTGCCCAGTATAGGTTTCTTTATTTTTTACAATTTTTTTTAAAGGTGTAAACAGGGTTTAAAAAAAAATCTCTGTAGCGTTCTTGTCTAAACAGATAGGCATGGTTGTGAACTTGTGTTCGTTCTGGTAAAATAGTGCTATCTGAATGTGCTGTATATCTGCATTCGGTTATCAGGATGCACCAGGACTCATCTCGAGATGTCTCGACTCGTCTTGCAACCAGACTCACGTGGATTGAGACAAGAGAGTGAGGCTGACAAACTACTAGAACTTGTTCACACTGAAAACCAATTCATCAAATAATTAATATTTTCATCCATGGATAAAAAAAGGCTAACCTCACTTGAAGAGCATCAACAAAAACCATTGAGGGGAAAAAAAAACGGAAAAAAAAACAACACATTTCTGAGCAAAAACCAAGTCTATTTACAGGTCCAAAGTAATTTAAAACTTGCATAAACTTAAAGTTATGCCGTTGGATGTTTTTGAGATCTGTAGATATAAAGAAGCTCCTATTTCTCCATTGTGGATAGGAACAATGACATACTCTACACTGTCTGCATCCCTGCAAGCCAAACATGAACAGCAGCATTCTGCAAAATAAATTTTAGATAACATGTTTAGTTTATTGACCATTCTTTTTCTTCTTCTGTGTTCGTCCAAGGGCAGCTTTGGCACAGAGTAATCAGTTCCCATTCTCACAGACTATTTCCTTACCTAACTCAGAACAAGGCTGCCAAAGAACACATGCTGAAACTGGTGGTTTTGTCTAGTAGGCCCACTAGCAACACAGGTGTCATTTGGGCAGTCTCACATGTGATAATCACTTTAGATTCTATGAAGATGTTAAAGAATGTGACAACAGGGTAGACAGAACTTGAAAGTCACTTCACCTCCCATACCTGGGCATGTTAGCATAATCATTAATCAATCAGTTCTCTTTATGCCTAGTGGCACATGAGGCTTCAGATAGGACTTTCCATCCTGTGCAATCTTCAGTGCAGTTTTCTACCTCAGTGATGCAGCACTCAGTTCACTTTCCATCGTTCATCTCCATGTTGTTTTTGGGTGCTTTTTTTTCTTTCTCTCTGGTGTCCAAGTGAGAGCTGTTTTGGCACGTATATCAGGATTTATTCTCATAATGTAATCAAGCCATTTCCATCTTCTCTTTGTTATCGTACTGTTTAGAGTTTCTTGGTTTGTAAAAGTAGTTTAGTGTTTGAAATAGTATCAGGCCAGAAAACATGCTAGAGTAAAAGGTAAAAAGAAACAAAAACAAACTTGGACTGTGTGATAGATAATGCCCTAACACAAGCTGAAAAAACAGAAAGCACAGACAGGGCTTAT
This sequence comes from Candidula unifasciata, assembly GCA_905116865.2. Taxonomy (NCBI): domain Eukaryota; kingdom Metazoa; phylum Mollusca; class Gastropoda; order Stylommatophora; family Geomitridae; genus Candidula; species Candidula unifasciata. Next base: position 357,296 of record CAJHNH020000206.1, on the reverse strand, counting down.
ATAGCGAGTTAAATAGTCAGCTAACTAGCCTCGAGGATACTGAAAAAGAGTCTCTCGTGTTAACTCAGCTACATGACTGGGGATACTGAAAAAGAGTCTCTCGTGTTAACTCAGCTACATGACTGGGGAGTATGGACATGTATATCTATGTAATATTTGAGGATGAGATATGCGACATAATTCATTCTCACAGAAACAACCAGCAGATACTTTGGATGGCTGAGAACTGAGCATCCATGGGAATACCCAGTGGGCGGTGAGTTTAACTGTGATAATATAATATAACCTAAAAGTATGTCATACCATGCAATCCAGCAAATTACATAATGTCTGAATCCACACTTATCTGAAAGGCAATCTCCATGCCTGGCTTGCTAGCATAGTTGGTTAAACCTGACTTCGCGGCGACTGGGTGACGAACTCCTACTGGTTGACGCCCGGGGGTAAGCAGAAAAGCCACATTTCTCCCAGATTTACGGTATTCATCATGGAGTCAAGGCCGAAGGGTTGTGATATCCATAGTACCGAGCCAAAGGGTTAATAACTCATAGTTTCAGGATATAAAAAAAAAAATGGCAATCTCAATGATGAGCAGGACGAGGATTACGTATAGTACTAGTATGACATAGTGAATCAGATACAATCTGAATAACTTGTGAACAAACCAAAGACAACTGAGCCCAGGATCGACTGAATGAATATTTAAGCAGAGATGAAGAACTCAATCTTACTGCAGCAAGCATGATCAATACTGGGAGAGGGTGAGCACTGTCATCAGCCTGAGGATTTAAGGCTGCGTGGTTAGTGCAAGTTAGGATTTTTGTTATTGCCCTGACAATAACAAATCTCCATCAATTACTGAGGATCAAACCCAGGTCTTCTGAAGGAGAACTTAGCATTCTAACTACTCACCAGCCATTCCTTCATCAACTCCACTGATGATATTCCTTCAAGTTTCATCTTAGATCACGAAGCATAGTTTTTTAAAGGTCTGCCACATAATGTCACGATGTCACACGACCAAGGAACACTCATCTCTATTTTTAAAGTCACATTTACTGTAATTTTCATTAGGATGTTTCAGGTGATCATTGTTAAATACTTTGACAGGCCCAGGTATTCGCAACGTTTATCTCAGAAACCAGATCTGGGTTGCCTTCAAGGCTGATCTTTTTCAGCCCGTTTACAGCATGGTTGCAACATTTGCCACCCCCCCACCCACTGAATTAGTCTTTCACTGTATGGATGTCCTATCTGTTCTTTTGCACGGCCCATTTGATCCTATAGAGCCTTCACCACATCTGCTTTATCATATAGAAGCTTGCCGCCCAAAGGAGCGGCAGCAGCTAATCTATCAGCTTGCTCATTACATCACATACCTGAATAGTCTGGACAAAAAAATCCATGATATACTCTTGATCTGGGTCTTATCAAGTGGTGCAAGTCCACTCTGTGTGCAGGACACCAGTGTCAGTTTTCTGAATCATGCTCTGTGAGTCTGTTACAATTTCAACATGTCAGGCTGTGCTGCTCTCAAGCCATCGGAAAGCTGCCGTTACTGCCTCCACCTCCATTCTCATACTTCAGCTGTTTATGCTTTAATGGACGTTGCAGAACCAACCCCAGAATGTTTTGCACTGTTGTCGTTTTTCTAGACAAACGTTACATTCAGGAGTTTGCCACTGCTTTCTGAACAGTCAGCTCTCAAGACATTCTGCTGCCAAATCATCTGCAGCTGGGATTGAAACTGGTACCCTGGCATGACAACGCCTAAGCCATGGATGCCGACAAGACACTAGCAAGCATATATGAAATATGAAACAATGTCAGTTTTCTCTGACATCAAAAGTAAAGATAGCCACCAGTGTTACTTACAACTGTGAGAGTCTTTCCCTTTCTTTTGTTTGCCATGCGGTCTGCAAGCACATTAAACGAAACAAAAAATTTAAATAACATACATAAGAAACTATTCTCCTATTTATTTTTAACCCCCTCACTCTCAGCCAGACTTGCAATCAAGTGACTTTAAGAACCACAATTTAGATGATAATCCAAAAGCAACAAATCCAAAAACACTAACCAACTGTATAACAAAGTTATTATAGGACACCTTATGGTTATGAAGTACCTTGTAATTTAGTGTTGGTAATTGGTTAGCTACACCTGTCTCCTTTGTCCATAAGAAAGTATTCAATGAAGTTTGTTCTCCTTCAGATTCACAGGCTGTAAACTCTTGGGATTTGGGGGGGGGGGGGGGGAGAGGAGAGAGAGGCATTCTGCTGACTGTTCATCAACTTCTTGACTTCAGTGCAGTCCCAGAAAATCTATTTTACAGATATGCCTTATTTGTATGCAGAGCGCTGGTTCCGTGCCTCTCAGGCAGATGCACTCCATTTTGAAAAAAAAAAAAAACATGCCACTAATCAGTCGACTTTTACAACGTGCATTTTTAGAGGGTGGTTGATCTATTCTCTGCTCCCACCCCCCTCCCATAATGGGGCCGCAGAACTATAGGGAGTGGTGGGTCTATTTTCTCCTCCCTCCCATAATGGGGCCGTGGAACTTTAGGGGGTGTTGGGTCTATTCTCTCCTCCCACCCTCTTCCCATAATGGGGCCCTAGAAGTCACAAGCTGAATCAACTGAGTTTAATCCTTCCTTAACTGCCACCTGGCAGATATATAACAACATAATCTAAAGTTAATGGTGTGTCCTTTTGCAGAACTAAGCCTAGCATTTTTTGGCTGTTGAGGTTGTTCTAGAAAAACTTTTGTTCACTAGTTTGCCACTACATCTGAACAGTCAGCTCTTGGTATAAGATGTGCTGACCTATGAAGACAGGTCGGTTGGATGAGGACACAAGAGGGCATGGCCATTAGCAGCTCGCTCTGCGTGCAAAATCTTCCAAAAGGCCAGCAGAGCATTCTCTATGCCGATGGAAGTAATTGTGGTGATATGAGAACTATTTCCATGTGTGCCTATTGGGTGATTCTATGAGCATGATTCAGTGGTTCAAGGCAGGTTTTGTATGCAGACAGTACACAATGACGGTGGTAACAGCAGCTTTTTGATAGCCTGAGAGCAGCCCAGACCAACATGTGGCCATTGCAACGCATTCATATAGCATGCTTTGGAAAATAGAAACTGGCATCCTACGCACAGATTGGCTTGCTTCGCTTGAAAAGACTTTGATCAGAAGTATATCATTGGATTTCCTGTTCGGGTGTGAGGGGCAATGAGTAAGCTGATAAACAGGCTGCTGCCGCTCCTCTGAGTAGTGAGCAATGTTATAAGTAGAAGTGGTGAATGCTCTCTGGGATCAAATGGACAGTACAACAGAACAGACAAAGTATCCATACAATGATAGACTAATTCAGCAAAGGGTGAGCACAGGGTCTGGGAGATATTCAACAATGCGGGGGAAAATGAAGGTGGACTTTTAATCAAGCTGCAACAGGTACTATTAGCATATCAACTCTTGGTTGGCTACTGAAGAAGTAGATGGAGCACTTGTGGGAATGTCCCTAGTGCAGGGATATCAGTTCTTGATTCATTCATTTATAGACATAAGAGAAATGTTGTCAACCAGCAGAGGACTGGCATGATTAACAACAGAATGCTGTTCAGTGGGGAATCTCAGTACCTACAGACATGTCCAGTGGACTGTGCAGATAAAACCACCTCAAAAACAAATTGGGATGTATAAAAATAATTTGGGACGTATAAATGTAACAACTAGGGAGATATAAATGTAACACCTAGGAATATATGAATATAACAACTAGGGATATATTAATGTAACAACCGGGAGTGTATAAATGTGACTACTAGGGATTTCTAAATGTAACAAATAAGGATTATAAAATGCAAAATCTCATGTATAAACATCTACAGAGGTGGAAAAAAATTTACCTATTCCTAATTTTGTTCTTCGTTGATTTTTTTAGCTTGGAGCTGGCAGATTTAACCTTTCCTGATGCTAATGTATTAACTGGCAAGTGGTGGTTCCCACTGCTGGCTGTGCTGTCTGTAGGTGAGCTGGCACCATTTGTTTGAGGGGCAGAGGTCATGCTGCTGGACTCAGGGCTTGCAGGTTCCCCTGTTCAGTAAAATTAGATAATGAATGGGAGTGAGATATGAAAACATTTAAGATCTGAACATGGAAAGTAACTTGTTCTTTTTATTTGTCCGAAAGATGCAAATGCAATTTGGCCAATACATTTAATTTCATTGAGCATTTGTTGTCCGGGTTACCTTCCTATATGGTTTTGAGGGATAAGACATAGTCTTATTTGTATTGTGTTCTCTTTGTACCCTTATCTACAGGTGTTGCCTCTAGAGCACCCATCCAGGGCAACTAGGTGTCCACTGGTTGGTCCTCAAGGTAGGTAGGTAGCTTTGTTCAACCAGCATCCTAAAGGGTGAGCTTTGGGTTATAATTGTGACTAGGTTATGTGCACCATATACAATGTCAATGGTATTGCTCGCCATCAAGTAGCTCTAAAAAGACCTTTTGCAGTGTTGATATAATTACAGGAGACAGACCCAAATATTGACTTGACTGGCGACAAAGTCATGAACTGGCAAGCCAATGGGTGATCCGGTCACCGATGGCACTCAATCCATTTATGAAAAAAATTTACCATGTTCAACCTACCATGAGCAGTATTGGCTATAATTGTGGTCTGGTTTTGTGTGTGCCAAATATATTGGCTTGGACCTTAATCTAGTACCTGGTGATGGCTTTTGAGAAGGTGGCTGATATGTACCATATATATATCATCATCAACATTTCTCGTTATGCCTAGTGGCACATGAGGCTTCAGAGAGGACTTTCCATGCTTTCCTGTCCTGTGCAATCATCAGTGTAGTGTTCCGTCAGAGATCTGCACTCAGGTCACTTTCTATCGTTCGTCTCCATGTTGTTTTTTGGGCACCCCTGTTTTCTCTTTCCCTCTCTCCATGTGAGAGCTGTTTTGGAGGGTATATCAGGATTCATTCTCATAACGTGGCCAAGCCATTTCCATCTTCTCTTGGTTATCATACTGTCTAAAGTTTCTTGGTTTGTGACTCAAAGTAGTTTAGTGTTTGAGATTGTATCTGGCCAGAAAATGTTGATAATTCTACATAGACATGTGTGGTGGAAGGTGGACAGCTTGTGTGCATCCTTTTTGGTCATTCTCCAGCATTCCGCTCCATAAAGAAGAACTGGCAAAATGATGCTCTTGTAGAGTAGGAGTTTCGTTCCTCTGCAGTAATTGTTGGATTTCCAGATTTGCCTCATCCTTCCAAATGCAGCTCTAGCTTTGTTCAGACGTGACTGTATGTCCTCATTGGTCCCTCCCAGTAGGGACACCACACTACCAAGATATGTGAAATGTTCTACATTTTCAAGAGTTTGGTTATTTATGGTCGCTGGTTGTTGGTTTGGACTGCTTCTCATGATCTTAGTTTTCTTTGTATTTATTATCAGTCCTACCATTTCTGCTGTGCTGTGTAGTCTGTTACTTTTTTCTTGTATATGTTCATGTGTATGTGATAGCAGTGCTATATTATCTGCAAAATCAAGGTCCTCAAGCATGGTGAATGGAGTCCATCGTATAATCATATATATATATATATATATATAGGGAAGATATAGATATATATATATATATATATATATATATATATATATATATATATATATATATATATATATATACCTACACACATACATGTAGTAGTAGTAGTAGTAGACTTTTACCCCATCCGGACATCACACAAGTGATAAACACCCGATGACACTAAGTACCACCATGTGGATGAGGATCACCGTAGAGAGGTCCTAGAAACCGCGTTTAGCCATTAGACCATATTTATGGTTGGGCTATATTGCGGCCCCTGGCAAGAGCCAGAGTAGGGAGATGACTGGTACAGAGACATACATGTACACTTTTTTGCATATATATACACACACACATACATAATGTATATCTGAAACATGATGCTTTGATCCTGGGTTAACCCAAGGAATTGTCACATCCTGCACATTATTGCTTGACATCACATCCGTGTGTTCAGCTTCCCACTCTCTAGAAATCAGCTCACAGGTCCCGGACACTGATGACCACATAAATAGGTACATTCTGCTTTAGCATGTCAGACACCTGTAAAGTCGTTTCATCTGGACATCTAGCAGGACAGTATGGAAAAGCACGCGTTGGACATGGCTTTCCCCATTTGGTGTCGACACTCTAGAGCAGCAGGTGCTGTATTTTTTTTTTAAAGTCCTACGGTCATGACCCCATCAATGTTTCTTATTTCGAAAGAAAAAAAATTATTAAAAAAAATGGAACGAAAAAAAAAGGATTGTCAAACTTACTTCTTTCAGAATCAGCTACTCCTTGAACTGCCTGAAACAAAAAACACATCTAAAACATTATAGAACACACAAAAACTTGGAATTTACATTTATAATTTATCGCTTGGCATGTTTGTTTATGTTTATTCGACGGATCAACATTATGGCACACGGGCAGTAACCCATATCTGCTCCGTTCTATTTCTAACTCAAGCCTAAGTCCAAAGACGCTCAGCACAGTGCATGAACTCTGTTGCACCGGCAAGGATCCTGAAATACTTTGTGTAGATTTTAAACTCCAAATTTTGCCCGCGCAGCACTTTTTGATTTCCGACTGCTAAGGGATTTTTACATGTGCAAGAATACACATGTGCGTTCGATCTTACTACCCAGAGATTAGGGAAGATTACTAGAAGTCCATGTGAAAAAATCCCAGCCTTCACAGGGGCTTAAACCCTGGACCTCCAGCACTCGAGGCGGACACCATACCTTGAGTCTACTCAGCGCCCAGAAAATATGCTTCAGTGTATCTTGTTAGGTGCTCTACATACAATGAAGAGGAAAAAAAAAAACCATGAATCATTTTAACTGAAAAAAAAATCACATTGTCTCTTGTTACTACATCTCCCCAATGAAGTCTAAAAATAACCACATGATCTTTTTGTTTACATATTTTTAAAGCAGACTGCAGGTTCTTCACCTCAGGCAGATGCGCTTCGAATTCCATAAAAATCCCTAATTAGTCGGCTTACACGATATGCTTGACAGCGAGGCAGTGGGTCTATTTGTTTCTCCACAAAATGGGACCCAGAACCCACATGGGGAATATATCTGTTGAAAAAGCATCACACAAAAAAATAATACTGTTTCAACATACATACCGCAGCTGAAGTCACAGAAGATTTTGAAAACAAGCGATCTGCATCTCGGAACTTTCTGTTACGTTTGTCGGTCTTGCTATTTCATACAGAGATGACAGAAACAAATAGGAGATGAAAATAAGAAAGCTACTGAGATCAGTTTTTAAGAAAAATAAATTAAATGCAAATAATCAAGTGCCTTGACAAATGATGTAGAAATTCATTCAATGTGTGAGGATGTGGATAAATTCCATTGATAATCAATGCCACCATCTTAGGCTAAGTAATATCATTCGTCTTAATTTCAACAAAATGATGAGAAAACTCATAATGATATTTTGTTTGTTTGTTTGTTGCGTTCACCGGCTGTAAACCCCGGCAGAAAATTCCTGGTTGTTCGTCCATTTCTAGACTTTATTCAAGGACCTGAGTTTTGCCTGTGCACTTGTTTTACAGATCTGGCCTAATTGATTATCTTTCACGCCATCCTGAGGTCATCTAATTTCATTTATCTTGACCATGAACACAACTAAATGAGAACACTCAACCAAGGGAAAGGCAGACATTCCAATACAGGCTAATATAAACCAAAGTCTTTATCAATGAGCAAAACAAGAACTCAGCACAAGAACAATGAATGCAAAATACATTTCACAGTTCTATTGACTATTTGGGTTCCAGTGCAAAGATATTCTTGCAATCATGTTCTCCTAATTGGGTTGAATGCAGTCATACCCACGGCAAACATGGTGAAGGCTATTAATCAGGTTGCAACTTGGAAATGTCTAGAGTACAGTGATGTCCCATCCTGATTGATTGATTGATTCATTCTTACATTATTTATCTTTGTTTTGCTCTACTTGAGATGCAGAAACAAATTGCTATTCAGAACAACATAAAGCAGATACTGACTTGGTGTTTGTAAGATATCTATCCCAGCCTTTGATTATGTTGCCATACAGCTGTGTGTCCTCAAGGTAGCTACCCTCAAAGGCATAGATCTGTCGCTCAAGATTCCTCAGGGTATCCTGAAACAATATAATCAGAATCAAATCGCTACATACAGCAAATAAAATGACGTGAAACTGCAATCAAACACTGCTCCATTTAATATCATCATCATTCTGTTGTGTAGTTAAACATACATAAGGCTTCCAGTCTTGTCTTTCTTTCTATCTTGTGCAATCTTTTCGACATTTTAAAATAATGGAAAAAAAATCACAATCAAATCTAAGATTTTAAAAATAAATATCACAATCAAATATAAGATACTGAGTTCTGCACATACTTCTTTTCACTCGTCCGAGTGATGTAACTGTGTTGTGCCTGTTTACAGCAAAGCTGCCATATTTGTGCCTTTGGGCTGACACATCCAACTTGATCCACAATTTGTTGACCGAGTTAACTTCCTGGACAGTTTCATGGGGTAGTGACATGTTGTGGCCTTATTTGTGTTGTGTTCTCTTTGGCCCCTTGTCTACATGTTTTACCTCTGGAGAACCTGTCCATGGCAACTGTGTGTAGACTGGTCAGTCCTCAGGGAAAGGTAGGGGCAGATCATGGGAATTCCTTGCCATTTAATGAGGCTTCCATAAATTCAGAGCCAACACATGACACTCTGGTCCTGGAATCACCCAAGGAATCATCACATCCTGCACATGATTGCTGAACGTTGCTGCACTCATGGGATATGTCAGGTCTTCCATGACCACACAAATAGGTACATTCTTCTTCAGCAAGTCAGACACCTTTAACACTGTTTCATCTGTATGCTTGTCATGACAGAGTTGAGAAAGCAAGCCCCAGGCATGCCACCCCTCAGCGTTGAGTGGTTCTTTCACTCAACAAATGTTTGAACAGAATGTTGCCATTTTGTTGTGTGTTCAGCCAGCGGGCTTCACTCATGTTTGAATGTATTTTGATATAATTTATAACCTAGGTAATGGGGGTGGGCTGATCAGAGCCAGGGGATTTTTGGGTGCTGCAACACTATGAACCACATTATAAAGTAAATGGGAAAATGTACAATTGGATTAAAGCATATCTACATAACAGAAGAGCCCGGGTACATGTAGGTGGTTTCAAAAGTAAAAAAGTTCTACTGCGACAAGGCGTCCCTCAAGGTGGTGTCCCACACTTTTCCTCTTTTTCATCAACGATCTGGTTGCTGAGATACCAAATAGAATCAAAATGGCAATTTATGCCGATGACCTGGTACTGTGGTGCACCATGCAACAATAGCCACAAGAACACTACAGCGGGCTACAAATGCACTTGAGGCATGGGCCAATAGATGGTGTGTCAGCAACAACACAGACAAATGTAGCACCACTCTTCTGCAAAATAAACGGAATATCCCTAAGAGATGATAAAGAGCCCATGTACCTAGAAGTCACATTTGATGACAGGCTGACATGGAGAAAACATAACAAGGCCCAACCAAAGCCAGGAGGAAGACAGTAATACTAAGAAAACTAAGTTGAACCACATGGGGAGCTGATGGGAAAATAATAAAGTATACAAACAGAGCATTCTTCCACACTTTGAATATGGGTCACCTGCATGGTGTTCAGCATCTAGTACCACATTAAGGGAGTTGGACAAAGTGCAAAATCAAGCGCTCAGAGTTCTCACAGGAGGGAGGAAATCAACCCCCGTATTAGAAATGGAGAAAGCTGGGGAAACACAGGCACTGAGAGAACGCAGAGATACAAAGTTGCAAATACAAGTTGAAAAGTTCCTCAGTATGCCAGATCACCCGATGAAAAATAGATTTAAGAAACTAGCCTTAGGACGGTTAAAAAGAAGCAGCTTTATACACCAAGCAAAAAGAATATGTAGACAAACTGCTGACCTTCCAGAAATTGGTTGTCCACTTAAAAGTATTCCGGAACAAACCCCATGGAGAGAAAAATGCAAACTAACAGTAAAAATCCAGACAAATGTGAAAGGGATATTTAACAAGAAAGAGCAAGATAGTGTACAACGCAGAATGGCCACCCTCAGTTATATTGATAAAGAATAACCAGAAGAACAATGGGTCAGAACCTATACAGATGGGTCCGCACAAAGTGCAGTTAGAAATGGTGGGGCTGGAGTGTACATAGAATTCCAAGATGGGATAAGTCCAGCGTACCAACCGGAAAGTACTGCCATAACTATGATGCAGAAACTCAAGCTATAGAGATAGCAACAGAGAAACTGCTAAATACCAATCTTGGCTCACAGTATGTGGTAATGCTGACAGATGCTAAATCTGTACTTGAAGCACTCCAGTCTAGGAAACTACCAGAATTGCAAGCACTGTTGACACAACTCAGCCGTCAGAGAAGAGTCATAATGCAATAGATACCGTCCCATTGTGGAGTGCCTGGAAATGAGAAAGCTGATCAACTGGCAGAGGAAGGTGCGACAAAAGTGCAGCCGGATGTATCAGTCACATACCACCAAAAGAAAAGAATCTTTAAATTGATCAGGAAACCACCAGCCCCAGCACAAGACGACTATTTTATTATGGACAGACCAGAACAAGTCATTATCCTCCGCCTCAGAACAGGGCACAACCAAATACGTAACCACATGTACACAAAATTCAAGATAGGTGTATCAGCCATGTGCATCTGTGGGAAGGTGCCCCAGACAGCAGAGCATGTACTCCAGGACTGCACCAAATTTGACACATTAAGGCAAACCATTTGGCCAGAGAGAACAACAGTGGAACGTAAACTCTATGGACCACTGAATGAACTAACAATGACAGTGAAATTTATACAAGATACAAAACTGCTGATTTGGACAACTTATTTCAGGCGAACGAAAGAAGAAGAAGATATGAGCCACCAACTCCGAGAACCCCTGCCTAATGCTCATATAAGACATTATCTGTAACTGTGGCAGGAGTCTCGCATAAATGTTCTTAAAAAGGCCCAGAAACAGCTGATGCCTGAGGTGAGGTACGAGTTATCACCTTATACAAATCGCAATGGTCTTAACTTTCCCACATGTCTGTGACTGAAATCACTATGCCACATTCTGCCCATAACATAAAACTACGATTAAGTGAAAGTTAAGTATATAGCTTTTGTGACAAATCTTCACAGCTGTGAGTGTAATACTATTAATAGATTCATCACTCAATTAGCACTGCTAGTTTTAGTATACCTCTAGAAACCAAAAGGCAAACCAGATATAATTAACTGCAATCATTGTGCCATTATATGTCACATGGGCCTCAAAATGTATTTCTCCATTTGTTGTAGCACATGCAAAATGCAGCCATCATCCATATTCATTGTGAACATGACATAAATTTAACTTAAACCTAAATGCGGAGGGGTGGGGGACAGCCTAGAGAGAAGACAGGCAGGGAGGAATAGAGAGAGGAGAGGTACTCTCTGACTCTCTGAGAGTGAGGCACACAGAGAAATAGAGTGACACACACACAGAATATATATATATATATATATATATATATATATATATATATACATATATATATATATATATATATACAGATATATATATCACTGTTATATATATATATATATATATATATATATATATATATATATATATATATATATATATATATATATATATATATAGAGAGAGAGAGAGAGAGAGAGAGAGAGAAAACTGGGCCTCAGACATTGGATCATTACACAACTCACAATATACTAAATAAAGAACATTTCTTCTAAGCGTTCTTTACAGCTATTTTCCATCTAAATATACATTGAATTCGTTGCTCATTTATCAGAGTGTTACAATTTGAGGCATTTTATTACAATATAAAATATTTAAGCTGTGAATCGTTAGCTGAATTTAATTTTGTCAGAAATCAAACAAATCTGAAATCCAACCCAACAATTTTTTTCAAACATGGTAATTTATTTTCAAAACAGCACTAATTTAATAAAACACACAAGTCCTAAATATACATAAAGGTAGTGGTGGAAGTTTAGCATCAACAGTATTTCTTCCCAGATAACAGAAGGAATTTTACCGCAACCTCCGATCTTCTCCTGACGAGTTCGTTGAGTTCTTCTTGTTTATCTCGCCCGTGCGCTTTAGACGCCATGTTGTTTAGACAGGGGCAACGGCAAAAAGTTTTGCTCGGCTCCGTCAACGGAATTATTTTAGGAGTCTAGGGTTAAAAAGAAAAAAAAAAAAACGTTTATGTATTTCTCAACGGAAAATAGGCTCTCGACCAACACAGTCCAAAAGGTTATATGCTTTGCTATCGCGTGCAAGTCGTCGGATGTCTGCCCCAGTTACCCCAAATATTTCACTGCATAGTCTTTATTCTTTTCCCTGAATTTTCATTGTATTTAAGTCTGTCGTTTATCTTTTAACCATGTACCCAAAATATCAACCCCCCCCCCCCCCCAAAAAAAATATGAATGGTTGGCTTCTGAAACGAGAACAACAAGCTTCCAGTTACAAATCTGAAGCATTTAACAGGATATTCAAATGATACAGTTAGTAAAAAAAAAAAATCGTTATACGCCATAAAAGAAGCGCATGGGCATTCACAGCATGCTCAGCCGGCAGAACAGTCAAAGAAGCCAACGGCGCCTTCTCCGCGACGATGGAGGTGATGGCAGTAACGCAAGCGTTCGCCTGGCTCAGAAACACAAAACTACACACCCGTATGTATACACAGTGATTCAGTGAGTATGATCCGGAGGGTTTAGGCAGGTTCGTTGCGAAGACAAATGGCTTGAAATTACAGAAGTCCACTGTGCGCGGAGTCACCTTTATTTTTGTTCCGGGAAACGCAGGCGTCGACGGAAATGAAAGACCTGATAGGTTGGCTGGATCCGCTATCACCGGCGACGGTCAGCCTATGGATCATGCTGATATTATTAATGCCCTCAGAGAAATGGGAAAGACAGAGGTCTTTGGGGGCAGTGAATCCACATCACTCGCCAGAATGGCAGACTTGGGAATTAAGATCGGCATAGCTAAAAACGAGACGCACGCCAGACGACTTGTTAATCAACATAGAACTGACCTATTAGCCATCGGACGTTGGGTTTCATACTGAGGGGAGGGTCTGAGCACCTATGAACATGTCCGGAGTGCAATGATGATAACCCGAACTAACTAACTAACCAACTAACTAAGTTAGTACAAAAGAGGATGCAACGTGCGAGTTTGGAGCCAACAAATTTGTAAATCGGCTGAGGTCCAATTACTATGTATATTAGTTATATTGTAAGGCGTATGTGTTTTCGAATTATTTCAGTTATTATATTTCTTTCGCATTAGGTATATTGTTCTTGTTAGTTTTCACTTCAAAGAAATAATTTAAAGGTTCAGAAAGAGACACATGCATCCTCCAATGAAAGTACAATTGTGACAACAGAGATGAAATGCCTTAGAAGTGCTGCAGGAGTTTCAAGGAAAGACCGAATATGAAATCACGAAATCAGACGAATGCTAGGAATAAAGCCATTCTTACGGGTCATCAAAGAACAACTAATGAAGTGGTTTGGACACCTAATAAGAATGCGCTGGTACTATCTGCCACAGCAAACTACAAAAAAAAAAACGTTACAACGGGTATAGAGCGAATGAAAGGCCTCGGAAAATATGGAGTGATGGCATTAAGAACAGCCTTACAGAAATGAACATCGTTCTTAATAGTGCTCTTTACAGAGCTCATCAACGAACATTACATCTCCCCCGACACTTCCCTGAGGTACAAGGTGGAAGAGAAAAAAAAGAGGAAGCATAAAGGGACACTAATTAACGATATATATCGCCGTCCCTTTATTTCCAGAGTTGTTACCCTTAGAATATATTTCTCAAAGCAACTCGCAAGTTATAAAAAAAAAAAAAAAGTGAAGTCGAGAGATGTGAACCAGCGTTTTTTCACACCATAAGTGCTTTGCCATCAGTACGGACAGCTGATACGAAACTCTCCGCTTGTGTAGCCGTCCGCACGAAACTACGTAGCTACAGCGACTTTCCTCTACTTACCCCAGAGTGTTAACTCTGGAACCCATTTCCTAGTGGCGGGGTGAACCCCGAGAACCGTTCAGTTTCTAACACCGGCCGTGGGCTGCAGCGAATCGAAGCTGTATTTGAAAGCGAGTCTACTATCGACTGCGCTAACGTAACCAGTAACTCAGGCAAGACATATGTGTTGTACTCTATATTATTTTCTGTTTAATTTCTTATTATAATTATAGATTTGATTATAAATATGTTTTAGAACCATCGCCATGTTGTTGTACCATTGATACATCACAAAGATCTCACAGCCTACTCCTGCATTCCGTTCTATCAATGCGCAGTCTTTACGATAACATAACATAACCCTTGGCCTGTTAGGGCCGTTGAGGTGTATCGATGGAAACACTGGTACATAATATCCGCCATCTTTCTCTGTCTTCTTTATAAATAAGTGTATGCTAACTTGGTCCTGTCCATTTCTTGATGTTATCATGCCAGGTTTTTCTTTGCCTTACTCTTCTTTGATTACCCTTCAATGTCTGGAATCGAATCATGTCTCACCACGTGTCCAAACCAAGCTAGCTTGCGACGTTTCACTACTGCCGAGAGCGGTTCCTGATGTCCTAGAAATTTGTATATCTTGTCTCTGACATTTCAACTCCGCTAAGACCGGTCCCAAGCCCGGCTGTAAAAGGAGGGGGGTCTGGCTGAACCTGAGTGCTTCATGCGTCTCCGGAAGTAGTGGGTAACCGTGAATCAGCCAGACGGCCTGCATGGAGGCCGCAAGGAGGCAGCCCCTCCACCATGCAAAGGCACAACAGGCCAATCACCTGTTTGCCTTAAACCACGATTACAAGTAACCACAGAGAGAAAACCGGACGGATCTTAACGGCGACGAACTGGCATGGCTTACGGACTACGATTTATGGAACATGGAATATAAGAGGCATTAACGGAAAGGAAAACGAGTTAGTAGGGGAGATGAGGAAAGCAAAATTAGGAGTCTTGGCTCTGACTGAAACCAAGAAAAAGGGGCAAGGAATCACAGATCACGATGGAAGTATGCTGCTCTACAGTGGTGTCCCTATGACGGAGAGAGCCAAGGGAGGTGTTGGCTGTATTGTGGCCAGGAATCAAGTTAGTAACATCAAGGGACGGAAATTCATCTCAGAGCGAATAATGGTGTTAGATCTGAAAGAAGAAGATAAAATTGTCAATTTTGTCATTGTGTATGGGCCAAATGAAGATGAGCGAGTAGATGTTAAAGAAGAATTCTTTGAACTGCTCCAAAAGACCATAGATGACTGTCACGATGAAATTATCCTCCTAGGAGATCTAAATGCCAGAGTAGGAAATGATCACTCTAGATGGGGTGGAGTGATCGGGAGATATGGTGAAGATGTTTTGAATGATAATGGCAAGCGACTTCTCAGATTCTGCAGGGAACAGAACCTTGTCATTACAAACACAAAATTCCCCCACAAGCGTATACATGCATACACAAGATGTGAACCTTCAAAGAATGAAAAATCCATCATTGACTATGCCATAGTTAGGAAAAGTTCATTCAAGTTTGTGAGAGATGCCAGAGTCATGAGAGGACCAGAGATTGGAAGTGACCACTATCTGGTCACAATAAAGAGAACAACTGAAAGAACTGCTCCAACAAGGCAACACCGACAACTATGCAAGAAACCAAGCAACCAAGAAGGGATGAGGATTAAAGCATACAAGCTAAGAGAGCCAGATATTAAGGTTAGATACCAGGAGCTTATAGTGAAAGCAATAGGAACTGAAGAAGAATCATCAGAGGACACTGAAACTCTCTGGTGCAGATTCAAGAATATCCTCACAGCAGCTGCAGTAGAAGCATGTGGTGAAGTCCCAAGTGGAAGGCGGGGACCCAGGACACCTTGGTGGACAGAAGAAGTCAAATTGAAAATATGAGAAAAGAAAAGGGCATGGAAGCAATACCTGGCAGCCAGGAACACAGCTGAAGAAATAGAAAAATATAAACAATATGTGGCACTCAGAACAGAGACCAAAAATATTGTGCTTAAAGCAAAACAGAAATCATGGGAAGAGTTTGGAGAAAAGTTGGAAAAGAATGCAAGAGAAAACCAAAAACTGTTCTACAAGACCCTTAAGAACATGAGGAAGGAGAAAGAGTGCCCACTTAAATTCATAAAAGACAAGGAAGGGGCTCTGCTTACTTCTACAAATGATATCATGGGCAGATGGAAAGAATACTTCTCAGAGCTCCTCGGCGCTGAGGGAAGTCATGACCCAGAAATAATGGACCTCACTGCTGAGAAGGAATTCAATCATGGGGAAGATAACATCAGGATGGAAGAATTGAAGGCAGCTATTGAGAAGATTAAGCTGGGAAAAGCAGCAGGTCATGATGGTATAACACCAGAGATGGTCAAATATATGGGAGTCGAAGGTGAGCGCCTTCTACTGAAGGTTCTCCAGGCAGCCTGGTGTAGCAAAACTATACCAAAAGATTGGGAGATTGCCATCATTATACCTATATTTAAAAAAGGTGATAACAGACAATGTGAAAACCACAGAGGCATATCCCTCCTCAGCATTCCCGGTAAAAGTTACTCTAGAATTCTTGAGCAGAGACTTAGAAGTCTGGTAGAGCCACAGCTGGACGAGGCCCAGTGCGGCTTCAGAGCAAACCGAAGTACTCAAGACCTTATCTTCACACTGAGACAGATGAGTGAAAAAGCCCTGGAATATAAGAGTGAGATTCACTTATGTTTTTTGGATCTGGAAAAGGCATTTGACAAGGTACCCTGGAACAAGCTCTGGGACTGCTTGGCAGGGAAAAAAAACATCCCAGCACCCCTGATCAGTGCAATACAGAGTTTCTACAAAAAGTGCAGAAATTATGTAAGAACAGCAGACCAAAAGTCAGAAGAATTTAAGACCACCAGCGGTGTTAGACAAGGTGATATTCTCTCACCTTACCTCTTCATTCTTATGATGGATGATGTCATCAAGACCTGTAAGGAGAAGACAAAGAAGTACTCTGTAGGGTACTGGAAGATGAGACCAATCTGTATATCAGAGCTGGCTTTTGCAGACGATGTGGCCCTGATAGCTAAATCAGAGGCACACCTTCAGTCCAACTTACTTGTCTGGAAGGAAGAGCTTGAAAAGAAAGGGATGACAATCAGTGTCTCCAAAACTAAAACCATGGTGATCTCAAGAGAGTAGAAGAAACACCAGATCATGATGGGTCAGTATGCGTTGGAGCAGGTTAACCAGTTCAAATACCTTGGAGTTGTATTAGACCAAAATGGAGGCATTAAGACTGAGCTGGCTACACGAAAAGCAGCTGCTGGGAGACTCTTCCAGGCCATAAACCGAGGGTTTCTTAGCAAAAGAGAAATTGGCAAGAGGACGAAAATGGCTGTTTACCGCTCTACCTATGTACCAGTCCTGACCTATGGGTGTGAGTCATGGGCAATGACAACAGCTCACAGAAGCCAGCTGCAGGCCTCGGAAATGAGATACCTGAGAAAGGTGGTCCAAGTGACAAGAAGGGACAAAGTCCGCAATCAGACAATACGTCAAGATCTTGATACCCAGCCCTTACTAACCCGAGTGGATCAGTCACAGTTACGATGGTTTGGACATGTGTGCAGAAGGGGAGAAAATCGGCCACCATGGCAAGCATGGGAGGCTAAGAACCAGGGAACCAGACCTCCGGGACGACCCAGGGTGCGCTGGGAAGACAACATCCGACAGTCCCTGACTGACAGAGGACTGGAATGGAACAAAGCCAGAAAGAAAACTGCTGATAGAGACGTCTGGCGATCTCTCTGGCAAACCTCTACACCCCAAGGTAGAAGAGGAGCGACTAAGTAAAAGTAAAAGTAAGTCTCTGACATTTCTATAGGTTTTGTGTTCTAAATAATTAATTCGTAAAATGCGTCTATTGCATTTACATTTTAAAGCCGAAATCCTCCTTTTCATTCCACAGGGAGAATCCAACTCTCACATCTGTATAAGAAAATAAACAATACCAGTCATCTGTACGTGTTGACCATCCTGTAAACTACGATGCTGGTTTTGCTCTTCCACATCGTATTTAGCTGGGACATCGCGGCTGTTGCCATTTCAAGTTTTGTCTTGATGTCTTTGGTACAGCTGTCATCGTTATACACGTGGGAGCCAAGATATTTATTGGTTTCAGCCCCTTCTAGGTTTGTTCCCTTTTATCTGTATGTATACACAGTCTTTACGACATAAGGCATTGAATCCACTCCAGCGCAGTTGAAGTCTCCCATTAACCCTCGTCTTAGGGCAGGGTTGTTTAACTATGTTTCCTTGGGAGCCAATATTTTCTTAATAGCGATCATCACTGGCCAAAAAACCGGAGCATGAACATAGAAAGATCGATAATACAGTACAACTGGCAATGATCTGCGGACCACTTGCTAGGACTCCGCGGGCCAGATTTTACCCGCGGGCACTATGGAAATAGCCCGGTCTTGGGGGTTTTTCGTGGGCGCCCTCTTTTCATCAATAAAATTTTTTTAAATGCCTCTATCTTGGATTACATTCTGAAAGATTAACATCCAGTGGTTAAAAAAAAAAAAAAAACTATTCGGATGATAATCCAATAGGAATAATTCCCGGAAGCCTTGTTTAACCGCGTAATAGTTTTATCAGAGCCCGACGGTGGCCAAGCAACTTTCAGTCCACTTCACCCATTGTCTTTCTATGAAATTCAGAGCTGTTTCTAAACTCCATCCTCCTTCGGATTTAATAATTCCTGATCTTATCTCTTACTGTTATATTTTGAGATCTTCGTAGGAATCTCATTTCAGTTGTTATTATTCATTTCTTTTTTTCCCTCGTCAATGATAAGGTCTGGAATGATTAGTACAGGGTTGGCAAGAAGATTGTGTCATGGAGTGCTCTCTTTGCAAGACATCCCCGTGTGGATTCCGTGGCCCCATTGTAGGAAAAAAAAACAATATTAGGCCCACTGGCTCCCTAACAAGCATGCCGTAAAAGTCGACTATGTAGGGGTTTCCTTCCTAGCCATAGTGCATCTGCCTAAACGTAAAGGACCAATAGCTTGCATAGAAATAAGTTAGATCTGTAAAACGGATGTTAGCCAAAACCGAAATTCTGGGAAAAGACTAAAGTACAGAAGTAAAGTATAGAAGTGGTCGAACAACCAGATCTTTCCGCTGGAGTTTACAACCAATGAACGCGAAGAAGAAGGAGAAGTAGTAGTAGTATTAGCAGAAGCAGCAGCGACAGCAGTAGTAGAAAAAAAAGGAGGAAGAGGAGGAGGAAAAGAAGAAGATGAAGAAACAAGACGAAGAAGAAGAAAATAAATCGCCACTCGGCGCGGACTCAAACCCATGTCAGCAATGAAGGCATATAAGCTTGTAAAACATTGCACTACTCCGACTCCGAGTTATATTATCATCATATTACAATTATCGTTTTTTTTTTTTTTTATGTATAACATCTGATTGAGCCCAGTAAGGTCGAATTAAGATCCCCTGCCTCATTTGGCTGAGGATCGGCTCATCGTCGTTCTTAACTAGACCCTTATCAATCTATCACCAGACCCCCTGCTGGCAGCTAATGGTGATGGCTCCCTTAAATGCCTGTCTGTCCGTGAATGGCCCAGCTAGCAACAGATCTAGGCCACTTCCACGTTAGAAGAGCGTAACTTAGTTGTGCACAATGTATATTAGCACAGAAATGCTGAGAGAAGAGTATTCTTATTTGCATTATAAATGACAACAGACTGGCAGTATTCATGAGGGCGGGACAGGCCCCGGTCACGGTTGATGAAGCTCCGTGAGTGACCTTGCTCTTTCTATGCTTGACATGTTATGTGGTCAATCAAGAATATTCTGGATAAGGACGGGGTGGTGGTGGGGGAAGTTACAGGAACGCAAAAGCTAGTTTCATAACAAATATAAGTGCGCGAAAGTGGTTATCTAAGGCGGCAGAAATTGAATTTGCCCAACTGGGGTGCAGATGCCAACACTGTACGACAAGTATACACAAGATACGTACGATCAAAACTGGAGTATGGCATGATAGCATACTCCACTGCAAGCCAAATCAAACCTACACAAGCTGAACAAAAATACAGAACACTGGTCTCAGAATCAACACTGGAGGTATGAGAAGCACACCAATCAATGAGCTGGAGGCAACTTTTGGCCTCTAGAGCTTGAGCCTTCGAAGGGAAGAAAAAGTGCTTACCCTAACAGAAAAATTTAAACACACGAACCCAGTGCGGGGAATAGTAAACAACTTAACTACAAATCGACTTAAAAGACAAAGCTTTCACCATATGTCAAAATTGTACTACGAAAAAAAAAAAAAAATCCAGTGGCATCCTTTCTAAAGATCCTTCAGCGTGGGAAATGATCCAAGCATACAGCATAGACCTACAGCCTAACTATACAGTCACAACAACAATTTAAGGCATAAATAGAAAGGCTGAAGAATGTGACCTAGTACTGAATGCAAAGACCGTTGAACATGTCTAACTTTAATTCATTTATATATACTGATGAATCACTAGAGGAAGCAGAAATTAAAAAAAAAAAAAAAAAACAACAACAACGGATGAGCTAGATCGGTCATCATGCTGGAAGATGGGACCACAGTAAAAACGCCATACGCCCACGGAAGACTTTCGACAAACTTTAGAGCAGAGCAGCAAGAATATATTGATTCAGCCAAAGCACTTGAGGAAAGAAAAATTGAAAGCAGCGAAATTGTTTTCCTTTGTGACTGTATGTCAGTCTTCCAGGTGACCCATAGGGATCCACGAGACAACATGGAGAGAAAACTGACCAGCCAGCTAAACAAACTCGCAGAAAAACAATCAAATCGTTCTCAAGTGGATCCCCGCTCACTGTGGCATACCAGAAATAGGTTAGCACACAGACTTACCAAAAAAAAAAGGAACAAAGGAGAAACAACAGACCCATTCATTGCCATTACCAGAAATCATAACACTTATCAAGGAAAAATACAAGGAATTGTGGAAAGAACAAACTACCCATTCATTGCTATTACCAGAAATCATAACACTTATCGAGGAAAAATACAAGGAATTGTGAAGAGAACAAACTAACAGTAAACATCCACAAGACCCCATCAGCAGGTTCAACAGAAACCATCATACAACAATATTCCGTCTACGAACAGGACACTGCAGGCTCAACTACCACATACATAAAATAAAGATTGTACAGTTCCCACAGTGCGCCTGTCAAACAGGACCACAAACACCAGAGCTCATTCTGCAGGCCTGCCCACTCTACCTACAACTTTAAAAAGAAACCTGGCCTCCAGAGCAGAGTATGCAGAGGAAGTTATCGGGAACCATGAAGGAACTGTTACTGACACGCGAGTTCATAAAGGCAACCCACCTGATGGTCTGATCTGAGCATAAGAAACCGAACGCAAAAAGAAGAAGAAGAAGAAGAAGAAGAAGAAGAAGAAGAAGAAGAACAAGAAGAGGAAAAAGAAGAAGAAGAAGAAGAAGAAGAAGAAGAAGAAGAAGAAGAAGAAGAAGAAGAAGAAGAAGAAGAAGAAGAAGAAGAAGAAGAAGAAGAAGGAATTTGCCAAGTACAGTTACAAAGTGATATGTTGCATTAACGAAGATTCGGTTGCTAATTGTTTTCAGATGTACACAAAAATGTGGTTAGAATGAATGCCCAATGTCAGTAGTCTTGTGCGATTTTCACTCGATCAATCAATCAATCCTTTATTAAATAAACCAATTAGTTAATCAGTATGTAAGTGAGTCAGTCAGTCAGATGTCGCTTCTACAATGAAAGTTGCCTGCAAAGAATCTACAACATCCACTACGTTTCTTTCGCCCCCGACCTGTTAGTATCTTAAAAATATAACAATAAAGTGAGGACCCTTGTTATGTCAATGTCATTTCCTGCACATTATGCTTGATTTATATTATTATTATTACACACATGCGCGCACACGCGCGCGCGCACACACACACACACACACAGCCAATCTGTCTACCTGTTCATTACCCACCAGGCCGGCTTAGCCTGGAGAAAAGATCGAAAGTTTGCTCACTACCTGTGACCTTTCCAGTAAAGCTTGCCACTCTAGTATATATATATATATTATATATATATATATATATATATATATATATATATATATATATATATATATATATATATATGGGACTGAGCCTCGAGAGGCAGGGGGTAAGAAGTGTTGGTGTTGTGGGTAGTGGGTTCCCCCCCTTACTTCACCCTAGGTCTAGTGAATATCTGTTCACGAAAGGAGCGTCCATTGTGGTGTCAGCCTCTTGACCTAGCAAAACCTCTCTTACCTCAAGACCATTGTGCGTGGCGAAGAGTCACAGCCTCCCCGAGGTAGTCCCGGTAACTGGGGGTGCGAATCCCCAGGCAAAACACAATGGATCTAGAGGAGCAAACCTCGATAATAAACCCGGTGCACCACACCGTACTGCCCCCTGTGGGAGGGAAGGAGCCAGAGGTGTGCTGAACAGTCTTAGGAATGGAAACAAGTATGCTAACCCCCCTGAATACCGGAAACTATCGTGAAGGCACAGGGACTCAGGACGTGACGATCCAGTTGCCCCAACTACTCATGCTTAGGCCATGCTTAGAGACATGAAGAGCTCAGCGAAACCTGCAGGCAATCTGGTGGCGGGGAATGAGCACACTGTGAGCCCCACCTTAGCTACGTGTTAAAGGGAAAGGCAGAAACACAACCCATATTTCCTTTAGAACTGGTACAGGGCATTTCTAGCTGCTGCCCGGGGAGGTAGGTAATCCACAGACACCCCAGCACCACAATGCCATGAATATGTCAAAATTTAAGAATACATACGAGATCGGTCGTCGCCTCGTCTATCAAGGCCCGCGCCAGACAGTGGGAAACCAGGCTGTCATGTGCGAAAAATTGGCTACTGGAAAATTTGAAATAAATAGGGAAAACAGACACCCCAGGAGGAGGAAGAGTGGGAGGGAGAGCAAAAAGAACTCAGACAGCACAGCAAAAAATACACAGATGCTCAATATTCTGCAGCTGAACATCTGTGGAATAAGAAATAAGAAACTTGAACTTGCCAAACTGCTAAACAACCACAGGGTACACGTGGCTGCCCTACAAGAAACCCTGCATAAAGACTCTGATCTGCATCTCACTGGATATACTAGTTATGCCTGTAAGTGCAATGACTGCCGGGGCATAGTGACCTATATCAGAAATGACATACAAGGAGATGTAACAATGCTGTCGACATCTCACCCTACAGATGTGCAAAAAATAACTATCTGGCACAATGGAAGCAAATATACGATATACAACGTGTACAGCCCACCTCAGACAACATGCAACATACCAGAACTATACAAGACACAGTACCATAAAACCCTTCTTGTTGGTGACTTCAACGGACACTCGCCACGTTGGGGTTACCCTGACTACAATAGCACAGGGAAGTACATCGAAGATACTTGTGAAACAACTAACCTATTAGTGCTGCAGGACACAGAGTCTACACCTACACTGTTACACAGGGCCCACCTATCTCTCAGCAGACCAGACCTGACCATCTGCTCATCCGACTTAGCAGACGCAAGCTATCCCCAAGTCCTGGACGACATAGGAAGTGACCACAAACCTATACTCACAACTGTAAGCACCACCCCTAAATTACGCTTCAAGCAGAGAACCCGTTGGAATTTCCGAAAAGCAAACTGGAAACTATTTCAGGAAACATCTGACTGCCTCCTGGGAAGAATTGACAACAGCTGTGTGGAAACTTTTTGTGAAGACATAACACAAGCAATCCTGAATGCAGCGTCGAAAGCCATCCCAAGGGGCAGCCGGAAGGCATATAAACCTTTTTGGAATCAAGAAATTCAAAATACTATATCTGAAAGGAATAAAGCAAGAATATTTCTCGAAACTGCACGTTCAACAGAAGCAAAGATCCAATACAATAAAGCATGTGCCAGAGTAAAGCTTGTAGTTAATAAGGCTAAAAGAGATAAATGGACAGAAACTTGCTCCAACTTAGACCTTAGACAGAATGGAAATAAAGCATGGACTTTAGTTAAAAACCTCTCCGGAGAAAGTAGAAGGGTGAACCCAAAACCAGTGACAGATGGGAGTAAGACAATCACTGAAGACAAGAAGAAAGCAGAACATTTCAATCATTATTTTGCCTCGGTTAACAGAGCAGGTAAGCTGTCAGAACTCGATAGAACACAGCTCTCTCAGTTGAAGAAACAAGAGAGAGCTCCAACAGCCAGCGACTCCCTTTTTGAAAATGAATTTAGCATGGATGAATTAGAGCAAGCCCTGAAGAAATTAAAACCTAGAAAATCTCCAGGCCCAGATAAGATCCACAACGAAATGCTGCTACATCTTGGCCGGTCTGGGAGAGAAGTAGTTCTCAGGCTTATTAATAAAACTTGGAGGTCAAGCAAACTTCCAAGGGCATGGAGGAATGCATATATCGTCCCCATCCTTAAAACCAAAAAAGCCTCCAGATGACCCCAAAAGCTACCGCCCGATATCCTTAACATCATGCTTGGGCAAAGTTGCAGAAAGAATGATAAACAGGCGCTTATATTGGTTCCTTGAGAGTTCTGGTGTTCTATGCCATGAACAGGCAGGCTTCAGAACCAACAGCTGCACAGAAGACCAGCTGTTCAGACTGACACAAAGAATACATGATGGCTTCCAGAATAAGAAACACACAGTGGCAGTCTTTGTCGACCTCCAGCAGGCCTATGACAGAGTATGGAGAAAAGGTCTCCTGATGAAGATGATGAGCATAGGAATACATGGCAGATTGTATAACTGGGTGAAATACTTCCTGATAGATAGAACAATCCAGACTAAGATGCACAACGCAATCTCTTCTAAAGAAGTCTTGGAGGAGGGCTTGCCACAAGGCTCATCATTGAGCTGTACACTATTCCTAATCTTTATCAATGACCTGCCAGAACAAATCAAGGCCGAAAAAGCCTTGTACGCTGATGACCTAGCAATATGGCAGAGTCATGAAAATGTGGAAAGTGGAGCCCAAAGACTGAATGGAGACCTTAGAAGACTGCATGATTACTGCCAAAGATGGAAACTCAAGATTAACTGTGCAAAGACGGTCTACACAATCTTTACCAAAAGCCACCAAGTAGCAAGGAAGAATATTAACCTGAGGTTAGACAAACACCAAGTGATGAAAGAAGAGCATCCCACATACCTTGGAGTCACACTTGACCCGCAGCTCAGCCTCAAGAACCATATTGAAAACATCAGGAATAAGGCATTGAGGCGGTTACAGTTATTAAAGAGACTTGCAGGTACATCATGGGGATCAGACAAGGAAAACTCTGAGGGGCTTATACCTAGGATATGTTCGCTCTGTGATAGAGTACAACAACTCACTGCTTACAACTTGTTCCAAAACTAACCTAGAGACTCTTGACAGAGTACAAAATAATGCCCTCCGATTAATCTGCGGAGCTATGCAGTCTACACCAACTGCTGCATGTGAAATCCATACAAATGTGGAACCCCTCGGGTTGCGGAGAGAGAAAAGCCACTTTAGAAATTTATGAAAGATGCGTTAGGAAAAATCGTAACCATCCTAATAGACATCTTGTAGAAAACTGGGAATCCAAACAAAGAATAAAGCACAAATCGGTTTTACACTGTGTAAATGAAATTCAGGACAGATACCACCTCCCAGAAAGACGTCAAGGAATTCAGAATGTTGCAAAAAACCTACCACCACATGCTCGCTTTAAAGCTCCAGAAGTCCAAACTAAATTGGTAGGCGAGGAAACCAAACAGTCCGACCCAATCGCTCTTATGAACTCATCACTAAAGACCGTTGATTCTTACCCCCAAGAATGGATACATGTCTATACTGATGGATCAGCATTTAAAGCTACCATTAAAGCAGGTTACGGAATCTACATAGGTTATCCCGATGGATCTGTTGAAGAGATTTTTGATGCATGCGGGGAATTCTGTTCAAACTATGAAGCTGAAATAATTGCACTGGAAACAGCAGTATACCACCTAAAGACTGTAATGGATGTTTACCCCTCAAAGGTCCAAAATATTGTCATCTTCACAGATTCAATGTCTGCCCTTCAAGCTCTGGAGGGCAATGAACGCTGCAGAACTGACATAGCCAAGATAATCCTGGATGCCGATCATCTTATTACCTCATACAACATCAGAATAGTGATGCAGTGGATTCCAGGTCACTCCGGCACACCAGGTAATGACAGAGCTGACAGATTGGCAAAGAAAGGAGCAACACAAGAACAACCACCTACAGCGACAACCCTCCAGACAGCAAAAACACTGATAAGAGCTATAAACAAAGAGACTTGGTTGAACAGATGGGCCATGGGAGACACTGGAAGAGAGGTTTATAGACATATGTCTGGCCCTGATCCTAATGACAGCATTAACCATCTAACAAGAAGGGACCAGGCCACCATCTTCAGACTTAGAACGCAACATACTCCACTCAATGGACACCTAAACAGAATACAGCCACAACACTCCCCAGAGTGCCAGCTATGTAACTACCCCTACGAAACTGTTTAACACCATCTCTTTGAGTGCCCAAATATATATGTATATATATATATATATATATATATATATATATACATATATATATATATATATATATATATATATATATATATATATATATATATGTATATATATATATGTGTGTGTGTGTGTGTGTGCCCATGTATATATATTTATATATATGTGTGTGTACATATATGTACACATATGTACACACACATATACATATTGTATGTTTATATGTGTGTATATATAAATATGTACACACACACGTACTCGATAGTTATAGTCGGTCCCTATTTTGTCTCCGTGTAACTCATATGTTGGCCATATTTGTTTGATATGAGGTTGATAACCTTTGTTTTCTTGCCAGTCATTCCTTTTGGGTCCCAGTTGGTATCTTAGGATAAGCCCTCCCGAAACCTCCAACAAAAATGTTTACGGGGGCAAAGCTGCCTCTCTCCTTTTCCAAATAGCATTGCCATAAAAATGGCCTAAAGGTTAAGCGCGGTTTCTGGGACCTCTCCACGGTGATCCTCATCCACATGGTGGCACTTGTGTCACTGGATGTTTGTCGCTTGTGTGATGTCCAGGTGGGGTAGAAAGTCGGTCAGTCAGTTGAGAGCCACTCTTAAAAGGTCGAATGCAAAAGTGATGCATATCTGCGTGTTTGATTTCATGCCCTCTCTTAGAGACAAGAACGGTAATTTAATGATTTCTTGAATAGAAACAAAATTTATTATTATTATTATTATTATTATTATAATTATTATCGCAGACCTAAATTCAAACAGAGCTTAGGCCCACCGAGGCCCAGTCCCAGCTAGAAAATCAGCTAGCACTTTTATTTTTCATAGGAATTTCAGTGATTCCATGTTAACCTGGGAGCCAGTCATTTAATAAAAATCATAAACAAACTTTGAATCGAACACATGAGTTTTCGCCGACAAGCAGGCATCTAACTACCGCGTTTATGCGCTAAATATGCTTTTTGTGCGCGCGCCTTACACGTGTTGATTTCGGGGCCCCAGTTTTGATGGGAGAAAGGATAGACTCAGTGCTGGACTAACAAACGTGTCGTAAAGTAACTAATTATAATTTTGCTGAAATCATATGTGGTAGACCAAAAGGCGTATTATAGATCGTAGGCTTGTTGTAACCTACAATGCAACTCGAGAGCCACTATGAATTATACTGAGTACTTCCGTAGCCATCGACAGTACTAAAGTTTCGCTATGGTACTTCCCGTCCTTTTTAGGATGACAGTTTTCGTTATTTGAAGCCCTACTTTGGCTCTTGCCAGGGGCCGCAAAATAGCATTGCCATAAAAATGGCCTAAAGGTTAAGCGCGGTTTCTGGGACCTCTCCACGGTGATCCTCATCCACATGGTGGCACTTGTGTCACTGGATGTTTGTCGCTTGTGTGATGTCCAGGTGGGGTAGAAAGTCGGTCAGTCAGTTGAGAGCCACTTTTAAAAGGTCGAATGCAAAAGTGATGCATATCTGCGTGTTTGATTTCATGCCCTCTCTTAGAGACAAGAACGGTAATTTAATGATTTCTTGCCTTTGTGAACGGACCATAACGTACGGTTGTGTCCCTTCCTTTATCTGTAAATAATTTCAAAACCACACTTAAGTAATGGGAGCTGTGTTGGTTCTGTTGCCTGCGGTTTTCATCAGGAAAACATTGTTCTAGTTTTGACGAGGCCTGTAGATCTTATCACATGTTCTGATACTCATTGAAAACCTGTGAGCTCGGCTCAGTTTTTATTATGTTCTGGTACGTTGATGAGAGAGATCAAAGGTGCAGGACATAATTCCATTGCTGACATCGAAAGGATTGCACAGGATAAACCGGAATGGAGGTTTAGACAGTCAGCCCTATGTGCACACAATCAGTGGCACAACAGGACAATAGTGATGATTTACATTGTGTCTAGCTTGGAGCCCAGGTCTTGTTTAAAAAAGGTATACCGTAGCTTTTATCATCATTCTAATCATCATCATCATCATCATCATCATCTCATCATCATCATCATCATCATCATCATCATAAACCACTTCTGCCACTAAGCGACATGGGAAGGAATAGGGGTACAGCAGCGGTTCTCAACTTGTTGGTCACGACCCCTTCAGCGTTGAAGGACCATTTCTCAGGGGTCGCCTGACCATCGGAAAACACATTTCCCTGAAGTTATGAAGTAGCAACGAAAATGATTGAATGATTAGGGGTCCCCACATCACGAGGAACTAAATTAAAGGGTCGCGGCACTGGTAAGGTTAAGAACCACTGGCGTAGAGTGTCTTTAAGGTTATCTTTGAAGTTAATAAAGTCGTTCAACAATGTTATGATCCTCGGGTACTAGAGTTGGATCTCCACACCTAATGGTTTAATTGTTTTTAAAGTGGTACGAGAGTAGCACCGGGGA
Source organism: Candidula unifasciata (assembly GCA_905116865.2). Lineage (NCBI taxonomy): Eukaryota > Metazoa > Mollusca > Gastropoda > Stylommatophora > Geomitridae > Candidula > Candidula unifasciata. The sequence goes on along the minus strand of CAJHNH020000206.1, from coordinate 328,064 downwards.
AAAGATTGCGGTATCACCTTGTATATATATATATATATATATATATATATATATATATTGGATATATGGAAGTGAAATGCTTCAAAGATAAAATACAACTGCTGTATGCAAGATGAGTGTTTGTCAAATATAAGATGGACCTGCATGCTCCGTATGTGGCCCTTTGAAAATAAAGTTATTTCGTCCGTTCTCCCTCTCTTGTTTTATCTTTATTTGCTTTCTTCATCAGTGTTCTCTATCTTTGTCCCTCTACAATGTTTGCTCTTTATCTCTGCTCTAAAAAAAAGTTAATTTTTTTCTCCTGCCTCATTCAAAACTTTCTCTCTCTCTCTCTCTCTCTCTCTCTCTCTCTCTCTCTCTCTCTCTCTCTCTCTCTCTGTCCTATATGTATTATCTCATTGCAGTCTCTCGTCTTTATGTTTTCCCCAAAACCCTCCCTAATCGTTATCCTATTTTCCCTACTTTCATGTCATCTCTTTATCATTTCTATGTTTGCACATATTCCTTTCTCTTTTTTTTTCTCTTTTCTTTCTCGACTATCTGTGTTATCTCTTTCTTTATTATATCTCTCTGCTGTCCATCCCTTGTCTCTTTCTCTCGCTCCCTATCTCTCTCCACTGTGTCATATGTATTACCGCTTTTCCATTTCAGTACTCCTGGTTTTCTTTCTCTTGCCATTATCAATATCCCCCCCCCCTCTCTCTGTGTCTGTTGTCCCTCGCTTATCTTCCTCTCTCTCTCTCTCTTCCTCTCTAATATCCCATTTCACTCCCTTCTCTTTCTACTCTCATCTCTATCGCCTCCAACTGTCCCTTGTTTCTCTCCTCTCTCTACCGCCGTAACCCTCCCGTCATCTACTCCCACCAAACACATCACACAGTGACAACCAAAGGTATCTTTAAAACCCAAACTGGAGCAGTATAGGAAAACGAAATCCTTTCAAATCGGACATCTCCGTTACCGGTCGGGAAGATTGGCGGGAAATTAGTCAACTAAATTCCCCATCATGCGCCCGGACAGCGCGAAGCGTGCTGTGGAATTGGCTTCCATTGTTTTCTCCTTTGAGCGGTTAATTTTATGCGCTGTCACACCAAACTGTACGGGATTAGTGCGGCCTCGGTCGCAGACTCCCCAACTTCAGTCCTCTATGAAAGCCCAGATCGTTCTGTCTCGTTCCCCGCCCCACTTATTTTCTACTGGAACAGTGTCCAACCCTTCCCTTTTCGCCAGCGATTTTTGGAAAGTATTAGAATTATTCCTACACTTTGGCTGTAAATCATAGATGTTATAGTGTGGGATCCAGAGCCACACGTGGAAGGGTGGGTGTGGAGGGAGACACCCCATAACTATTAAAAAGCATGCCGCAAAAGGCCACTGATTAGATGTTTAATGAAATCGGATAGGATAGATCGAACGCGGTAGATATCATAGCCTAGAACCAGTGCACAAACAGCCAGTTCTTTCCAGGACGAATGCGCAAGAAGCAGACGAATAAGAAGAAGAAGAAGAAGAAGAAGAAGAAGAAGAAGAAGAAGAAGAAGAAGAAGAAGAAGAAGAAGAAGAAGAAGAAGAAGAAGGAAAAGAAGAAAAAAAATGGGAAAAAGAAAAAGAAGAGATGATGATGATGGTGATGATGATAATGACAGAGGATGAGGAAAAATCATGTTATTGGTAATATAGGTGATATACTTCACACCGAAGCCCTTTCCAAACTCGTTACTAAAGTGAACTTCCCGCTCTCAAGTTTGGCCGCTCTTGTCGCACCCTCCCAACTCCTGTCATCTTGTCACTGTTCTCATTTTCAAAGATTAGGGTGGGGATTTTCTAAACGAGATTCCGTCCTCTAGAAATCAAAACGGTTGCACGTCTTCCACGACCCAAACAGGCATTGACACCAGTCCCAGGCAGACGATGTGGTCATGACAACTAGAGAAAAATCCTGGCTGCACCAGGATATAACTAGTACGATCCCACCTCCTCGTCTGTGTTCCAGGTCTCCATTGGAACAAAACTGGTTTGGGAGAAAGGCGGGGGAAAGGGGGGGGGGGGGGGGGGTCACTGTCCTTCAACAGGCAAATGATGGTTATGCTGAAACTGATTGTGGTTTGCAAGAAGTATCAGATGTCGCGACCTCGCTGTAAATCCCTATGAACCAACTGCTTTGAAGGCGAACGAAAAGGAAGAAGAAGAAGAAGAAGAAGAAGAAGAAGAAGAAGAAGAACTTTTTTATTCTATTCACAGTGTCCCCCGTGTCCCTGTTTCTGTTTTCTTCATCTGTAAGTGCCAATCAATACTTTCCCTTTATGTTTTTCCCGATTTTAGGTAAAAGACCAATTTCCACGCCTTCAGACATATAGTGCTCGACCTTTATTTTATAGACCAATCGGCACTTGATGGTGATGCGATCAACATCACACCGACCGTATTTACTTCCCAGGACTATACCAGGTGGCCACTCAAGGCTGTGTTGACCTGGGGCCAAGGTTATGTCGAACAAAAAATTAGGCTCCATCAGGATCAGAATCCACGACCTTTCTTTCTATTGTTTTTTCTCCTCCTAAAACAGGGCAGCGGAACCTATGTTTGACATGACGTTACATAACTTACCATAACAAATATTGACAGCTGAGTTGAGTCACGAATGGACATCACAGCACTCGGGACATTCCCATGCTTGCTCCGTTCTCATTTTCAGCAGCCAGTGCAGAGTTCCAATACTGATGGTATGGTCTTGCCTTTCCTCTGAGTGTAGTGAGTCGGCCAGACCCTCTGGTTACACCCAGGTGCCTCATTCTCTTGAAGCCACAATAATTTTGTTTCTCTACTGATTCCCTTGCTTGTTCCCAAAGGGCTTTGACCACATCTGCCTTGTTTTGTATCAATTCGCCACCCGGTAGTGCAGATCCAGCCAGTCTGTCTGCATGTTCGTAACCCATTACGCCTTCATACCTAGAGAAAAGATCCAAAGTATGCTCACTACCCGTGACCTTCTCAGTGAAGCTTGCTACTTTGCTCGAAGCATCCCTGTCTTCACCATTTCAGAGTCTGTTACAATTACGACATGTGTATGCATCTTGTTCTCCAGCCACCAGAGAGATGCAGTTACCGCCTCCACCTACATTTGCATGCTAGATGTTGTGATGTCGTAGCAAATGTTGACAGTGTGGTTTTGTTATGCAATTTTATATTCAGTAGTTTGCCAGCTAAACGGTCGGCTCTGGATACCCATTTAGAAATCAAATCAAGACGGTGTGCTGCCAACTGCCCACTGCTGGAATCGAACCGGGTATTTTGGATTTAATAAGCGCGTTCGTAACTCCAAATTACAGACGCAGACACACAAAGATGTACGAGTATAAGTACTAGTATACAAATTTGTATGAAGATTTTGTGGCAAGTTAACTTAGCAAGTTAAACAGATAATATTCGACTGATTAATTAACTAAGATAAATAGAACTCTAAAGGCGCTCACTTTTTCTGTAAATCCACTATCTCTCTCTCTCTCTCTCTCTCTCTCTCTCTCTCTCTCTCTCTCTCTCTCTCTGTATGTCTCTTTCCCTGTCTCTATCTCACTGTTTCTCTTCCGTGGTCTGTCCATTCTGTCTTTCTCTCGCCTCTCCCATTACAAATGTACGCATGAGAATCTTTTAATGTATTACCAGAACTGGTAATATTTTACTGTTTTTAACTCATATTAAGTGTGCTGTGATAATTAAGATAATTCCCCCCACCCCATTGTTTTTCTTCCCCTCTCTCTCTCTCTCTTTCTCTCTGTCTCTCTACTGCTTCTCATCATGTCTGCCTGTATGCATTAAACTCTCTTAGTTTCATATTCCCCCCCCCCCCCCACCACATTGTTTTTCTTCCTCTCTCTCTCTCTTTCTCTCTGTCTCTCTACTGCTTCTCATCATGTCTGCATGTATGCATAAAACTCTCTTAGTTTCTTTTTCATAGAATATTTGACTGCACCAAATTCACATTAAACATGTTATCACAACCACGCGCTTCAACTCAACATCGGAAGATCCCTATATCTTGCAAACAGGCTCGTCTCCTAACCCAACACAAAGTCGACAAACTCCAAAAGCTCTGACCCTCGAGTCAAAAGGCCTTATCTGAGACGAACACGAGGACAATAGAGCTGGACTGTCGGGAGAGACGGAGATAAATGATGTGTGAAGTCTCAGCAAGGTCCAGTATTGAGAACTTGGGCCCACACGGAGTCCAGTCCCCTGCTTTGCGAGACAGAGAGAGAGAGAGAGAGAGAGAGAGAGAGAGAGAGAGAGAGAGAGAGAGAGAGAGAGGGAGAGAGAGAGAGAGAGAGAGTCTGCTCTTGCAAACAAGTGATTAAAATGGTTTCTGGGAGTTGGCTAGCAGCAGTTTTATATGGATACATAAATAAATCGACAAGAAATCCTGACGCTGCAGAAACAATATGACAAATGCATTGACATGTATTGATTGTCTCTCAACGATGCCAAATTTCAACAGAGGTAAAAGAACACGCAGGTAAAAAAAAAAAAAAATAAGTATCAAAAACTACAGTTAACGCATTGTCTTCTTCATCTTCTCTTCGCGTTCCCCCGGCTGTAACTCGGGTGGAAAGTTTTGGATGTTCATCCATCTCATGGACTTCATTCTTAATCCAGAACCTCGGTGTTGCTTGGACATCCGTTTTAACAGAGTTGACTTACTTGTATGCAGATTGTTGTTCCTTGCCTTTCAGGCAGATGCAGTCTGATTCCGAATGAAGCCTCCAATTAGTCGACTTTTACGACATGCTTGTTGGAGAGGCAGTGGGTTTATTCTTGTTTTGTGGCACCGAAACCCACACGAACCCGTCACCCCCAAATGACGACAGTCTTTCGACCAAAACAAATGCACAGACGCAAGACTCATGGTCATCGACTGGGTCGCACATTGGTTGGGTAGACGACTTCGTCGCCGGTCGGGACAGTAACTGGGTCTATCTCCTTTGATCGCATCAACACTCTACGAGTCATTTTCAGGGCTACTTGGTGGCAGGCAATGATAAGACATTTCATATATCGCACATAACCTAGTTACAATTATAAACTAAAGTTCTCCCTTTGGGGACGCTGGTTAAACGTAATGATTTTATTTTTGCAAAGCAAGCCATGCCAAGAAACCTGACCAACTGAACGCGTAAGTCTGAATTAGGCCTTGCTTACAGCCTTAAGGTTAAAGAGGTGTCATATTCAAAATGTAATAGCAGTTCGCCTGTCAAAGACACATCTATCAATGACTCGTCATCCTCGCTAGCATGGTCGAACACACACCAACATTAACGATGGTCGAACACACACCAACATTAACGATGGTCGAACACACACCAACATTAACGATAGTCGAACACACACCAACATTAACGATGGTCGAACACACACCAACATTAACGATGGTCGAACACACACCAACATTAACGATAGTCGAACACACACCAACATTAACGATGGTCGAACACACACCAACATTAACAATGGTCGAACACACACCAACATTAACAATGGTCGAACACACACCAACATTAACGATGGTCGAACACACACCAACATTAACGATGGTCGAACACACACCAACATTAACGATGGTCGAACACACACCAACATTAACGACTTTCATAATTTTCATGGAGTTAAGTGGAAAGGCATCGAGAATGGGGTTTATCCACTTCATTCTGCTTTCTAGAAAATAATATCTCAGAGGTTAAATCTGCAGTGGTACTGCTTTTAACTTATTTGTTACATTCTCCTCATTCTCATTTCCGTTTTACAAGCATTAAAAAAATAATAAAGAAACGTCATAATTATTCACCGTCATCGCCATCATAATCATTATATAACTTTAAAAAAAAAAAAATCAGAATTATCATCAACGATTTTATGTTAGAGTCACCTGCTTAGTTAAAATTATAATCTTAAAAGCGACGAGGACTTGTTACAAGCATGTCAAAACATAATCTTAAAAGCGACAAAGACTTGTTACAAGCATTTCAGAACATCTTAAAAGCGACGAAGACTTGTTTCAAGCATTTAAGAACAAAATCTTAGGCGAATCTATCGACCCATCGAAGACACAAGAGGTGGAGAATGGCGAGTGAGAAGCAACACAGAGATGCATTCTCTGTTTAAATCATCAATGAAAGCTAATAAACGGTGACCTATCTAGGACACGTAGTAACAGATGATGGAAGAAACAAAACAGAAATCAGAAAGAGAACAGGAATGGCTAAAACTGTCTTCAATAAGATGCGCAAGTTACTGACAGCTAGAGAGGTAAACAACACACTAATCTCTGGAGACGTGGGTATACAATCAATACGAATAGTTCGTATTTCATTAAAAAAAAACTTAGAGTTACCTAAAAAAAAAAAAAAAAAAAAAAAAAATGAAAGAATAATCAAGTCGGGTGATATCTGCACCAATCAACATCAAGAGCTGGGAATTACAGTCTTGAAGTTGTCTTTGACAGGTAAGCAGAGCTGGTCAGACACACATATAAACAGAAACAGAGAGATGAATAGGCATGGGCAGAAAAACAGAAACAGGCGGGCGGACAGATAAATCGTAACGGCAAACAGACATTTTGGCAGAACAGACAGATAGATAAATAGAAAGAAAGACAGACAGACAGACAGACAGACAGACAGACAGACAGACAGACAGACAGACAGACAGACAGACAGACAGACAGACAGACAGACAGACAGAGACAGACAGACAGACAGACAGACAGACAGACAGACAGACAGACAGACAGACAGACAGACAGACAGACAGACAGACAGACAGACAGACAGACAGACAGACAGACAGACAGACAGACAGACAGACAGATAGACAGATAGACAGATAGACAGACAGATAGATAGATAGATAGATAGATAGATAGATAGATAGATAGATAGATAGATAGATAGATAGATAGATAGATAGATAGATAGATAGATAGATAGATAGATAGATAGATAGATAGATAGATAGATAGATAGATAGATAGATAGATAGATAGATAGATAGATAGATAGATAGATAGATAGATAGATAGATAGATAGATAGATAGATAGATAGATAGATAGATAGATAGATAGATAGATAGATAGATAGATAGATAGATAGATAGATAGATAGATAGATAGATAGATAGATACACTTGCTGGGTGAAGTAAATAGATTGATTTCAAAACAGGCGTGAAAGATGTTTTAAAAAAACCAGACAGCTAAATAAATGAAGAGACACATATCACTGCCATAGTTCGGTTATCCGAACAGCCTATTTAATAAAGCAGACAAATTTCAAACACAAATAAGACAGCTCCCTGAGTGATGCACCCTGATTGTTGCGAAACGTAACATCAATGCTTCAATCTTAAAATGCCTGCTTGATCTAAAATTTCCGACAGAACATCAAATCTGGCAGTCAGTACTTTCTCTCCCCGTAAGAGTGCTACTCAATATATCCGCCAAGGAGCCTTTATCTGCCGCTGTATGCAAAGACACCAATCAAGAAATTGACGATACAGCCCGGGCAAACTCCTTCAGAAAGAAATACGTAATGAGACTTGCATCCCATTAATAAAAATTAATATATTTCTGAGGACTTGAGTGTGCAGATATCGGCAGCGACTGTTGCAGTTTTGTTGCTTGCAAATGAGGCTGCTTTTTTGTGTGTGTTTGGGTTATACTGAGTTGCGATGATGAGCAATTGCTTGATTCATGATCGACAGACTGGCAGACATCTTCTTCTGCTTTTTCTTTTCTTCCTCTTTTGGTGCTTCGGGTATCGAGGGAGACATAAAGTTCTGCTTCAGACGGTCAGTAAAATGCTAAAAGTTGAGGATAGTTGGAAAAACCGGAGATCCTGGTGCTCTGTTGTGACTCGGTCGACATTTGAAAAGTATTTGCATATTTCATAATTATTTTAATAGCAGAATTGATCGAACCATCAGCCACCCGTCTGAAAATACCACCAGCTCCTATATATACAATTTGAAAGGTTCGCATATTACGAGATTGTGTGCCCCTCGAAACATAGACCTGTATTTTTTATAGAACAATTGGCACAAGATGGGTGATGTGGTCAGCATCACACCGGCCGCCTTTACTTCCCGGGACTGCACCCCGTACCAACTCAAGGCTGGGTCGACCTGGGAGTCAAGGTAATTTTTTTTTTAAAGTCCCGCTCTGCCAGGGAACGAACCCACGACCTTCCGATCAGCAAGCGAACGTCTAGCCGCGTTGCCATGGCGACTCCCAATGGTAGGTATAATTCGAACATATTTCAGTGCGGTGTCCTGGACCATAAAAACATGCTTACGTGTGTTGTTCACAGGAAAACAAATCCTGTTCTTGTTTTGTGCAGCCAGACACACTCAGGAAAAGATCTGATCAAGATACGATATTGTGAACAGCTCAGAACTAGGCCATAAAATGTGTTGCTTTGATGTCGGCCATGCTGCGTGTAGCCCCGGTCAATATCCGTTAAAACAGGAAATAAATCACCTCGATATGTATAGATCAATGCGCTCGTTTTTATCTCTGTAATAAGTCATAGAGGCAGGAAGCTAATTAACAAAACAAGTCCCTTATGGCTTCACAAATTAGGCACCTATAAAGGAAGGACAGTTACCCGCTCTCCGTGTCTCCTCTCTGGGGATAGGCTCCAGCGATTGCTGCCTCCCAGGTCGCACCACGCCAGTCCAATATTTGATGTTCTTCTGAGAGCAACAACTCTGCTAATTTCCTCCCCTTATCTCCAAGGCCAAGTGGGTGAGGGATGATTACTATGCACAGTGTTTTCGTGTTTTTTTTTTCCCTTCTCGGGACAGACATGAAATCCCCTTTAGTGACATCTGACAGAAGGCAATTTTCCACTATCTGACCTGGTCCACTGTCTGGTCGGATCTCTGATTGCGGAGACGATACATGAATTAGAAAGGGTTTGCAGGGAAAGTGTAGCACTGATAACATTACGAGGTCCCGGGCAAAGTAATGCACTAGCCCTCCCTGCACAACCAAACACGGGTTTTAGTATATGCAAATAAGCAGATGTAAAACGAATGTGCACGCAACACCCAAGATCTAGATCATTATCATCGTCATCAACATAATCATCAGTCATCAGCAGAAATTGGGTGTTGCCTGCACATCCGTTTCACATCTGCTTATTTGTATGTTCCCTATGTTCACAGTGCCTTAGTTAAATGTATAGCTTGGATACAGAGGCCTGATGGTCCTAAACTTCAAAAGGACATCATTTAACCACTGGCGCCGGGGACAAATGATGCTAGACTCAAATTTTTATAGATCACTCAGTACTCTGTAGGAATGTCGTTAACATCACGCCGGCTGCCTTTATTTCCAAAGATATTACCAAGTATAAACTTTTGGCGGAGTCGATCTGGAACGCTTACTGTCGTTGTTGTGATAGATATGTTCTCCTTCATTGTGTGCACAGGTTGTAAACTCTTATACCAAAACTTGGGTGTTTCGTGCACATTAGTTTGACGTCTGCTTATGTGTATGTGCCCTGCCTCTCCAGCAACTGTACTCCCCAACTTCGAAGGATTCCCACAGTTGTTCGACTCCTACATGCTTGCTGGGTAGACAGTGGGTCTATTCTTGTCTTTCCCACGACGGGGAAGCGGGGACCCACACGGGGAATGATGATAATGATGATAATGATGGTAATGATGATAATAATGATTATGATGATATTGATGGTAATGATGATTATGATGGCAATGATGGTAATGATGACATAATAATTATAATGTTGAGGATAATAGTGGTGGTCGTGATATCAATTACGATCAAGACAACGACATTGATCTTGTTAATGATCTATTAATTGTGAATATAATTATAATGACATGTTAATGATGACGGTGAATGTGATAACGACAATAATGACAGGATAAGAAATACGCAACAAAAACAACACAGATGATTTCATGATGTCTCCCAAAGCAACTTAAAGCCCCCAACCCCCTTTTCTTCCCACCTCTCTCCATCTTTCCCCTCGGAAACCTAACTACCCGCACCGTCCCCACCTGCAACACCTGACCCAGGTGAGGCAGACACACAACAAAGAAGCAATTACAACACCTTGGAGCCAAGATTTAACCTGGTTCCCCTCACCAAGTGACAGACCAGCCCTCAGCTACCCGCCATCAATCTATCATAACAGATGTAGTTAACGCCCCCTAGTGACAGAATACAACTGTCTAGAGTGCACGGCCCTGTGTATGCCAGTCAAAATGTCGCTTGAAAAGACAATACAATTTCGTCATAACAGTTTAGAAACGGTTAGATTCTTTATTTCTGACGACGTAAGAATATGTACATACTCGTTTTTTTTTTTTTTTTTTTGGCGTGACATCAAAATGTCTTTGACGTCTGTGCAAAACAAGTCAAGAGAAGTGTATGGGTTTCAGTGGTTTGTTTACCAAGCAGCTGTGGTTAGACGCTTGATTAAGGTATTGGATTCGAATCAGCATTGTAGCAAATATTTTTCAAAAATATTTAATATACAGTGTTAGGTTTGTATTGTTTGAATAACTGACGTGAGTGTCAGGATCACCTAGACTACTATAGTTCTAGAAAATGTAACTGGAAGCAAAGGCGGCCGACATGATGTTGACCTCATCACCATCATCCATCGATTGCTCATAGGTCTAGCACCATATGGAAGCCACATCGGTGTATCGGTTAGACGCTTGCCTGCGCAGCCGAATGGCGTGGGTTCTGAATGGAAACAGATTCTTTTTTCAGTCATGACCTTGGCTCTCAGACCGACCCAGCCATAAATAGGTACCAGGTACAGTCCTGGGAGGTAGTGGCGGCAGGCGTGATATTGGCCACATCACTAATCGATGGCTACATTGATATACAAAAAAAAATATGTATCTAGTCTCGAATGCCCTATGCGCCACTGGCCTGTAGATGTACCATTATTTTCCCAAGCACCAAATGATCGACGCGGCCTTCGTTTATAGAAAAGCTATTGCTTTTTTTCTTCTGTATCTCGAAGGTCTAAATGTACTGAGATCAAAGGCATTTACAAAGACAAAAAGGTGTCGAAACCGAGGAAATCAACTTCATTTAACCGGATCCATCTTACGTGAGCGAAGTACGCAGTACGACCTTCACCAGCTCCAGTGGTGACCTACTATTCACAGGTATGTGAACAAGTACCACTTGTGAAGCGAGCGACGCAGGCCTAAGGCGAACCACGACACTGATTTTACATGAAAGCCCAGCATTTTGTTGACGCGACCAGTCACCCACCATCTGTGGTAAAATACAATAGGGGCCGCGTTAGCGCAGTCGATCAGAGGCTCGCTTTCAAATCCCGCTGCGACACGGTGCAGCCCACGGCCGGTGTTCGAAACCTGGCGTTTCCCGTGGATTTCCCAGCCTCTAGGAAATGGGTACCAGAGTTGAAACTCTAGGGTAAATGGAGGAACGTCGCTGTAGCTACAGAGTAACGTGCGAACGGCGACACAGGCGGACAATTCTTATCAGCTGTTCGTACTGGTGGCAGAGCACTTATGGTTTATAACCGTGCGCAATGACGCTGGTTCACATCTCCTGACTTTACCTTTACCTTTATACTGAGCAATGTCCCATATGTTTTCAGCACAAATCAAGGCTCCCACCCTATGCCTCTCCAATACTTGACGCTGAAAGGCGACACAGGACTAGAAAAGAAGAAGAAGAAATGTCTAAAACAGTCACGAACATTCATTTATTAGATTAATTGTCTACCGTTAGTGAAACTTTTAATTAACTACGGTTTTAACTGAGAATTTCATCTCTAAGATTTTATTTCCGAGGTGTGTTATTTCTTCTCCTTTCTTACAATGGAATCCACAGGGCTATAAATGCGAGAAATCTTAAATATTGAAAAGGTCACACAGACAAAAGTGAAGAAATTAGGAGAGAAATGAGCTGAAATGCAAAGAATAGGACCCCTTGCGTGAGTTTGACGAAAGCTTTTGTGTAATAGTATGATGAAAAGACAGCAGCAGCAGAAAAAGGAGGAGGAGAAGAAGAAGCAGAAGAAGAAGAAGAAGAAGAAGAAGAAGAAGAAGAAGAAGAAGAAGAAAAAAAAAGGAGGAGGAAAAAAACGAGGAAAATAATAATATCATTGATAATATTATTAATAATAATAAGAAGAAGAAGAGGAAGAAGAAGAGGAACATGAATAAATAGGAAGAAGAAAAGAAAAAAGAAGGGGGAAAAAAAAAAGAAATAAAGAAAAAGAAAAAAAAAGAAAAAAAAAGAAAAAAAGAAAGAAAGAAAGAAAGTAGAAGAAGAAGAAGAAGAAGAAGAAGAAGAAGAAGAAGAAGAAGAAGAAGAAGAAGAAGAAGAAGAAGAAGAAGAAGAAGAAGAAGAAGAAGAAGAAGAAGAAGAAGAAGAAGAAGAAAAAGAAGAAATAAGAAAAATAAGAAAAAAAAGCCAGGAAAAAAAACAAAGAAGTAGGAGAAGGAGAAGAAAAGGAAGGAAAAGAAGCAGAAAGAAAGAAAGAAAGAAAGAAAGAAAGAAAGAAGAAGAAGAAGAAGAAGAAAAAGAAGAAAAAGAAGAAGTAGAAGAAGAAAAAAAGAAAAAGAAAAAGGAGAAGAAGAAGAATAAAGGTGGAAAACAATATAGAATAAAGAAGGAAAGAAGAAGAAAATGAGATAGGAAGACAAAAGGAAAAAATTAAAGAAAGATAGAAAGAAAGAAAAAGAAAAAGAAGAAGAAAGAGAAAAGAAGAAGAAGAAGAAGAAGAAGAAGAAGAGGAACAAGAAAAAGAAGAAGAAGAATAATAAGAAGAAGAAAAAGAAAAAGAAGAAAAAGAAGAAGATAAAGAAGAAGAAAACAGAAGAAGAAGAAGAAGAAAAAAAAAAAAAGAAGAAGAAGAAGAAGAAGAAGAAGAAAAAAGAAGAAGAAGAAAAAGAAGAAGAAGATAAAGATTAAGAAGAAGACGAAACAGCAGAAGAAGAAATAAGAAAGAAAAAAAAAAGCAACAGAAAAAATTAGGAAAAAAAAAAAAATAAAAAGAAGAAGAAGAAGAAGAAGAAGAAGAAGAAGAAGAAGAAGAAGAAGAAGAAGAAGAAAGAAAGAAAGAAAGAAAGAAAGAAAGACAGACAGACAGACAGACAGACAGACAGACAGACAGACAGACAGACAGACAGACAGACAGACAGACAGACAGACAGACAGACAGACAGACAGACAGACAGACAGACAGACAGACAGACAGACAGACAGACAGACAGACAGACAGACAGACAGACAGACAGACAGACAGACAGACAGACAGACAGACAGACAGACAGACAGACAGACAGACAGAAGACAGACAGACAGAAAGACAGAAAGACAGAAAGAAAGAAAGAAAGAAAGAAAGAAAGAAAGAAAGAAAGAAAGAAAGAAAGAAAGAAAGAAAGAAAGAGAAGAAGAAGAAGAAGAAGAAGAAGAAGAAGAAGAAGAAGAAGAAGAAGAAGAAGAAGAAGAAGAAGAAGAAGAAGAAGAAGAAGAAGAAGAAGAAGAAGAAGAAGAAGAAGAAGAAGAAGAAGAAGAAGAAGAAGAAGAAGAAGAGGAGAAGAAGAAGAAGAAGAAGAAGAAGAAGAAGAAGAAGAAGAAGAAGAAGAAGAAGAAGAAGAAGAAGAAGAAGAAGAAGAAGAAGAAGAAGAAAAAGGACCCAATAAAGGGCAGAAAAAAAGAAAAAAAGAAAGAAAGAAAGAAGGTAAGAAACAAGAAGAAGAAACAAGAAGAAAAAAAGGGAAGAAGGAAAGGAAGAAAAAAAGAAAGAAAGAAAGAAGAAGAAGAAGAAGAAGAAGAAGAAGAAGAAGAAGAAGAAGAAGAAGAAGAAGAAGAAGAAGAAGAAGAAGAAGAAGAAGAAAGAAGAAGAAGAAGAAGAAGAAGAAGAAGAAGAAGAAGAAGAAGAAGAAGAAGAAGAAGAAGAAGAAGAAGAAGAAGAAGAAGAAGAAGAAGAAGAAGAAGAAGAAGAAGAAGAAGAAGAAGAAGAAAAAGAAGCTAAAGATGAAGAAGAAGAAGAAGAAAGAAGAAGAAGAATCAGCGTCCCATGTCACAGAGAAGACTCATGTCGTGTCCTGCCTTTTTTAGTTACGTGACTCCATATACCTAGTTTTTTTCTTGGTCGGTTGTCTTTTAGCCTGCTATTCTCCTGTAGAATGCTCTAGCTTCTGGGTTATATTAGTCTTTTCAGATGGCAAAAACATGTGATTCTTTGATGTTTTATGAAATCATTTACTTGTGATGTGCCTGCAATTTTCTTAATTTATCGTTGGCATATCGGTCAATAAAGATTAAATAGATTGAAAGACTATAGTCAAAAACCATGCATAAAAAAAGGACTGTACAGTCGGTCAGTGTAGCTGCCAAATAGGACCACAAATATCTGGGCACATTCTGTAGACCTGCCCACTCTAACTACAACTTCGAAAAGACACCTGGTCTCAAGGGTAAAGTGTGCAGAGCAAGCTGTGGGGAACTATGAAGGATCTGCAGCTGACATGCGAGTTCATAGAGGCAACTTACCTGATGATCATCTGATCTGAGCATACGAAACCGAAAGCAAAGAAGAAGAAGAAACACCAGCAAGGAAATCAAAATTATAATGTTGAGAGCATGCATCTTCCTGTAGCCACACGCGGATGTGAGTCCCAGACTATATCCCAGTCCTTGGAGAATAAAAGACGGACAGGAGCTGAAACGCTATAGAAAGATTCTCAGAATACCATGACAAAGACCAGAATAAATACTGACATTCTAAAAGATATTAACATCAATAAAGATGTGCTAATAAACATCCTCTTGTCTCGGAAGCTGAAATATTTTGGCCACATCAAGCACCACGGCAGACGGACAAATTATAGCAAAAGGCATGCTTGAACAAAGAAGGGCAAGTACCGACCAGCACCACAATGGGCACAGGATATAAGTGACTGACTGCATGGATATGTTAGTGCA
>CAJHNH020000206.1:308060-310560 GCA_905116865.2 Candidula unifasciata | reverse complement strand
TGTCTATGTGCATGTATGTCTATGTGTGATTGTGTTTATGTACGTCTGCGTTTGTGTTTGCGTTTGTGTGTCTGTATGTGTAACTGTGGGCGTGCCTATGTGTATGTATGTCTGCGTATGCGTCTGCGCGTGTGCGTCTATGGTTGTGTGTCTGTCTGTGTGTCTGTGTGTGTATATGTCTGCGTGAGCATCATCATGTGTGTGTGAGTGTTTCTCTGCGATTGTGTGTGTGTTTGTGTGTCTACGAGTGTGTCTTTGCGTATGTATGTGTTTTCCGCAGCTAAAAAAAAACACCATTCAACACCGCTCAAGAGATGAGGTAACTCAAGTAGTTGGCTCCACAGAATTTCCACAGATATTCCTGGGCACAACTTAGCCAGAGTTCCTTACCACTTGACTGTTCCCCAGACTGGATAGGATCACTATCACAGTCAAAAACACAGTAGAAATGAAATCTGACTGAATATCAAAACACACAAAGACCTAACTAAAGTAAACTGTGAAACACTAGACACCAACAAGGTTGTTTTCAAGATAGCAAATGCATTATGTAATAAGTTCAAACAGTATGGACAGTCTCATGTAGCTGACAAGTGAGAATAGCATATAGGAAAGTAAGACACAAGTGATGTGTCAATTAGTGAAGAATAACTCCTAGACTGCCGTGATTCAGAGAACATCACCACTTTGGTGATGTGATAGGGCGAAGGTACTTTTAGGTACACAGTGTCGGGATTGCTGCACCTTCCGATTTCCAATAGTTATACTCAGCTTAGTGACTGGCCTTTGCTGTCAGTCTCCTCTCCATAGTCACATGTGTAGTCTTCTTCTTCACAGTTGAAACTGGTACAATACCAGAATACTTCATGGGTTTAGGTGACTTCAAGATCTCTGGGGATCTTTAAATTATACTGTCATTATAGACCAACCTAAGTATACCCCGGATGGGGTTTGAAGAAATCGAATATCACTTGGTATTTCTCGGTGCAAGCCGCAGATGGTGGCAGTCTGTAGTGGCTAAACCTTGGACTGGAGGCACTTGATAGTGTTGAAGTATCAACAGCTGTCTTCTGGTCGGTCGGACATATTATGTCATCTCTCAAGGTATTGAAAAGGTCATTGGAACAAAGTAAAAAGAGGAGGTACCTGGTTGCTGGTAGGTTGAGTGATGGCACTGCCCTGTTGGATCAACTGGGGGGTGATCCTGAAGCAACTCCAAGTTCAGCCAGTACTGTCGTGTTATAATATCTCTCATATCCTGAGAATACAATGGGTTAGACAACAAGTAAACACTGTACCTAGTAACGCTTGTTCCACATTACACATCACTTTAATTTTAACCCTCAGATGACTGTGATTTACGGTCACAAGTGAGAACAGACCTGAGAGAAGTACAGGCCCCTCACACAGCAAGAAACTATAAACAGCCACAACAATGCAATGTGAACAATAATAATAAGATCAACTGTTATCCTTCCTTTAAAGGACACCCATTCTAAGACAGGTAGGTACCCACTGAACACTGAAATATTCAAATAGGAAAGACATAACAGACGGACATGTACCAGCTTTCCACCACTGTCGGCACTGCTTGTTTACTTTTCCAACCGAGAGGCCGGAAGTACTAGCACTCCTGGTCGTTAAATAAAAATAAAGCGCCAGGATTACCCACTAAAACAAATGGACCTCTTGGTCACTGCCAGACCATGATACCCACTGCCACACTACACTTTCCCACATCAGTTAGCCATAGGTATTTTCATTTTAAAAGGATACATCAATACAAGGGGTTAGCGTCGGTCTATTAATGAATATAAGGGGACATCCTTATCAGTATAAAGATGTACGTTACTACTGGAATTTGTCTACAATTTATGTCAAAAGTTGGCCCGACACAGACAAGATCACACACATGTACAGGCCTTGGTGATACATCAGGGAAATATGACTTACATAAACTAATCTAAGAATAACTTACCCATACTCTCGTAAAATGTTTTTGGTGACTATGACAAGTTTCAATGATGAGCTATATAACTGTTGACGGAGAATTTTTGCTGTCTGCCTTTTGGCTTCGGGAGCTGCTTATAGAATGACGCCAAGATTCAACTAATTCCCGAACCAGAATTGGAAAAGAGTTTTCAGCCGAGATAAGCGGTTGTTCGTCCACGGAAAAATTGCTTTGCCTCTAATGAAAAACACTTACCTGTGAGTGAGTTCACGATATAACTCACTTCCAGTAGATTTAGGATGGAATAAGGCTCAGTCTCCTATATCATGACCTATAAGTTTAAAAAAAAGGACTATTTACTCATGGTGGAATAGTCCATATTTAAATTGAAATACAGTGGAACCTCGCTTAACGAGCATAATTCGTTCCAGAATCATATTCGTTAAGCGAAACACTCGTTATGCGAAACAATTTTTCTCATATAAATTAATGTAAAATGCGAAAATGCGTTCCATATCGAAAAAAATACTCACAAAATGCGCTGTATAA
>CAJHNH020000206.1:0-308043 GCA_905116865.2 Candidula unifasciata | reverse complement strand
TTGATACTCAACAGAATTGGTACATTTTGTGAGATCCAGTGTCCCTAGAGGCTGGAAACACTGTGATGAACTATTAGATAAACACTGTAGCAACAGTTAAATAAAAAACTGTGATGAACGATTGTATAAAGGGTTAAATAAACACTGTGATGACCGATTAGATCAACACTGTTAGTTAGTCTTTCCTCTTGAGCACAAGTAGGTGCAGTTGTCAAGCTCTGTATGTCTTATATGGATACATTTTCTTGCTTGGTCTCTTGTCTTTCTTTGCGTATTGGATCTGAAATTTGTCCAGTTGAGATTCGGTATTCTTCTAAGACATCTGTTTTCAAAACTGTAATTTTTTTTTTTTTTTTTTAATCAAGAGCTACCTTTGCTTTCCAATTCTCGTATCTTTAAGTTAGTACTGGGATCACACAAGAGTTGAAGATCTTAAGTTTGATGTGTTTGCTGATTGTCTTTGACCTCTAGATGTTTGACAGTTTGGAAAAAGGCACTAGATGTCAGTGCGATTCCAAATGATATTTCTGGCGCTGAATGCCCTGAGGATGTCATCTTACTCCCTGGATATGTAAAGCTGTCGACTTTTTCAAGGGTGTGATTGTTTAAGTTTGAAGTTTTTTGAACTATTGATAAGATTAATAATTTCTGTTTTTGCTGTGTTAATTTGGAGACCAGTTTGTCCTGAAATATTTTGGAGATGCTCTATTTTCTCTTGGATATATGTGCGTGTGTTGAACTCAAAAGCACTATGTCGTCAGCAAAGTCAAGGTATTCTAAAACTTTGTCAACCTATTTGATGTCCAAGTTTGTGTTGTTTGTGCATTTCTGCATGACCTAATCGATTGCTATTCCAAATGGCATCTGCTATAGGACATAGCTTTGTTTTACTCCTGTTTACACCAAGAACCAGTCAGATTTGCCGGATTCTGTTCTTACGCTACAACGAGTTTCGCTGTAGAACGATTTTATGACGTTGATTAATTTGGTAGGGAAACCATAGATTATGAGCAGTTGCCAAAGTGTAGGATGAAGGCTTTTTTTTAAATCGACAGTTGATGAATAATTGCGACTGAAACTCTACGAATTCTTCAAGGATTATTCTGAGGGTAATGATGTGGTCTGCGCATGACAGTTTAGATCTGTGGTCAAGAATTAAATAAACACGGTGGTCAAGGAATAAATAAACAATGTGATCAGGGATTAAATAAACTCTGTGTCCAAGGATTACATAATTCACTGCTATAATGGATTCGATAAAACACTGAGATAAATAATTTGATCAATTACTGGGTCTAATGTCAACCTCAGACAAAGTAATCTAGCGTAGTACTGAATACTATAATTAGCCATTAGACTGAACACATGTATTAAGATCCATCACCTGAGTCATACATATCCACAATTTCGATCATACATTATGTTCATCGCTCAGGTCAAAGACATGCAGCGCTTGGATCAAACATTATATTCATCACTTAGGTAAAACCACGCCCATCTCTGTTTATATAATAGAGTCGGCCGTGGGTAAAACACATCCAACACTAGGATCAAACATTAGATTCATCGTGAGTCTAAAATACCCACCAATTTAATCTAACATTATATTCATCGCTTAGGCTAAACATGTCATGTACCACAAACACCATGCAGTAAACTTAACAATGGATCATGCGTTACGGCAAACACAATAGTGCGCAATTGAACCAAGCTGAATTAATGTCAAGGAAAACGACTATTTTTCACCAGTAAATGGCATTTATGTATGATGCTACTATCTTCATAATTTTATTTAAAAAATCGGCACTCGGGCTTCATTTAGTCAATGTCATATCATGCATCTTGACTTCTTGAAACATTTTAGTGAAGATTTTGTAGCGGGTCTGTTAAAGAGTTTAGGCTATTGCGATAAACTCCTTGGAGGGTATTCAAACACGTAGCGAACTGGCCCGCTGACACGTGAGTCACTGCTGATACTGTTACACTTTTTCTTCTCTTCCACCTTGTACCTCATCGAAGTGTCTGGGAAGATGTAATATTCGTTGACGAGCTCTGTCAAGAGCACTATTAGGACACGTGTTCATTTCTGAAAGGCTGTTCTTAATGCCATCACTCCATATTTTCCGAGGTCTTCCACTCGCTCTATACCCGTTGTAACATTTTAGTGTGGCTTGCTGTGGCAGATAGTACCAGGGCATTTTTGTTAGGTGTCCAAACTACTTCATTTGTTGTTCTTTGATGACCTGTAAGACTGGCTTTATTCCCAGCATTTGTCTGATTTCGTGATTTCGAATTCTGTCTTTCCTTGAAACTCCTGCAGCTTTTTTAAGGCATTTTATCTCTGTTGGCACAATTGTACGTTCATTGGAGGATGTAAGTGTCCACTTTTGGCATTTATAGCATAGTGTTGGCCAAAAAATAGTTCTAATAAGATTAACTTTAGTACTCCGAGATACCATCTTGTGTGTCAAGCACATCTGAAGCTAATTTCTCTGTCCAGTTTTCCGTCGGATGTGAAAATTGCTCCCAAATACTTAAATTCCTCTGTTTGTCTCAGGGTGTTGTTTTTTTAAAATTTGTATTTCTAAATTGTCTTTCGGTTTTCCTATCATCATTGTCTCTGTTTATTTTCATATTTATATTCCTCCCCTTTGTTATTAATTTGATTTAGGTGGTTCTGTAAGCACTGTTACACTGCATTGTTAATTTCGTGGATTTTTATTTTATTTATTTTTTTATAATACTTTTACTTTTTTTTTTCCTTTTCATATTTACCCGTCTAACCTTTGAAACTGGTAATGCTGTTAGTTGTATTTATGATAAAAGGCAGTTTCTTTGATCTACTATTGATTTAGATTACCTTAGTTGTATGCAGTTTTATAATAATTAAGTTATATTGGGGAGCCGACATGATGTAGCGGCTGGACGCTGGCACCCGGGATCAGAAGGTCGTGGATGGGGGTCCTGATGGAGCCAGACTTTTGGCTCCCTGGTGGGCTTAACCCCGAGGGGCATCAGGAATAGTCCTGTGAAGTAAAGGCGGCTGGTATGATGTTAAACTCATCACCTATCCAGTGCCGATTGATATATTAAATGTATGTCTTGTCCCATACGCCCTATACGCCTGAAGTAGTGGCAAAGGACCTTTACTTTTTCCTAAAAAATCAGATTGCTTCAGTTTACGAAATACGAACGGCATTTTGTTTTCTCTTTTACCTTTCTTTAGAATCACACGGAAAGCCGTCTCAGTTGATCAGTGACAGCACTACTAAAAACTACCTTGATCACGCGACTCTGCCTTCACAAAGTGCATCCTGGACTAACAATGCCGACAGACAAAAGGATGAACAAACACGCCCAGAAATAAATGTATCACAAAACCAGAATCTCACACAGCAGTCACAGGAGTCAAAGATTCTTCCATCTTCAAGTTTAGATTTGCTACCAGAAGATGGAATCGAACCCATTTCAATAAAATCTACAATTAATCACTTTACCAAAAGTGTGTCCACATCAAGGGAGTATACCACATTACCTGTCAGATCGTCAACATCGACTGTCGATTTAGCCCAGAGCTTAGATAAGACAGCAATATGGTCCACGAAACCGCCACCTGCAGGGATGAAATCGGAAAGCATGAGATTCGCACAGAAGAACGGAAGCAGATCCCTGTCACAGGCAAATTTGACCCTACAAGCCAAGACCTTAAAATCGACACAAAGCGCGGGAAGTGATGCAACAACTGTGGGTTCTACTAAATCACACCTAAGTATGGCATTTTCATCGGTCATGTCGCTGATTTTGTGTGTTAAATACAACTACTTACAGCTGTAAAGTGTCATCGCAGATGTCAAAAACAGGACTGAATTCAGGCGAGCTCATATCACGAAGTAAATCAACACAACACCAACTATATGCACGTCTTTTCCTTTCCTTCGTGGAGCTTGCTGGTCATGACGTCTTGTCGTCATTGCTGGTGCCTAGCTAAGGGTTTACCAATCAAATCTAAAAGCAGTATGCTTTTCTGTCGACGCCTAATGCGCAGACTAGTATTGTTATCTCTGTTGTAGATTTTTATTCGATCTCAGAAAATATTTATTTTGCTTGGAGTTCACTGCTCAATTACATATCATATATAAACAATTGAAGCACCCGCTTATACGACTGGGTAATACAAGTTTCGCCTACATGGGATAGCATAATGGATATGGGCATTCTCTAAACGTTTACAACACCGATTGCTACACATTATCACAGATCATATCATCAAATGCCAAAACAACAGTAACTACCGTTGTTTCTAAGTAGTTTCATGTGTAATTATCGTGATTATCTTGTAGGAATATGTTTTCCAATTTCAAACTCATCAAATGTCCCTTCTTCGTTGTGTTTGGTACTTAGACTGCGTGTTTTGTTATCTGTGGTGGGGGGGGGGGG
The DNA here is from genome assembly GCA_905116865.2 of Candidula unifasciata. Taxonomy (NCBI): domain Eukaryota; kingdom Metazoa; phylum Mollusca; class Gastropoda; order Stylommatophora; family Geomitridae; genus Candidula; species Candidula unifasciata. The sequence continues at coordinate 303,606 of CAJHNH020000206.1, read as the reverse complement.
GGGGGGCGCGCGGGTGGGGGAGAGGAGCTGTTGTTTCCTAATCTGCTAATTGGTTTCTGTTTCTCTACAATTTGTTTAGCGATGACTGGGTTACTTTACTCAAGGATCCAACGAATGCTCAAATCGCCATGACTGGGTTACTTTACTCAAGGATCCAACGAATGCTTAAATCGACTTCTAAAAATTACACATTCGGGTTTTTTTTTTAGATGAAATTACAGGCGTGTTTTCTTTTAGCAGACAAAAGAAACGGCACATCTGCCTAATATTTCAAATATTTCGCTGTTTGCGAAATGTAATCTATAGTCACTTACAGCAGCAATTTCAATGCTAGAACAAGAGGAGCAATATTACCGTAAAGCACAGCATTCAGTGTGCTAATTAACATATGTATAATTAAAATATCTTTTTTTTTTTAATCATCCCAGCTTACAGCGATCTATGAAACAGCGCTTTTGTTCATTTTGGGCACAATTCCATCCGAGGTTCGTGATCCAAACTTGTAAATTCAAAAATTCTAAATAAACTGCTCCAGATTTCGTTCGTTGCGTCTGACACGTGTTATATAGATTTCCATAGAACTAAGTTATCGAAATATTCTATTATGACCGGACTAGCGATGTACTTGTGGAAGAAGCTTCATGGGAGAACGTGTTTTAAGGATGCACGCCGAAAGTATGAAATGCGAAGGTGCCCCACGTAGTTAGCGCCGGCTCAAGGCTACTTCGGTAGCATGTGAGTCGTAAGGGAACAAGGGACAGGGTAAACCCTACTCGCCAGGAGAGGTCTAAGACGTTTATCACGGTGGTGCACATTTGCAGAACTTCAACGAAGTACTGACGAAGATCACGTTTTCACCTGCAGGCTATAGGGTGTCGTTGTGCAAGCTCAATGGTATTCTTTGTGAACCTAAGAGAAAGTCACTCTAGGACAAGCTAACACGGTTTGATGACATAAGTTACCTTACTATGCCCTCGAGTTCGGGACAGTCGAGAAGATGAAGAAGGGCATCATGCACGAAAAAAAGCAGAAGGCAGAGAGATATTAAGATGTGACGAGCAGACAAAAATGCAATCAGAAAACAGTTGAAAACTGCTTCGCACATCGAACGACTGTATGAGGTCTGGCTACATCTGAAGAGCAGACACAGTGCCCTCTATCGCGCTGAGCGTTTCTGCAAGAATAAACGGATAATTAAAAGGGAGCAACAACCAAAAAAAAAGTCCTTTAGGGACCCATTCCAGTTTGCACGAGGTATTTTCGAGCAATCAAAGTCTGCGACTGGTTGTTTGCAAAGAGGGATTGTAGGCGCACATACTGAAGATGTTGTCTCTAGAGCAAGGGATCGTGATCTGGGAGTCTATCCAGGGAGCTGGAGTAGAGAGAACCTAAGTGCATATGATATGGTTGGACCTCGTCAACGCCTTTGGGTCGGTATCCAGGCCTTTTGCAAGTTTCACGTACCGATAGAGATCACCGAAATGATCAAGCAATATTTCTCAAAGTTCACCATACGCTTCTCTACAATCACATTTACTATGAGATGGACTGAGCTCCGGGTTGGAAAAGCAATAGGATTATTTCGCCAATACTGTTTGTTATGGCCTGTCATGCCATGTTAGATGGGGCTACCGGCGTCTGTCAGGGCCTTTAAATTGGGGATCACTGGATGCATTTATGGATAATACGACCATCATCACGGGCAGTGAAGATCATGCCCAGACTGGATCGCGTAGCTGAATGGTGCAGCTTGCAATTCAAGCCTCAGAAGCCCCGGAGTCTGTCTATCCAGAAAAGTAAAGTGGCTGCAAGGTGTTTCACGGTGGCAAAGAAAAAGATCTCCACGGTTCTGGAGAAATTGGTGAAGAGTCTCGGACGCTTCTAAGATTCGAAGTTATCTGATAGGATGGAAGTCCGGCGTATACACGAGTCATAGGCAACAGGCCTGCTTGCTAACGAGCAATATGGGCTGATAGGGAAGTTTGAGGTTTGGTGTCCCCAGTTCATTTTGGTTCCCATGCTCCTCTAGCCGCTGCTTGCGTACGAAGTAAGAACGAGTGCAATGGAGAATATGAAGGGGGGAAAAATCAACACAGATAGAGGAAGTGAGTTGGAGCGCCGCCTTCACTTAAACATGCTATGCTGGTGCTTTCGTTCAAGTCAATAAACGAAGAGTTAAAAGTCGGCAAGGTCAGACTCGCGATGATGTTGTGTGAGTCTTCAGACCTCACAGCGTCAGCTGTTCGGCCAGCTCTAAAGACAGGTTAAAATATGGATGGTCCAAGATCCGATAGAATCTTCCCAGAACGCACTAAAATTGCGAGAAGTCGTGGGTTACCCAGAAACCGACAGACATGGCCTAGGGCAAGGAAAGGTCACTTGGTGGTCCAAAGCCTCGGCCTAAGAATGCGGGGACATAGTAAAATGGCAAATAAGGGACACCAAAAAAGAGTTTCGGGTCTAAAAAGCCACGCAGCAAGGCCAGTGGATCGGCCTCGAGAGTGCCTTGCCACAAATACTCACATGGGGTGAAATCTGATCTGGTAAATGGCCCAGCTGCGACTGAGCTTTGTCAGAAGATCGGCTTATGCCGTGTTACCCTCTGGCGCCAACATGGCCAAATGGTGTGCGACCACCGATCCGACAAGTCTGTTGTGCCGAGCTAAGCGGACACTCGAGCTCGTATTGTTCACTTGCAGAAAAGCTCTAGGAAAAAAACAATATACATGGCACCATACTAAAGTCCTAAAAGAGTTAGCAGACACCGCAGATCAAGCCAGGATAAGGGCTAACTCGAGGGCCAGTCCTAACCTCCCCTCCATGTGTTTGCTCAAGGCTGAGCAAATCCAACAAGGTCGCATACTCTCCATCAATGCTCGACTGTGCAAGGGACTGGTCGCTGGCGGTCGACCTGCCTGGTTTTGAAAGTACACGTAATCAATCTGAAAGACTGGTGTGAGACCTTATATGGTGCTGGACTCTACGGAAAAACGCTAGGGCATCCTTATCAAGCTTAGTGTGCCGTACGAGTCGCGGATGGAAGAAAATCACATGTACAGGCTCAAAAAGTACGGTGAGCTGGTGACCTATCTGATGAGAAATGAGGCGTACACAGTAAAAATCCTAGCCGTAGAGGTAGGCGCAAGAGGACTTTTCTCCACTTCCACGTACAATGTACTAAAGCTTCTGGGCTTGCAAGAAAATGAACGTAAACGTGTACTTAAGCAATTGGGCGAAGCAGCGGAAAGGGCTTTGAGCTTGCTTTGGGGGCAACGGAACGTCGTGGGAAATGGGCCTGTGTAGACTGGTCTGAGTCCACAGTGGAAAAGAACTTTACATCCCTTTAAAGCCTAAGATTCAGATAAAAACGCCTGCCTGTGTCTCTCTTCAATTTGCCAGTCTAACGTCTATTCGATTAAACAATTGTAAGCTTGTCACTTTAGTAGTAATGTTGGCGGCTAATTTGCTGCCGCATCGACACATATTTACAAAACCAAACGACGTAACACTAGTTGCAAAATCACCTATTCGACTTGTCCGATTTCGATAGTCCGATACACGCAGCAGGAGATATCCGAGGCCTGGCGTCATTATCCAGGTCGACTCACCCTCTGAGATTGTATAGGAGATTATGGGCCGAAACTATTGTCGACGACAGACCCTTTTACTGATGATCGGTAAAGCTCCTGCTGTGAATGCTCGACTGTGGAGTTCCTGTTATTGCATCATGTGTGAACCTATCACTGTTAGTTATCATCCTTATGCTGTTTACACCTTCTTGTGTATCTCATTATTATATAATAGTTTGATCATAATTTTGAGCTTAAAACAGGACATCGCACTAATATATTGAGTTGAAAACTAAACATCCCATTAACATTTTGAGCTGAAAATGGAACATGCCACTAACATTTTGGGCTAACAACGGGATTTCCCAAGAGGTCAGTTTACTGAACTGCGACCAGATCAGTTGATGTTTGTGTAGTGGGACATGCAGACTGTCATGACAATACATGTTCAGATATATTTGTTTTTCCTTTAATATGTCCACTGCGTACTTGATAATGCATATGCAAATAGTTAGCACGTGCTTCTATAAAGTGAGCTACAGAACAAACAATTAAACATCATAATATATTGTTGTACAAGTGGAAATCTATTAGTCCACCACCCTAACTTCTCTCATAAGACGAACCGTGTGTTCATTACACTCCAAGCAGTCAGTTTTTACATCATCATCTTCAGGGACGACGGAACTTTAGGGCTAAGGCCCCCTGACACCCCATCCCACCTTTGGAAAGATTATACAAGCAACTGCACCGCGTCTCTAACAACATTTCAAAAGAAGTTCTCCTTTTTGTATCTGATTGTACATTTCATATCATTTTAATATATTTTAAACGTATACGTTTTTGTTGTTGTTTTCGTCATACCATTGTCATTGTTATTATTATGATTATTGTTGTCTTAGAATAGCATTTGACCTCCTGAGGGGCCCCTCGTATATAAAAATAGGGCCTTTAGCTTTGCTGAGCGCCCCTTTCCCCAATTTGTCTTTGTGTCGGCGCCCACTGATAATGTGTTTCCAAGTGGAAACTTTAAACCGCTATGCACACACACATAAACTGGGGTTAGAGAAACACAGTAACTAGCTGTTTGCCAGCCAGCTCCAAGGTCTTGGGTTTAAAATAGTATCCACGCGGTATTTTAAAATTGACCCCATCGACCTAGACCAGATGGATAGCAGGAAATATCATAGGAAATAAAGTCTGCTTTTGAACACATCACCCATCGATTAGTTTATGAAAGTTTGACTCCACGACTTATGACAACGCGCAGATAGCGTGAGCACGGTCGTTTACATAAAACACAGAATTATCAGAATTGTATGAGTACGGTTTGAGAGGCGAGAAGATGGCCCATCGTCATACTGAATAACACACTTACAAATAGACGAGCTATGTGACCTACAAGCTATTCAATCTGTGACACACAGGCCACGACCCAAACACTTGAAACAATTAGACGCAGACTTCCTAAAAGGAAACCAACTCTGGTGTTGACCCCAAGCTCCTCGCGGAGCTTTAAGAGTATGTGTGTCTGTAGAGTGACTTATTTTTATTTTTATTTTTTTTCTCGGCCATAGGTTGTCCAATCATGAGCCATGGCTTTCACCGAACCTTCCACTGTGTTTCTTTTCAAACCATTTCTGTTGTTGAAAAAAAAATCATTTCCTTTGAGAATTACAGCTTATTTTTTCCAATATAAGTGATAACTATAGGTGAGGGGGAGGGAGATACAGACAGACAGATTGACAGACAGAAAACCAGTTAGACAGACAGAAGGTCCGACTGAAAGGCAGACAGCACAAAAACAAAGATGGAGAGGCAGAGAAACAGACAAAAATATTTACAGACAAGACGGGACAAGAGATGGAGTTAAAATATACGTGTCTCTTTGTGTCAGCTGTGGAATCACAAACTAGATGGAAACCTTGGCTCAATCATTAATAATGGGAATAATTCAAAAGAGGTGTGTGGGAGACTGGTTCTAGCAATGCACAGATTAAAGAGCTTCATGAGATACACCAGCAAACATTTACATTACGAGGGTTAATCACACCTGTACCCGTAGTAGTATACCTGTGATAAATATCGAACAGTTTAGAGTTACTAAAGGAGAAAAGCATGGCTTCCAAGCTTGAATATTTCAGACTAATTTTGAGAAATCAGGGCCTGTGTCAACAATAAAACTGATTACATAGAACACAATCTGAATATCAAAGAGACTAAGACTTACATAAAATAATATTGTTTTTGTCTCGGTGGTTGAAATCATCAGTATTTGTCACAAAGATATGCATATGCTTTGATGTAATGCCATCTCAAACGATCATACGAATAAGATTGCCTTTTAAAATTATTTTTACATTAGGCGTATGCTATATCATTAAACCATTCGGTCATTTATCGTTTCATCATCATCACCGCCTTAATCATCGTCATTATCGTGATCATCGTGATAATCCTCATCGTCATCATCGTTATATTCATCATCATCATCAGCCTGTTGTCCCGTTCATATGTCACAAATGTAAAGTGAAAGAAGTTAAGGACCCTTTTTGACGCCTTCGGGCGTCTTGGGTACATAGGGCTAGATCTATATTTTATAGAGCAATCGACACTATGTGTTTGGTTTGGTCAACATCACACCGGCGGCCTTTACTTCCTAGGATTTTACCTCGTACTCTTTAAGTCTGGCTTGATCTGGGAGTCGAAAGTCATTTTTTGAAAAACGTCATGCTATTGGGGTTTGAAATCTCGACCTTTGGATCCGCAGGCAAGCGTCTAGCCGCTCCACTAATGGGCCTCCCACATTACATCTGGTAGTTTTTTGCCTCATTGCCTCCTATCTTGTTCAGTCTTTTGGATATCGTTGAGAAATCTTGTCCAATACCATTACGTTCGTCTTAGGGTTTCTCTTCGACATTCTTATTTCTCCAATCCATTTTCCCATTTCCGTGCCTGTTTATGTCTGCGTCTTCTCATGAAGGGCCACATGTATACTGTTCTTCAAAAGAGGGAGACACGGCTCTGCCAACTTCACTCTGCATAGTGACACTGTAGTAACAAGTGTATGTGTGTACCAGACTGCCGCCTACTCTGTGCACATTTCTCAACTAAATCTGACAGTGTGAAAAACGTATCTATTATTTTTACCACACACACACAAATACACACACACACACACACACACATACACACGTGCGCGCACTCACTGAGCGCAAACACAAGCGTGCCCTCCAATGCACACATGTGTATTTACTCACATATACAGAGACCGAAAGGGTGGGTAAGGTGTGAGGAAACGGGATAAATATGTATCCTTTCACAGTGTTAGTACACTACGTTTATTTTATTGTAAATGAATCGGTCGAGACCTGAGCTGACCATTTTCCAAATGTTCAGTGACGTCGATTTGGATTATTTGCATTTTCCCGTTGTGGTTTTAAATAATGCAGACACAAAAAATTCATTGCATAATTGATTGCCAGGTATATTTTGCTGTATCTTGTCAGATGTATGACTACAGATTTACATCAACATATAAAGAAGCACAGAAAGATATATTTTTCTCTAAAATGCATAAAACATATTGTCGATTTACTGTACATCTCTCACCCATGAATAGATAACGCGTCATAAAATATCTTGGTGTAAAACTTATTATGTATGTATTTTTATTTTATTATTATAAAGAATTTTTCTTCTTGAGGTTTATGGCTGTACATTTCAAGAGTCATTGATCTATGTGATTGGAGCTGTCTTTGAAGTTGAGGACTCCCGATGTTTGCAGGTCTACCTGGACATTATCCATCCAACCCCTTCTATGTCTGTCTTGTGTCTAAGGCCATTCAATACCCTCACCTAGTCTTTTCCTCTCTGTCATCTGCCATTTTCTCTATATTGCCCGAGCTGTTTCAATCTATTGGCTCTCGAGTTGCCAGTGATCAATAATGAATTCAACAGATTAAAATTATTAATGATAACAAATGCATTATAAACATGCGGAAATGTTATACGCTTGAAAACTGATATTTAGCTAATGTTCAATAGTTTTAAGGTACATATGTGAAACTATGTCATGGACATAACATGTTTCCTTATTGCGTAGGCTTACACCACTGCCTATAACTCACTTCACTTTGCCTGTTTACAGACTATATATGAAAGAGTTCTCACATATCAGTTTTACTATATATAAATACATATTTTCTCACATATCAATCTTGCTATATATATATATATGTGTGTGTGTGTGTATGTATGTATATTGCATATTCACTGCCAAATGTTAGCAGAAGGCAAGGCGCGGGCAGAGAGGGGCAGGGGGTGACCAGCACGTAGATGGACACAGCATATCAATGACACTGACACCTTGGGTAGGAAAGTGCGCGAAGCGAGGAGATCAGGTTAGTGACCGACTTTCTACAGGCAGGCTGTTATTAGAGCGACGTTCTGCATAGGACCTGCTACAAGATGATGATGATGCACTGCCAAGATACACCGGTATTACAATCTAGGACGCGCGGTGGCATTGTGGCTACTGCACATGCATAGCTAAGCTACATGGTTTATAAGTAATAAAAACAGTCTTCACGCCTTCAGGTATGTCGAGCTTGTTGATTCCAGCCTCAAATTTTATTGACTAATAAGCACTGGAAGGAAAATGTGCTCAATATTACCCCGGTCGCCTTTACTGCTCGGGACATTTCCTGGTGCCCATTTTATGGTGGATCGGCCTGAGAGCCCTGCTAAGTTTGTCTGCATCTGTTAGACGCGACTGGAATCTACGAGTCCTAGGCTAGCCATTGCTCTACCACGGCTCCAAACAAGGGAGTGGTCAGACTTTCATCTCTCCGCATAGACCAGATTCACTACGGAGCAAGTGTCGACACAATTTGGTGAAATGTGTCCCAGAAAATGTCGCCGATATTCTGGGATTATCTAAGAAGTAAACGAAGGTGAGCACCAGATGTCAATATATATTGAACAGCAGTAACTGTCAGGGAACTACATAAGCCACTTCATCACCACAGATCACAAACGCAATTACAAAGCTTTCACTCGGCTTGAGCAGAATCAAGCTGTCAAACATATCACTTTTCTTTTAAACGATTTATATACCATACCCATGTTACTGAAAGCTATATACATATCTTAACTGTGTGACAACAAACTGCAAATGTCATTAGTACTTAATGTTTTATCAAGGTTGAAATGTTAAATAACGTATATTAGAATCTGATTTATTGTATATGTAAAATATAGGGCATTATCATTCAAGCACTGCATTCACCGTTCTACTACACAACACTTGAGTGTGTACATGTAAGACAGGCAGGATTTAGACTTAGTGAAACTCAAAGCTATACATATCTAATTTTTTAAATGCAATTTATATGAAATTAATCAATTTATCAATTACATGATAATCATTTGTTTGCCCTTGTCTTGCGGGTGTTAAATTTACCGCTTGTAGTGATTCAGGGTAGAGCCCAGTGGTATTCTGTCTGTGAAGAGGTACTTGATATGAGCTGTCAAGTTACCAGGCATGATTGACACATAGGGAAGGATGCGGGACGTTCTCTGATGGGTCAGCGGCTTTAAATATTAATTTTAAAATACCAACTCAGTGAGGGAAATGTGTAGTTTCATAAACGAAATTCTGAAAATTATTGAGGCCTCTGTGTATCATGTGACTCTGACCTGTGGTCGGTTTCAGCCAATGGCGCAACTCCGCAGGAAAGAAGATTGTAGATGAGTAGCATACGGAGTATAATATAACCAGTTATGTAGGCGGAGATACTTTAGAAGAAAAAGCGAATTAACCAAATGCTCATATTGTAACTTTTCAGTCTATATGACTTGATCATGCAGGATATGACTGCTACAGTTATATGTGTGGAACACAAAACCGAGGTCTAGCTATGTATGTCAGGCATGAGATCCAACATCGATGGCTAGATACACAAAAGTATAACAGTGACATGCTTGATATTCATCGATTAGTTGTGGATCAACTTCCGGATAAAGGCGCATGAGAATTCCTTGCAGAGTTAGAGGAGTATGGTGGCAAATGTTTAATAGCTGGGTATTTTATCGCTCAGTCAAAAGAGTGGGGAAATCAGTCAGGGAGTTGCACTGAGTCAGCCCTAGTTTGTTTTAGTATCCAGAAGCCATGAGTTGTTAACCCTTAGGCTCTGTATTATGGATATCCCAACCTTTCGGCCTTGATTCCATTGTAAATACCGTAAATCTGGGAGAAATGTGGCTTTCCTGCCTACCCCCGGGATTGAACCCGGACCACAAGGAGTTCGTTACACGGTCTCCGCGCAATCCGGTTTAGCCAACTACGCTAGAGAGCCGGGCAAGTCAGCCCTAGTAAGAACTAGCTTCACTGTTTTAAACGATGGTCGTGACGCAAGATTAACAGAGAGAACCGGAGACTCGGATGGAGTGACCAGTCTAGCTTTAGAGTTCAATACTGATGCACACACAATGCACGGGGATGTTCTTGGGGCAAAAGAAAGTAGCCACCTACAATGTGCTGTTCTCATCCCAAAGGGACAGACTGTTAAGCAAATGAAACGACGACACGCGTTCAAATAGACGGCCAATAAAGATCAGTTTGGTACACTGCATTCGTTGCGCCAAACAGCCAAACAACAAAAGATACAAAAAACAACATGTATGCAACTACCGTGATGGAACAAGCAGGTGGAAAAGGTATGGGATGCAAAAGCAATGGCTACGAATGAATGGCAGAAAGCACGAAAACTGAAGCCTGCAAATTATGAAGATATTGAGCACAAACGTGAAGATAAACAAATTATGAGAAAAGCATTTTAAATCTGTGCCAAAGAGGCTAGGGAAAGCATTTCGGAAAATTTGAGACAAAGAGGGAGAGAAAACACTACATAAATTCTGGAATTTGCACCGACAAATGAGCATTTTTATCTACAACTTTAAGCATGAGGATGGAAACCTGCAGTTATAACCTGCCTGGGATTTCCTATAATTGATATTTCATTCTGGTGTTATATTCTGACAGAGAGCTGTTTTTCCGTCATTCTGCTTGTCAGTGACAAACATTCCAGGTTCCACACACTATAAATTACTGACAACTGCTATAGGTATTTACCTTGGGTTATCGCTATTAATACCTGGTAACGTTTTCACTTTTAATCCATTAGATATTACTGATTTATAGTGTGCGTTATCTGATGTCATTACTGTTCTGTATTTTACGTTTATGTGGCTTCAAGTTTTGTAGTGTAAATACTGTAAATAAAGCCAAGCTTTTATTCGCACATCCTCCGTTTTTTAACCTACCTTAGTGTACAAGTATGCAAACAAGTATACATGTTCACATGATTGTATGTGTGAGTGCGCGTACACGTTTGAGTGTAACTGTGTGCGAAGTTTAAATCACAATGTCTTCTGTATGTATACATGATTGATTGGCACCTTTCCGTCTTTCCAGACGATAGTGTTAAATTGCGCCATGAGGAGGCATGAGACTCACAGCCCATGGCGATGGCGAGTGTGACTAGCAAGACCCGCCCGTGTCAAGAAAAGTCTTCCACAATGATAGCATGGGATTTCAGGACCATTGTTGTCAACATTTGTGTTTAATCCGTTTCTTTTCAGACGCTCAGCTCTCATCCTTTCTGCAATTATTTCTTCCTTCACTCTCATTCCCTTCCTGATATGCTTTTTCTACACAACACAGTCCATGGCATTTTGTTCCCACGAGTCCACTTCAATACCTGTATCATTCATGTCCCGCTTGCACACATCTTTATACCGTAGTAGAGGTTGGCCTCGACATCTTCTTCCTGACTTTAATTCACCTTAAAGGATGTCCTTAGGGATTCTGCCGTTCTCCATTCTCCAGGTGTGACCCAACCACCTGAGCCTTCGTAGACTCAGCATGAAAAAGACTGTTGTAATATGTATACATACTTACGTTTATAATATACGTTCATTTATACACAGTGCAAACCTAAAAACATACATGCATAAAAACATACATATGTATGTACGTACGCGCATACATGTGTGTGCGCTGCGCACGAGGGTGCAAATATTTATACATACATACACACACATCCACAGACAGACAGAGAGACAGACAGTTAGACAGACATTTACTGGACGTGTCCACAAATGTGTAACATGCAAGAATGATCATCAGAATCGTTACAGCAGTACAAGTCAACAGCGGCTTATATTACATCATCCAAACACAAATTGTCACAAGCTTATTTCGTCCGAACTAGCGATCAAGGATAACGACTCCACTAAATCAGTTGGTAACGGAGACACAGTGAGCTCTTTAATGGAGACACGATGAGTTCTTTAACGGAGACAGGATGAGTTCTTTAACGGAGACACGATGAGTTCTTTAACGGAGACACAATGACCTCTTTAACGGAGACACGATGAGTTCTTTAACGGAGACACGATGAGCTCTTTAACGGAGACACGGTGAGCTCTTTAACGGAGACACGATGAGCTTTTTTAACGGAGACACGGTGAGCTCTTTAACGAAGACACGATGAGTTCTTTAACGGAGACACGATAAGCTCTTTAACGAAGACACGATGAGTTCTTTAACGGAGACACGATAAGCTCTTTAACGAAGACACGATGAGTTCTTTAACGGAGACACGATAAGCTCTTTAACGGAGACACGATGAGCTCATTAACGGAGACAGATGAGTTCTTTAACGGATACACGATGAGTGTTTAACGGAGATACAATGAGCTCTTTAACGGAGACACGATGAGCTCTTTAACAGAGACACAATGAGCTCTTAACGGAGACATATGAGTTCTTTAACGGAGACAGATGAGTTCTTTAACGGAGACACGATGAGTTCTTTATCGGAGACACTAAGAGCTCTTTAACGGAGACACAGTGACCTCTTTACCGGAGACACGATGAGTTCTTTAACGGAGACACGGTGAGCTCTTAAACCTAGACACGACGAATTTTTTAACGAAGACAGTGTGAGTTCCTTAACGGAGACGCGATGAGCTCTTTAACGGAGACACGATGAGTTCTTTAACGGAGACACGATGAGTTCTTTAACGGAGACACGATGAGCTTTTTTAACGGAGACACCGTGAGCTCTTTAATAAAGACACGATGAGTTCTTTAACGGAGACACGATAAGCTCTTCAACGGAGACACGGTGAGCTCTTTAACGGAGACACGATGAGCTCATTAACGGAGACAGATGAGTTCTTTAACGGATACACGATGAGTTCTTTAACGGAGATACGATGAGCTCTTTAACGGAGACACGATGAGTTCTTTAACGGAGACACGATGAGCTCTTTAACGGAGACACTGTGGAGACAGATGAGTTCTTTAACGGAGACACGAAGAGTTCTTTATCGGAGACACGAAGAGTTCTTTAACGGAGACACGATGAGTTCTTTAACGGAGAAACGATGAGCTCTTTAACCTAGACACAGTGATCTCTTTAACGGAGACACGATGAGCTCAACGGAGACACGGTGAGTTCTTTAACGGAGACACCACGAGCTCTTTAACGGAGACACAATGAGTTCTTTACATTCACACAAATTAATGTCCAAACATTTAGACATTGATGGACATAGTGCACAGTCGGATGAATGTCTCTATGTTTCAATTGTTTCTGTACCGCCTACACATTTTAAGTCTTCGGAAGAAAACTAGTTTAAAACATATGATGTTAAATACATCAAAATCATATTTGTCACCGTCACAAGATTCGCTTCATCTGTCGATAAGAAAGTCTCAGAGGTGACTGCATTGAACACAACCAGTACGGGGACGGAACAACCCGACATAGATTTCTCGTTGTCGCTTGGCCGGCCATTCCCAGACCCTGTCAGCGGCGATAAAGACATGCCAGCAAGTACTCACGTCGATTGCTCTTCGCTGTTCCCCTGAGTGCTCTTCGCTGTTCCCCTGAGTGTCTCTGGCCGGGATCTACTGAAGAGACTAAACTAGTTTGTTCGCCGCACAAAGTTTGCAAAACGTGCAGTTCATCATTTTGTGCGAATGGGAGACTACTCTCTCGCACCCTGAATCTAAAAGCCCTCAAAGGACCTCGGGCTTCCTGGGCCAATCGGAGCCCACAAGCAACAACCGAAATTGCTCTTTAGAAGCCTGTTTGGGGCTTCCTTATCTGTCAATCCCCTGTACATGGCCACATAATAGTAGCATGACATTTGGCAGATCTCAGTCCATACAGAAATAATTATCAGCTTCCTGCTGCAGTCCTCGTCAGGCCATAGAAAGTCGCGATACGGCAGGCACAACCTGAGGTACATAGACGCTGCAACCTCCCCAAAAGGTATTTGGAGACACAGACTTGACTTGGTTAAGTCCACTATCCGCAGGCACCATAAATACAACCTGAAACTGTCTCTGAACGAGTTTGCTATTGGCCCTTTCTCCCGGTTCAACAGGTTTCACGACAAGGCAATAGATGAGCATGAGCAGACCTTAGAGCCCGACCTCAGTGGTCTCAGCTTAACAGAGGTCCCCACAAGCACTTCTGGCTTCCATGCTTCCCGCCACCCCGCGGACAGCCAATCGAAACTCGCCGCGACCAAGAAAAAGAGACTGCACACTTCAGACACATCCATGCCGGAGGAGGCTCCAAGGAAGGCTGAGAATATTAAAACCAACAAGAAGGACTACAACAGCAACTTCAGACAGATCAGCTAATACAAAACAAGAGAGCGAGCAACACGACACGACTGCAGCCTCGAAAGAAGAAATCAGACACAACACAGGCCTTATCGTGGCAGTCACCTGAAAAACAAGGACCGGAAACTCACAGCTAAAGCTGGCGAGATTTAAAATCTTCTTTATTTATTGTGTAAATTATAATTAACTGATATTCATAGAATGAACCAGAAGAAAATGTGAAAGATAAAGATGTCAGAATTTTTTTTTTTAATTTAAAAAGCCAGCTACATCATATGTTGCTCTGTTGCTAAGTCGATGCGAACGCTTCGTAATGCTGGTATGCCAGGTTCGATCCCAGTGGTCTCAAGAAGGCTATGGCAAACTACTGGACGTAAATTTGCTTAGAAAAATAAAACTGCAATAAAACAGGCCATGAATATACCATTGCACGTTGACACTTCCTGCAGTACGGAGTCATGGGAAGACTTGCATATGGTGGGAGTTTACTGAGAGAAAAAAGTGAATTTACCAGAATAAATACGGGATTAAACACAACCGAAACCCACCAGTGATACCAAGTGATTAAGACTGTTCAGAAACCACTTGAGATAGAAAGTAGAGATGGTACAGACTTGTTTCTAGCTGTCATAGATTTTATTAATTTTACCTGTTCCCCGTGTGGGTTCCGGGGCCCCATTATAGGGAAAACAAGAACAGACCCCTTGGCTATCTAAAGGTATGTCATAGGAGTCGACTAATTTGGAGCTTCCTTCGAAGTCGGAGTGCATCTACCTGAGAGGCAAGGAACCAGCAGTCTGCATACGGATGCACATGCAGCACCCAGGTTCAGGAACAGGACTGCTGTCCAGAAGTGGGTGAACAACCAGAACTTTCCGCCTGAGTTTACAGCTGGTGAACGCAAAGAAAAAAAAAGATTACTTTTATCAATGGTCACGTAATTCCACAAAATGGAAAGCATCTTATGACAGCATTCTCAAGAATAATAGTAATTGGCATTAAACATACCAATGGCTCAAAGGTTCGTTAGACAATTCCAATTCCAATTCGTCCAACAAAAATTCCAAATTTGATCCTCTTTCAGCCGCCCGGAGGCCTGCTATATCGAAGAAGGTTCCTTTGCTGTCTTATATGGTTTCCTTTTATTTGTGGTGCTCGTTAGACAGATCAAAGGCAGCTTATTGTAAACTGCATCAGAACGCTATTGTATCAAGAATCATTAACAATAATCATGAGAAATCTGAAGAAGAAAAAAACACAAAATGAAAACTGTCCACCAAAAAAGCCAGTCACAGCTAATTATAACAATGAGTCCTAGGCAAAGTAATGATAAAGTTAAAGAAGCAGAGTTGCAACTTGCTGTAAGCATAACCTGTCATTGTGCAATACGCACAAATGATCAACAAAGTAAAATCATGATAGCGCATGGTCGGGACAGTACACTGAACATATACAGTTGCATAGAACTAAATGTTTATGCATAATCATTTTTTTTAAAGAAAATATATCGCCTGCCCTTAAGGCTGACTTTACTGACGACTTTCACAACAAGAAATATGTCATCATTATAAATTAGTCTACTAATGAATGTTTCTGCTCAAAAGCATCTGTGCGCTATAGTTAATTTATTTTTTATTTTTTCACTGACCGGGATAATGAAATATTTACTGGATTTCTTCCTTCAATTTCCCTGCAAGTGGCTACAGGAGACAACATACAAATCCTACAAATTGCATTGGGTTGCGTCAGATTGTGCTTCAAACATGTTCAGGTGCCAGAACTCTGAAAATTAGGTAATTGGCAACATCCAACGGCTTCTACCTTGTAGGCATTTACAATCTTGTTAGTCGATGGACTTATTGGTTCTTTTTACGAAGTCCGGCCCATTTACACACTAGTTAACCTGTCATTCATGCTTGCTCAAGCCAGTCTACGTTGCAGGGGTGCCATGTCTACACTGCTTTCACCGGTGATGACGTGTCTTCCATACTAAACTCTCAGTCCAGGTCCCATAGAGAGAGCAGAGTATGTCCCATGGCTTCAGATTTGTTAAAATTATCCGCTTCATGAACACAAGACAACGTGACACCCTTATAACATAGACTAGTCTGAGAACGCATGAATGAAAGCCCAATTATGCACTATTTGGGCCAGACTTTGTAAATGTTCGAATTAATGAACTAATATGTCGCAACACAGGGAGACTATGTCGAGAAATAAACCACAGCCCTATTGTTTTCCAGCCGCTTGTAAAGGAAACTCATTACCTGCCTCTACTTAATGTTGTCCTCTCACAGATAACAAGTGTAAATATTGAAAGCAAATATTGATGCTAAAGAAATAATGAGATACAACAGCAAGTTGTTATACAAGAACAGTGAACATAAAATTTGTAACAATTTAAAACACAAAAATCATAGAAAAGTTGGTTGATGGCTTTATTCCTACAATTTGGCAAAAATATGTATCACAGAAAATACAAGTTTGCTCATGACAATTTCTGCAAACATCTAAGGTAATTTAAGCATATAGGTTTGGTAAAATTTCTTTGGTAGTTCAGAGAGTTTTCAATACTAGCGTATGTGTGCTATGAGTAGGTGTAAGTGTGTTTGTGTGTGTGCCTTTGTGTTAGGGTCTGTATATGTGTCTCTGCTTATGCATGTATTCATGTGTATGTGGAAAGGGGAGGAGGAGTAGGTGTGACAGTAAATACTTGTATGTGTAAAATATGTGTAAATGCGTAAAAATATGTACATGTGTGTGAAAAAGTGCTCGAATGTGAGGACTGTTGAAAGCCATTTTATTATTTTGGCAGCTTTCGAAGGATACCATTGACTGCTGTCTATTAAGTGTCAAAGAAAGACCCAATGAAGCTGTTAGAAGGTATATATCTTCATAAAACTAAAGACCAACGATATACAACTTGCTAACTTTGATTATTTTCAAATAAGATGTTGTGTAAAAATACTTACTAAACTACATTGATCTTTTATAACTATAATGCTACCTGTCAAATATTGTGTCTAGTTATATTAGAGAAGATAATAGCCTCGAGGTGTACACACAAGGCAATTATAAACAAGTTGTTAATTTCAGATTTTGTACAACCCTACTTCGTGTCTTTTTTATGGGGTTTATATGCTCTCTGAAAACATTAAATTGTGATACTAAAAGATAATTGTAAATATTTTATGACAAATTTGTGTGTCTTCATAAAATAAATCTGAATCTGTTTATTAGAGCAGATGGTAGGAATAACTAAATGTAAACAATCTGCACAAAACGCAACCGACCGAGATGAAATAGTAAGCGTAAGCACCACAGAGATAGATGATTTTCAGTACAATTATCCTTTACCTGATAGTCGTGTGGTTCCTAACACAGGTCAATATAAATGTAGGGTTTTTTCCCTCCTTGAACTATTTTAATATTAAATGAGATTCAACAAAGATTTACAATAATTGTATATGGTATTTAATGCCCTTTATTTATGACATTCAGATGAGGTGTTGGTTTAAAATGGGGAAAGGGAGGGGGTGTCATAAGTTGAGGCCACAGACGACAATAACTGTGTCTTTCTAATGTTAGTGATACGTTTTCATCTGTTTTTCGCTTTTTAAAAAAAATATCTGGATTACTCATTTTAAGTGTTAAATAATTTTTAGGCAATTTCTTGTAAACCAAAACTATGTTGTCTTGAGAGCTATGATGGCTTGTTTATTAACCAAAAACGATTTGGAGGCTTATGTTTAATCTGGTTCTTTGTAGTCTGATAATATTCTTCTAGCCTCAAATTAAAGAGATTTATTGGATAAGATGATGTTCACTTTATAAAATAACTGGATAAAAACTCTACTGTGTAGTATACTATAACTGCTGCTATCTCATCTTGTAAAAGAATATCTAATAACTGATAAACATATTTATAACTTCAAATCTAACCATGGGAGAAACAAACTTTTCTTAATGATATCATTTAGTCCGTAGTGTATTTATTTATTGCTCGCCTGTTCGCATAGGTACATTTTTTACTGCCGCAGACTGACGAGCAACATCTTGTCCTAGTTCCGTGACAATCACTATCATCCTGACAAGAGAAAAATAGTTGCTCGATTTTACAGTACAATGACTGGGGTGGCAGTCGCCAGGTTACCCGGGGACAGCTTCCAAACTGTGGTTTAATCGGTACACATGTTGGTACCTCAATAGGTATACACATAATCCTTCCAACTAGAGTACACGTGTTTTGCTGGATTTCACAAACGTAGTTATCAGGGCATCTTAAAGGACAAATTTCGTTATCTGGAAGGCATTTAAAACGTTGACATTCTGTTGTGTTACACGTGATTCCTGTATCTTTACAAACCTGTCCGTCGGGACACCCACCACATTCATCAGCTTGGACACACTGGTATGATTGAGCACATGGTTCTTGGTCACATTTGGTTGCAGTACTTTTACACACCTGTCCGTTGGGGCATCCACCGCATTCATTAGGAGTAACACACTGGTAGGTCGGGCATGGTGCTTTTACACACACTATCCCCGTGTTTATACAGACCTTTCCATCAGTACACCCTCCACACTGATCCAGTTGTTGATAAGGCATGCACTCGTATCTATAGAGGAACAGAAAAATTTAATTGTTCTTTATGAAGTGGAAGGTTGAAGAATGACCCGAAAGGATGTACATAAGCTATCCACCTTCCACCACGCATGTCTATGTAGAATTATCAAAATGTTCTGGCCAGATACAATCTCAAACACTCAACTACTTCAAGTCACAAACCAAGAAACTCTGGACAGTACGATAACAAAGATAAAATGGAATTAGCTTGGTCACGTCAGGAAAATGAATCCCGATATATCTGCTAAAACAGCTCTCATTTGAACACCAGAGGGAAAGAGAAAGAAGCGACACCTGAAAAATGACATGGAGACGAAGGGATGAATGTTGATTATTGAATTAAGAATCGACATCACAGCACTTGGGACATCCCCATTAGTGCTCAGTCCTCATCTTCATCAGCAAGCTAAGAGTTCCAATTCTGATGGATCCGGTAACTGTCTGACTGTATCTCCGTCTCGCCTTTTCCCTGAGTGTTAAGCGCCAGCCAGATCCCCTGGGAACTCCACGCAGCGCTATGGGCCATTCTACCCAGATAGTAATGATCTGTCTGTGCCTTCGCACTGTTCAATCGCTCCCAAAGAGCCCTCACAACATCCAGCTTACCACCAGTTTACCACCAAGCGGCGCAGAACTGGCCATCTATCTTTCTGCTCATTTCCCAACACGCCGGCATACCCTGGAGAAAATATCCAAAGGATGCCAACTACCCGGGACCTCTGAAGTGATGTTTGTCACTTTGCACGCAGCATGCCTGTCTCCACCTTTCTCAACTTGCTCTGGGAGTCGTTACAATCATGGCCTGTGTGTACATGAACGATGGAAAGTGAAACGGAGTGCTACCTCTCTGACATGGAAAACTGTACTGAAGATTGCACAGGACAGAAAGGCATGGAAAATCCTCTGTGAAGCCTCTTGTGCCACTAGGCATAAAGAGAACTGAATATTTTATTTAAAGGAAGTCGACCAGTGGATTCATCAAAGAATAATGCAGGCAGACATATGTGTGTGAAAGAAAAGAGTAACCCACCGAGCACGGATGTTTCGGGAAGGGCCTGACTTCATGACCAATTGTCCCTGGCTGCGTAAAGCGCATATCGTTGCCACAACGATTAATTAAACAAAAAATGACAAACCCACAGCGCAAATTTCATTCATGCTTTTGCAATGACATCACTGGAGCGGGTTTTCAAATGAACACTTTTATGTTTTACAGTAATGTTTATAAAAGCTCTTTTAACCGGAAACCATACAGTGCAGTATCTAGCACATTTAGCTATAGCCGGCAAGTTTGTCCATAGCTATCACGTTTGGTCCTCCGTACATAAAAGGTTAAAATCTCGTTGGACATGATAATGATGATGAAAAGTCATAGATGTTACCTAACATTTAGTGGTTTGTGTATTGCATGCAATGTTGACTGTCATCAGTACATACCCAGAATCTGTTTTATTGCAGTCCTCATTGTAGGCACACTTGACACATCCATCAGGGACACAAGATGGCATTAAAACTTGTAGGCACATGAATCGTGGAGGACAAGGTCTGTGTTTGTTCACACAAGTTTCACCTGTAAGATTCAATAACATCACTCAGATATTACCTGCCTGGCTACATCAGCTTTTCCATATCTATAGGGTACAAAAAAATTATTATGATTACAGTCAAGTCTGGATAAGTAGAAGTCGCAGGGACCGAAGAAAATGCTTAGACTTACCGGATTTCTACTTATCCAGACAGCACACAAAATAGAGAAAATTGCCCGGACTTAATTGTCCTGTTGACTTAACCGAAATTCTGCTTATCTGAGTTCGACTTGAGTAGACTCGACTGTATTATTATTATTTGAGGAAATTGTACAGAAGAAGCTAGATTGTGGGGCATACAGAGGAAATCTGAAATGATAAAGTAAAATAAAAATGGAGAGGTGTAGTACTGCCACATAATAGTTGAAGACAGAGCTCTAGATTAAGAAAACATCTGTTAGGACACCTGTCTCACAGTCAGAACAAAAAGTAGCTTCCTCATACCCCAACCACAAAATAACCTTTGCAGCAGAAAAACTTTTATCAGCATATGATACTGACAACAACACAGTTATAGACAAGAATATATCAAATCTCTCAGTCTGAGTCGTTTCGCAAAATATCCATGTGATATGTGACGTTGCAGAGGTTAGATACCTGACAGGCAGTGACCTAGAGAAGTAGGATAAATAGTCAAAAGGGAGTGATTTCGACAAGGGACGTAACTTGACTTTGTACAACTATGTTGGAGATTAACGCCTTTAGGACAGTAAACCCAATAGACAGATAAGACGATTCTTGCAAGACTTGAGGACTCTTTCAAAGGAATGGCTAGATGCAATGGCTATGACCTCCGTGTTGATTTCACCCATACGTGGGCACCTGCAATAGAAGCAGAATAGGTGATGAGTTGATATCTGAAAGAAGAAGTCAGACTGTGATGTCTGTCAGATCTGAATATCCAGAATCATCATCGTGTTATGCAGTAAATTATCAACTCAATTTATGAACAATTACACATCTGCAATATCTCAAATACATTCTAGACCAGTTGTTCCCTGTTAGATAACACGCATGAACCCTTTTTTTTTTTTTTTTTTTTGTGGGTACGTTTGTCATCCATACATTTTCAAAGTCATATTTAAGAAAGGCGTGATTTATATTAGAACTCCCCCCCCCCCCCCCCACCCAAAAAATGTCTCAATATTAAATAATTCCAAGGGATTATTTAATGGCTCATTATATTTGAAAGAGGACAACAATCTAGACACATTCTCCAGATACATCTAGATACATTTTAGACCAGTTGTTCCCTGTTAGACAACACGCATGAACCGTTTTCTTTGAAAGAGGACAACGATCTTGTGTCAAACATAAAACAACAAGATCACACTAGTACTGATAAAACTGAATTACGTTTATCCTGCATAATAAAAACGACACCTGCATAAACGTGTGACTACCAAGACATAATAAAAACGACACCTGCATAAACGTGTGACTACCAAGACATAATAAAAACGACACCTGCATAAACGTGTGACTACCAAGACATAATAAAAACGACACCTGCATAAACGTGTGACTACCAAGACATAATAAAAACGACACCTGCATAAACGTGTGACTACCAAGACATAATAAAAACGACACCTGCATAAACGTGTGACTACCAAGACATAAACGTGTGACTACCAAGACATAAACGTGTGACTACCAAGACATAAACGTGTGACTACCAAGACATAAACGTGTGACTACCAAGACATAAACGTGTGACTACCAAGACATAAACGTGTGACTACCAAGACATAAACGTGTGACTACCAAGGCATAAACGTGTGACTACCAAGACATAATAAAAACGACACCTGCATAAACGTGTGACTACCAAGACATAAACGTGTGACTACCAAGACATAATAAAAACGACACCTGCATAAACGTGTGACTACCAAGACATAAACGTGTGACTACCAAGACATAATAAAAACGACACCTGCATAAACGTGTGACTACCAAGACATAAACGTGTGACTACCAAGACATAATATTTCAAAGAACACTTTTATTTATTTATTTATTTATTTATTTTTGTGAAGCAATCACATCATCATCATCAACATAAACCACTTCTGCAGTTAAGCGCAGTGGGGAGGAATAATTTGCTATCCAGTGCACGTTGGCTGCCACTGGCTATTGTCATGCCGTGAAGGCGAAAAGTGGCTTTAATGTTGTCGATCCATTATTTCTGCAGCCGTCCTCTTGCTCTTGTAGCTGATCTTCTGAGATTAAGTGCTTGTGATGTTATTTGATCTTGCTGCATTCTCATGAGATGGCCAAACCACTTAATCTGCTGTTTCTCGATGAATCTAGTACAAAGTGTTGTTCCCACAATGTGTCTGATAGTATCATTATTCACTAGATCTCAAATGGTTAAGTTGACTGCTTTTCTCAGGCATCTCATCTCGTGGGTGGTGATTTTGCTTATATGGGCTTGAGATAGTGTCCATGTTTGGCACTGGTAGCTTCATGTTGGAATGAATATGCTGTTTATAATGTCTATTTGTACTCATATTTATGCTTGAAGCAATCACAATTTTTGTTAATCAAGTGAACATATTAATCAGTGACAAACGCTTACATACAACATCCCACTACACTTACCCACAGAACACACGCTATTTCCACAGAGTGGGCTAGTGCACATATTTCCACAGCCGGAACAACATTTCTGGGCTCCTGGACAGCCAGAGTCGTGTTCACACATCACGCCTCCACAGACTGAGACATCGCCCTGAAATGTGCAGCAGAAAGTTCATGCTTCTGGAAAATATTTGTTGGAAACAAAAGTGTGAGCTACAATAAAGCATAAACTAGCACACAACCAAGAGATGATACATGAAAGGCCTGTGTGTCACAAACACTATAGTTATCTGAAACCACTGGTATTTACTCAATGGTTTCATAGAATAGAAGTGATCAGTATAGCTTAATCTAACTGTTCTTCGTGACTATATATCTCAAATATAACCTGACTGGGTTTAACAGGATGTTGTTTAAATTACTACTGTTACTTCAAACAGTTTATGATATAATGTTTATGTAAAGTGAACATTCACATTAATAGGTACTTGATGTACCTGGATATACAATCATCGTCATCATGTGAATACTTGGCGGCACAGACGATCATGTTCCCGTTCAAGTCCTTTTTGTCTTCTATGTCACTTATATTAACCCTTTCAACGTTCTTTCTCCGTCCCTCTCTCTCTCTCTCTCTCTCTATGTGTGTGTGTGTGTGTGTTTCTTTCTCTTTGTATACCTCTGCCTCTAACATTCTCTCTCCATCTGGTTGTCGTAAATATTTCTAAAATCCCTTTCTTATAAAAAAAAACAAAAAAAACTTGATGACTGTCTAAAAGATTATCTGTCACTGAGTACTGGATACTTATGCTGGTTGAAAAACTATAAACTATGCATGCGTCGTGTTCTGACTCAAAAACATCAAATGGAATATTAGTTTTCACTAAGCTGTCAATGAGATTGTTAGCTTTTTCTGACAGACATGACATCTCTCGTGTCTTTGTTTTTTCCCCATTTTTCTGACAGACATGACATCTCTCGTGTCTTTGTTTTTTCCCCATTTTTCTGACAGACATGACATCTCTCGTGTCTTTGTTTTTTCCCCATTTTTCTGACAGACATGACATCTCTCGTGTCTTTGTTTTTTCCCCATTTTTCTGACAGACATGACATCTCTCGTGTCTTTGTTTTTTGTTCCCCATTTTTCTGACAGACATGACATCTCTCGTGTCTTTGTTTTTTCCCCATTTTTCTGACAGACATGACATCTCTCGTGTCTTTGTTTTTTTTTCCCCATTTTTCTGACAGACATGACATCTCTCGTGTCTTTGTTTTTTGTTCCCCATTTTTCTGACAGACATGACATCTCTCGTGTCTTTGTTTTTTCCCCATTTTTCTGACAGACATGACATCTCTCGTGTCTTTGTTTTTTCCCCATTTTTCTGACAGACATGACATCTCTCGTATCTTTGTTTTTTCCCCATTTTTCTGACAGACATGACATCTCTCGTGTCTTTGTTTTTTCCCCATTTTTCTGACAGACATTACATCTCTCGTGTCTTGTTTTTTCCCCATTTTTCTGACAGACATTACATCTCTCGTGTCTTTGTTTTTTTTTTCCCCATTTTTCTGACAGACATTACATCTCTCGTGTCTTTGTTTTTTCCCCATTTTTCTGACAGACATTACATCTCTCGTGTCTTTGTTTTTTTTTCCCCATTTTTCTGACAGATATTACATCTCTCGTGTCTTTGTTTTTTCCCCCCATTTTTCTGACAGACATTACATCTCTCGTGTATTGTTTTTTCCCCCATTTTGCTGACAGACATTACATCTCTTGTGTCTTGTTTTTTCCCCATTTTTCTGACAGACATTACACCTCTCGTGTCTTTGTTTTTCCCATTTTTCTGACAGACATTACATCTCTCGTGTATTGTTTTTCCCCCATTTTGCTGACAGACATTACATCTCTTGTGTCTTGTTTTTTCCCAATTTTTCTGACAGACATTACACCTCTCGTGTCTTTGTTTTTCCCATTTTTCTGACAGACATTACATCTCTCGTGTATTGTTTTTTCCCCCATTTTGCTGACAGACATTACATCTCTTGTGTCTTTGTTTTTTCCCCATTTTTCTGACAGACATTACATTTCTCGTGTCTTTATTTTTACCTTATTTTTCTGACAGACATTACATCTCTCGTGTCTTTATTTTTACCTTATTTTTCTGACAGACATTACATTTCTCGTGTCTTTATTTTTACCTTATTTTTCTGACAGACATTACATCTCTTGTGTCTTTTTTTTC
Source organism: Candidula unifasciata (assembly GCA_905116865.2). NCBI lineage: Eukaryota > Metazoa > Mollusca > Gastropoda > Stylommatophora > Geomitridae > Candidula > Candidula unifasciata. The sequence continues at coordinate 278,284 of CAJHNH020000206.1, read as the reverse complement.
CCCCATTTTTCTGACAGACATTACATCTCTTGTGTCTTTTTTTCCCCCCATTTTTCTGACAGACATTACATCTCTTGTGTCTTTGTTTTTCCCATTTTTCTGACAGACATTACATCTCTTGTGTCCTTTTTTTTTCCCCATACCATTTTACTCAGTTTTGAAAAGTAGAGAGGAAAGGACATAGTAGAAAAACTAAACAATAATTTATTAAATCCCATCCATATACTCAGTGTTTAGCCTACAACCATATTTTGTCAGCGACAACACAGAGGTCACTAAACACTTCTCAGCTACAACACAGAGATCATTTAATACAAACTTCTAATATAAATCAACACCTTAGTCAGGTAGTTAGTCAGCTAATTAGTAAGTTACTTGTTTGATTGGTTCGTTAGTTAGTTAGTTAGTTAGTTAGTTAGCTGGGTTATCATCCTTGTACTCCGGACATGTCCACAGGTGCTCAGATCCTCCCCCCCCCCCCCTCCCCCAGTTATGAACCCCAGCATCCGGTGGTTAATAGTACGAGTTCTGCTAAACAGTGGCAGGCAGCAATTATTTCAAACATTCAGAAGCCGCTGTTAGATATCTTTAATATATTTCTGTACATTTCTTTTTCATTTACTAGCCAGATAAGTATTTTTGTTTTGTTTATTTATTTTTTTATTTCGTGTCCATTCCTTTTTCCTAGTGCAGGATATAATGCAGTAAAACAAGCAATATTTCTGATTCATTTTGAAAACTCTAGTTATCAAAATTGAAAATTTATTATTTTTTTCAAATGTTTGCTAGCTGACCTATGTTTTTAAATATTCATCTGTTTCAAATCGGTGTCTGTGGTTTAAGTCTGAACTAGCTTCACATTTCTATAATGATGGAATCTGGAGTCAGCTGTAGTCGACTTTGTACCAGGCCACTTTTTATCATACCGTCGGAAAGTATTGGTCGGAAAGTAATGGTCGGAAAGTAATGAGCGGAAAGTAATAATCGGAAAGTAATGGTCGGAAAGTAATGGTCGGAAAGTAATGGTCGGAAAGTAATGGTTGGAAAGTAATGGTCGGAAAGTAATGGTCGGAAAGTAATGGTCGGAAAGTAATAGTCGGAAAGTAAACTGCATAACATAAAACTGCTTAGTAAAACACAACAGTCAATAAATGACATATTTGTTTGCCTCATAATGGAGAGATCACGTAAAAAACGATTTCTTGAAATGTCATCTTTATGTCCATTTTGAATCGATGTCAATCTGAATTTGTTCGATTTGTAAACCTAACAGCAGTCCAATTCTGTTAAATTTGATCATGCCACAACATCTAACTGCCACAGCTAATTTTGATTACCATTTTCTGGAAGCCTGAAGGGGTGGTCAGAGCGCAGAAAGGACCAAAATATAACAATTACCGATGGACAAATTCCAGGCTTGTCTGCTTGTGGTGTGTCAATGTGCCCTTGACAGCAAGATCCATGTCCTGTCTGACCCTGTATACAATTAGACCCCAAAGGACATGTCTGAGTGCCAGCCTCAACGCCACACTGCAGCAGACTATACGATGAAGAGTTGTTGGGATTCTCCAGTAAGATGGCCTCAGTGTAGTTCTCATTCTGGCACACAGTATCAGTATCTGGTTAACATAAAAATTAGCAGCCGTCATTCATCGGTTTACAAAACAGTATGGGCAAACCAAATTCATGTTTTCACAAATAACTCATCGTTCTGCAAATCAATTTCAATGTTTTGCAAATCACATGCAATCACTGCAAATAAACTCAACCTGTTAAAAATCAAATATTAAAAATGTTGATACAAACAATACATTGCACAATGTATTGCCAGGTGTTTTTCGCTGAATCTCGCCAGGTGCATTACTACAGAGTGTCATCCACATAAAATGAAGCTCAGTAACTTGAACAATTCCATTGAAACACATACACGGTCACTCTCACTGCATCCTGTTTGTTTAATCATCAGAAGTTCGACAGACACGTGACTTACCAAAGTTTAAAAAAAATCATATTCAACCTTTTGTGAATAAAATTTAACACCTAGCACATTAAATGTATCCAGCGTTGGACTATACAGTCAGTTTATTGTAATGATGTCATTTGTTTTTCAGTACTTGTGCAGCTATGTGAGCAGGGAGCTGATTAACATTCTTGCTGATGCTTACTTGACCAGCTCCATTTTTTTTTTCTTTATTTTTGTTTTTATTTTTCACAAATGCAATTTTCTTTGAATTTAATTGAACTGTAATTTTCTTTTATTAGAGCCTGTAGATGATTATATAATTTATGTTACGTAATGTTTGCAACAGATTATTTTTTTATTTATTTTGTTTTGAAACTCAAACAACAACATATTTCCAGGATCCATTTATTTGAATAAATGAATGAATAAATCAAGAATTGGCTTCACTGCACTTGTTCTCCATCCACTTTCTTCAGTATCCAATGAAGAGTCAACATGCTAATAGTACAAGCTGCAACATGACCAAAAGTCTACCTACACACACAAACGTGACAATAAACAATTGTGAGTGTAAAAACAATATGTAAGTGCAATCTGTAAATAAGCTGTTACCTTTCTGGACGTTATCAGCCGGTATACATCTGTACGTGGGTTGACAAGTGGGGCAGGCAACAACTGTCCGACACTTTGCCCCGTCGACACATCGCATGTTAGCACAGGTTATGTCTGAAGAGGTCACAGCTGGATTGTTTTAAAAGGAGAGAAAAGAATTGTGTGAAGCTCTTCCATTGATTTGCTTGTTGTAAACATTATCATATGCTTAACTCCGGTCGTGGACATGGCCATATAAAATGTAGGACGTAGTGTGTGTGTGTGTGTCTGGCATGTTTGTGTGTGTGTGGTGTGCGTGTGTGCATGCACAGGTATGTTTGGGTGAGTGTGTGTGTTGCACATAAAAACATTAAAAAAACACTGCAAGTATGAATCATTTGTAAAGAGAATTTTAAAAACAAATTTTAGCAGGACATAATATTATCTTTGAGGATGCTGTTTGTATCATAGATGTCCACCAGGACATCACTTGAGCCAGAAAGGCCGGTGACACAAAGCGTCACCATGCGGATAAGGAGCACCTGTGGAGAGGTCCCAGAAACCCCTTTCAGCCTTTAGGCCATATTTAGGGCCCGGCTATATTCACGGCTCCCTGCAAAAGCCAGGGTGGGGCTTTAAATAACGAAAAATTGCATCCTACAAGGGGACGACGACTGCTTGTGATTGGGGAGAGATCTACGAATGGCTACTACAGATCAGCGTGAGAGAGAGGGGGGGGGGCGTCTACTTGTGTTATAGGTCATATGAAAACAGTACATCCGATTGTTTTACTGATAAAATATGTATTACTAGATAAGCTAGGTCAAACAGCCTAACATGAGTACCAGGTAATGTCATGGGAAATCAAGGGGGTTGGCGTGATGTTGACCACATTCCTGACAGGTAAACATAAGCAAACATCAAAATTAAAATTATTATTTTGAATTTAACATAAAATAGTAAATGTATTATTTTAAACACTTAGCACGCTTTATTAGGTAACAGTATACACTTGCTTGACTTCTCTAATTTTATTAATAATAATAAAAAAATAACAATAAAAATAGTAATCTTATTATTATTTAGCTATTTCCAAAATTCAACAATTTGCTGCGAATTCTCCATGCGAAAAAAAAATTTAATATATAATATGTACACTTCAACCTATTTAGTTCTAGGAAAACAGAAATAGCAGCTTCTGCTAAACCTCAATTTTTTTCCAATCACGATTCTTTTCAAAGTCTCGATCCAATGCTTTCAGATTAATAACGATTTGGTCCACATGTCTTCACTTAAGCATATTTCTCGTATATAAAAAAAAGAGTTTATTTACTGATATTTTTTACAATACAGATATTACTACAAAATTTACTACTGCCTGTTAAGAAACAGTAAATGCTAACAATGACATACTAACAAGCTAAATAAAGTTCTCATTGTTACAAAATTGTAACTAATACATTATCCAGTAGTTAATTCACAAACCCCCGTGTGGGTTCCGGGGCCCTATTGTAGGGAAAACAAGAATAGACCCACTGCCTCCCCAAAAGCATGTCGTAAGAGTTGACTAACTGGGGAGCTTCCTTTGAAGTCGGAGTGCATCTGTCTGAGAGGCAAGGAACCAGCAGTCTACATAACATTGAATCAGATCTGTAAAACTGATGCACACGCAACTCTCAGGTCCTGGAGCAGGACTGCAGTCCAGAAGTGGACGAACAACCAAAACTTTCCGCCAGAGTGTACAGCTGGTGAACGCGAAAAAGAAGAAGAAGAAGAATTCACAAATATCACTTGTGATATTTATAAATTTGATGATGACACAACTGAATACCAATCAATACTCACGAACAGAACGGATACAAGCACTTCCGCCACAGGATGAGGGACAGCACTTTTCACTACTTGTACAGTTGTCGTCAACGGTGCACACAGGACCACATATGCCCATTTCTCCTGACTGAATTTCAAAAAGGAGTTACAACAATTGTATAATTAATGCTTCGACGTGCAAAAAAGATGAGACAAATAAGAGTTACAACAAGAAAATACAAATTTAACATTGTATCAGTGGTAAAAATTAAATAATAAAACAAATCTTGCGGTGATGTATACTTATAAGGAAAGATGGGGAAAAAAACAGTTAACTTCAGGTTATGGTCAAAAAGAGAAAGAACTAAGATTTTTTTTTTTTAGCATTCGAGCTCTTGATGATATCACTGCCTCTTTTCAGCTCTGTGGTTTTCTGTTTCTAGTTGGTGACTCCAAGTGTCCTAGATCTGTCTGTATTTTATCTCTCCAATATCTGCTTGATCTGCCTCGTGGTCTCATTTAACTTTGGGTTAAGGCAATGCAAAATTTAGGCAACACCTGAGTAAGTAACAGATGGAACCATAACAATCTACAAAGAGATCATGTAGGCTTTTTAGATCATGCATAGTTCTGTTTACAGATTTGGTTACAAGTCATGAGCAGTTTTGAAGTCCCCACAAATGATAATACAAGCATTTGAAATGTCATGTTTGAAATCAATTCCTTGAATACAGTAGTTGGAGAAATTCAATTTCCAAATACTAACCTTCAATGAAAACTTAAAATTGAAGATAACTGTCTTATAAACAGCACCCTTTCTCACACACTGAAACACTTTGATCATATTACACCTACCGGTGGCTTATAGTCCCACAGACGGAATCCTTAAGCTACGTCATTTTTGTGTAGTCTTATTAGTATAACTGTAATATTCTGTATCTATCTTTATGTATACTGATGGAGGCTTTCTACCACAATGTTAACTTCACCTTTAGTGATTATTGATTATTGGCAAGCTGATCAGTTCTAGTTCTGGGTTAGATTGATTTGTCACAAGAAATGTAACAAATGTTCAGTTCCTGAAAACAAGAGGCAGGAGTTTAATATTGTGGATGTGGACGCAAATATTGAAGATGCGATGGCCATGACTATGAAGGGGGGAGTTATTGGGAGCTTTTCACATGAGGCGTGATTAATACATTACTACATAAACTACTGAATAATTTAAGGACTGATTGAATATGTGAATGAATATTGTGTATAGCGGATACTTTGTACAGTAAAGAACTAGTTTCATTCTGTAATGTAGCTAGCATATTTCAAACATATTTCTATAGATCAGTCGGCACCAGGTGGGTGATGTGATCAACATCTCGCCTGTGTGTTTCTACAGATCAGTGGCACTAAGTGTGTGGGTGATGTGATCAACATCTTGCCTGTGTGTTTCTACAGATCAGCGGCACTGGGTGTGTGGGTGATGTGATCAACATCTTGCCTGTGTGTTTCTACAAATCAGCGGCACTGGGTGTGTGGGTGATGTGATCAACATCTCGCCTGTGTGTTTCTACAGATCAGTGGCACTAAGTGTGTGGGTGATGTGATCAACATCTTGCCTGTGTGTTTCTACAGATCAGCGGCACTGGGTGTGTGGGTGATGTGATCAACATCTTGCCTGTGTGCGTGATGTACTAATTCAAAAAATCGGGTTCAATCTTCATTGAGTTTATTTATATATTATAGAAGGTCATTTTTAGCACATGCTTTAGAACTGCTCGTCGTCAGTAAACTACAATTAATTATAACAAATTCAGATCATCTGTCCCACCATTTTTCACATTTGCCATATTTGTAGCATCAACCGAAACCAGTTGTAATAACCCATTTTGAAATCACTTGTTAAAGAAATCAGCCAGACAAAGACACAAAGCTTCAAGGTGAACGGAATTCAAAAAAGAAAACAACAGCAAACAAAATCATCAAACAACAAATATTTGGGGATGATCAGGCACTTATTGCTACTTCGGATCAGAATTGTGAACTGATATACATGATGGAGACCATGTGTGCTAGAAGTAGCAGAAATTTAAAATCAATAAACCACAGATCGTGGACCTAGAAAAATATTAAAGTAACACCATCTTTAAAATACAAAAACACGCACACGGGCGCATGCACAGAAACAATATCCATGTTTATGAGCACCCTCTAGAACAACTGAAAAGCTGCAAGTAATCACTAAGCAAACTACCCTCAGCTGAAAATCAGAAGATGAGATCAAGAAAAGATGTACAAATGCAAACCAACTTATTGGACAGACGGCATCAACGCTGTGAAAAAACAAATACCAACAGATATCAAAAGAACTTTATAATACAACTGACCAACTCTGTGCCGTCAATGTCAGCAAACGCAGACTTGGACGTCAGAAAGGGAAGAGGAACAATTATAAATGAAATTAAAGAAGAGCATCCGATACGGCGAGAGAGTAGCGGCAGCAATGCATTACTAGAGGCAATACCCTAGAAAATGTGTCGGTACTTAATTTATAACCTACCCCTGACGTCACGACAACGTCACGGGGGACATTGCCAATAAATTCTAGGGTGTTCAGGTTGTAGTTTCTCGCGATTTCTCTACAGCCAAGTTTAGGGTTAGGGTTAGGGTTATGGTTAGGGTTAGGGTTAGGATTAGAAGACACTAGATGAACACTCAAAAACATCACCAAACTACAGCACACTTGCACCCCTTGATATAATGGACTGTCGGGTCAGCTATGGATTTGCCAAGGGAATTTCCTGTTTGGGGTACGTTATAAATTAAGAACCAATGTGTCCTAGTGGAGACTTGTATTCCCTGCCAACGAAACCAAAGTACACTGTATAAATGGTTGCCTTCACAGAAAACCTTGCTGCATGTGGAAGGGTAGCACCTAGTTTTATGACACAAAACACTGTTATTTCACAGAATAGCCTAATGCAAGGTTCTCAGCAGACATACCCGAAAGGAATTCATTCAGCTCCTTCACAATAAAGGAAAGCCATATAATGATCTCTCTTGGATCATATGACAGCTCTCTCGTGCGAGCTCACATGCACACGCACAGGGACTCTGTTTTGTCCTTACCTTGGAACCTAATTAGTCTCAAAATGAGATGAGATGAGGACTAAACAATCGATAAATTGTTCTACTCAGGAACAAAATCTCACTGACCTTCAGTTCTGGACATGTACCAGGATGATCTACATCAGGGGCACATTGGTATTTGTCTTCACTGTACACACAAACTTGTCCGCTGGGACAGCCACCACAAGCATTAGGAGTAACACACTCAAATGAAGGACATGGTGCTCGTACACATCTGATTAGAGTGTCTATGCAGATCTTTCCATCAGGACATCCTCCACACTGATCCAATTGTTGATAAGGAATACAGTCATATCTAGAATGTAGTATCCAGAGTTGTCACTCACATACACAATCACACACACACACACACACACACACACACACACATATATTGTCTAGTCACTATATCTACTCTATCGGGTTTAAAGTGAAATGATGATAGTGATGATGATCAGCTTTGAGATATTTACTACACAGAAAATTGGATTTAACCAATATTTCCACATCACCTTTCACAGGGTGTTAAACCCCAAGGACTCTTAGCCGATATGACAGTGGTAAGATATATTTTTCATAGTGCTTCTAGTTTCCCAAAAGCCCTATAACACCTTTTACAGGGTAATTACCCAACCCCAAGGAATCTACCACAGAAAAAAAAAATGCATGTTGAGATATTTTTTCATAGACCAAAGTCTCACCTTTCACAGAGTAATTACCCAACTCCAAGGAATCCAACATGTAAACAATGATAATTGAGATATATTTTTCATAGATCTTAAGAGTTTCCTCCAAGTCTATAACCACCTTTAACAGGGTAGTTAGCCCCAAGGAATCTCAGACGAAATGATGATTATCGGGATGATCTTTCATAGAGTTTAGGGTTTCCCCACCAGTCTCTATATCACCTTTAACAGAGTATTCAACTCCAAGGAATCCCACACACCTTTCCCCCTTTAGATGGATACAGATGAGTTCAACTCCTCTACTATGCTTGTGCTTTGATGTGTGCACTCTTTCTTTACCATCAGTCTAGTTAGCATCAGTATAATCATAGCAGTTTATAATCTTGGGTGTCGTGGACAAATTTACCATGTCCCTGTGCTGTACACCTATGTTAAAACATTTTAAATTGAATTTTGTATCTAAGTCATTCTGTGGAAAAAAATTTCTATCTGATCTATCGCTAAATCTTGATCTAATTCTTCTGTGCTGTTCCTGGGGAGAGAGATTTTTTTCTTTTTTCTTTTTTTTTTTTCTTAAACTTTTGAACTACTGTCATTACATAAATCCTAAAATAATCCTAATGAACTACTAACCTAAGTTAAATTGCATGTACACTATTAAAATACTACCCACAAATCTTTCATTCATCATTCATACCTGTTTTATTCTCTTTCATTCCCATTCATTCCATTAACTATTCTTGATCTTGATCCATCTCTGCAGGCTGTGTGTGTCTTGCTGTACTCTGGCGCTTGCTTTCAAGGTTGTCATTCCTTGGTTTGCTCAACTGTCTGTTCTGCTCTGGGGTCTTTCATGGTAGGATAACTGGTAATCTTGCAAATATACTGAGAAATGTTTCAATCGTTGATTTTGAAGTATCTGGAGAAAATTTCTTGTTCCTTAATAGTGAATTTTCAAATTTGAATAATTCAGTGGCTGATATGTTTCTGTTCATTCACTGTACAGTACTGGTTGGTGATTTTTTTGAATGAAATATGATAATCTTGAAGATGAAAACTGCCAAAATGTCAATTCTTGATGATTGTTCAGGTTTACTCTCGATTATTTGGTTGAAATAAGACAATCTTGAAGATGAAGAATGATAAAATATCAATTCTTGATTGTTCAGGTTTACTCTTGATTGTTTGGTTTAAGGTGGTACTATGTAGCTTCTTGACTGATAATAATCTTGACTATGAAGAATGGTAAAATGTCAATTCTTGATGATTGTTTAGGTTTACTCTTGGTCATATGGTTGCCGGTGGTTCTATGTAGTTTCTTGACTGATAATAATCTTGACTATGAAGAATGGTAAAATGTCAATTCTTGATGATTGTTTAGGTTTACTCTTGGTCATATGGTTGCCGGTGGTTTTATGTAGTTTCTTGACTGATAATATTGAGATTCATGTATGGTGATATGTTTGATGTTGATATTCAGGATGATGGACTGTATGGTTTCAAGTTAGTAAATAGTAATACTTCAGTTGATGGTGATTTTCCTCATTTCAGCTGTTCTTATTTTTGTTGATGGAGATGACTTTGTTCCCAGACTCGTATGTCTTCATCAGAACAGTCTCTAATGTTGAAGTCTTTGTATCCCAGAATCACATCTGTTCCGATGTTGTCCGTTACCACTACTTTCAATGGTCTTGATATATAGGGCGACTTCAAATAAATATAAGCTGTCCAAAATCGCATACAAAAACCTTCTCTGTCTAAACAGTAAACCATTTCTCCGCTATAATCTGATTTTTCTAAAACATTTTCATGTACGAAAGTGATATTTGATTTTCTATTTAATTGCATTTGTGCTGGTTTCTTGTTTATCAAACATTTAGTTGACTTTTCCCAATATTTCTGACTTGTTGCTCTGTGGAATTGATCATAATCTATATATTTATTGCTCTCTAATAATGAAAATTCTTTATTCATGGCTTGTTTATCTATTAGTATTTCACAGTCTGATGTTTTCACACATTGAGTTGCTTTTGTCTCGAATGATGTCATTGTTGGAATAATGATATCCTTTACTTGATTAATTTTCATTGTTTCTGATTTTGACTTTTTATCTGTTTCAGTGGCTGCTGTCTTTTTCGTTTCAACTTTCTTGCTTGTATTACTACTCTTGCTGGATTCTAATTCTGCAATCACGATTTCGTTCTTAATTTTTTTAGTTCCTGGACATTTCAATTGGCTTTTTCCTATAAACATGATATGTGGAGCTGTAACTTTTCCTTGATTCTTTCTCCAGTAGCACAGTGAACAATCTAGAGTAGGAATACTTTCTGAATCCATTGTAACTGAATTAGTTTTTGCAAACAAGGATCTTTTCTTGTCTTTTAACATCTGTTTCCCAACACAGTGTTTTACAATATGTCCGAATGCTTTACAGAAGTGGCACTTTTTAAGGTTATTCTTTTGTTTATTTTGCCACTTTTTATTTACCAAGTCTTCAATATAACTTGAATATTTAGGATCTCTGTCGCAGATAGTCGAAGAACTGTGCTGGTACTTACAAAAAATGCACATCTTGATCTTCTGGTTACTTATCGATGTATCTTTCATTGTTGTCGCTGAAGATACTTGCGACATAGTGTTCTTATGTTTTACCAACCTTTTAGATGCCATTCTGATAAACGCACATTGATGTTAAAATGTCACTGTGGTTATAAAGCTTAACGTAACTTTTGTTCCCAAACGTAGTTCATAGTTTGCTGGTTTCCGCGAAACAATAATCGTCACAAATCTGATTTAATTCACAAACTTGATTTATAATATTTACGATATGTACCTTTGGTAAACATGAAACTTCCTGAATCCGCAAAACTTGGTGATACGGTGTGTGGCAGGGCGTAGATGACACACCGGTTTTCATTGGTCGGTAACTGACCTGTCGGCGCTTGCTGTGTTAATTATAGGCTCTGCTCGGGTGAAGTACACTGTTTTCCGCATGTTTATCTTACCTTGGAAGAAACAAAAATGTTTTCCTATGCTTATGGTCCGCGTGGTTTCTAATTTCCTTCGGACGAGCTCCCACTTGTAATAAGTCTTGGTCTACTTGAAATGAAGCGTGGTCTGCTTGGAATGAGTCGATGCTACACTTGGAATGAACCTTGACGTAGACCAGCTTTAACATCTAGGGTTGACAACAGGCTAGCTCGGGCTTTCCTCGCTTCCTCGACTAGGTAACAAGTATCTCGTGCTGTCCCTTGTTGCACGGACTTTCTGCTTGCCACTATGTAATCGTGAGGACCATGCAAAGCAGGGTCATCACAATATATATTATATATATATATATATATATATATATATATATATATATATATATATATATATCATCAGGTTCCTTGCCGACTGGCGTGGGCGATCATGCCTCTCCATAATCCGCGATCTCCTGCAGCATGTATCAGTTCGTGTGCCGACACACCTCCATGCCACGCAACAATACTGTCAAGCATCTTCTCTCGTTGTCTTCCTCTATCCCTCCTTCCACAGATCTTTCCAGTGGTCACAACATGTTCTATTTTCCCTCTTCTCATAACATGGCCGAAAAATGATGACTGTCTCCTTCTGATGTCAGTGATAAGTTGTCTTCGGGCTCCCGCCTCTTTTAAAACCTCTTGGTTGCTCTTTTTGGCTGTCCAAAGTATTCTAAGCATTCTTCTGTAAAACCACATCTCTGAGGCCTCTAAAAATTGTTTGTCCTGCCTACCGATTGTCCAGGATTCACATACATATGTTAAAACTGGATTATGTATCAAGCAAGAATTCTTTTTCTAACTCCCAATGACAAGGATATATTGGACAAAATGTATTTCATTTTATAAAATGCAGTTTTTGCCTGTCCAATTCTGTTTATTATTTCAGTTATGCATCTTCCATTTGATGTTATCCATGTGCCCAGATACTAAAATTTCTGTACTTGTCTTAAAATAACACCATTGACTTTTATTAAACATTTAGGAATAATTTGTTTCTTTGATACCATCATTACTTCTGTCTTCCCATTATTCAAACTGAGGCCCATTCTTCCACTTTCTAACACCACAATGTCTATCATTTCCTGTAATTCTTTCTGACTTGTTGCTATCAAGACTGTGTCATCAGCATAACGTAAATTGTTTATATTGTGCCCACCAACCACGATTCCGGGCGTATAAATTAAAGATCTCATAATATATTCACTGTATATTGAAAACAAATCAGATGAAAGTACACATCCTTGTCGTACGCCCCTCTTTATGCTTTGAAATGTACCTAAACAGTTGTTAATTCTTATAGCTACGCTTTCAACTATCTTGAAATGAACCTTGGTTTGCGCCGGTGGAGTAAGCGAGGGGAAGCCCGAGCTAGCCTCGTGGTCAGTCGTTCATCAGAAGTCAGGGAAGACGGTTGTAGTAATTGAAGATGTAGTTTTTTTTATGGTTAGCGAATGAATAGGTCGCGAGTGTAAATCGAAATAAATGTCTGACGAGTGGCGTGGGCGTTAGTGTTGTCAACCCTAGACGTTGAAGCCGGTGCAAACCAAGGTTCATTTCAAGATAGCTGAAAGCGTAGCTTCAAGTTGAATCAAGAATCATTTCAAGTCTACGTCTTGGTTCATTTCATCCTATATTTTTGTAGGTAATGAGATATGAAGGCAGATAGTTAGGAAATAGATAGGCAAGGATGTAGACAGACAGATATGAAAGTTACTAGATAGGCAGGTATGTAGGTGTGCATATTTTTAGATTGGTAGATATGTGTGCAAGCTGACAGGTTTATTGGTATTTACGTAGATAGATTTAATAGGTACGAAGGTAAGTATGGTAGGGACAAATAGTTACAATGAGTTATGAGCTAGATTATCTTCACAGCCTTCCAGACATTTACAAAGGCTCAGATTTGCCTCAATGTAAATATTACCCTTTTAAACACATCGATATAATATAACATATTATAATATAATGTAATTTAACATTTAATATAATATAATAAAGTATAACATAATACAAATTCTTCTTCTTCATGTTCACCGTTTAAAAGCCTCAGTGAAGGTTATGGTTGTTCATCCACTTTTGGATGTTAGTCTTTTTCCAGAACTTAGCAATGAAGATGAGCAGGGTTATAGAACCAGAGAGAGAGAGAGAGAGAGAGAGAGAGAGAGAGAGAGAGAGAGAGAGAGAGAGAGAGAGAGAGAGAGAGAGAGACTTTCATGCAAACCGTAACAAGAGTGACGTTCTGTAAAAAACCTGCTGATTCATCATGGAGACATTTCTATTTAATAATGATAATCATATTTTACTGAGTGAAATACCCACCCAGAGTCTGTTTTATTGCAGTCCTCGTTGAAGGCACACTTGACACATCCGTCAGGGACACAGGTTGGCTTTAAATCTTGTGTGCACATGGATCCTGGAGAACATGGTCGTTGTTTGTCAACACAGGTCTCGCCTGTAAGATACAGTAACACCACTTCATTATTACCTGGTATTTTCACTAGTTAAATATGTTGAGTGTTTCAGTGTGGATATTTCCTGAGTAAGCATGTGCTGAAGTACAGCTGATAAAGAGCTGATGAATCTCATGAAAGGATTACAAAATTTAAGCTGATGCAGAAGAACTAAACACTTGAAATTGACTGAACTGTCAAAATAATTATCCTCTACTACAGTTCACTGTCTGGGACATACAACACTTACTGTTTCAGTCTTAGGACAAAAACGCAAGAGGAAAAATAAATCAGATTTGGAGTTCCTTGCAGGACCACAATGAAAGATGATAAATGACTGGCTTCTTTGTAAACCAGAAACCCCTAATACATGGAAAATATTAACAAACAAAAAACACTGAAGACTTTTTTTTTAAAGGGACAAGAATACAAGAAAAAATAGAGAAAGAAAATGAGCATTCTGCCATTCAGAGACCGAGGACATATGGATAAGACAAACAAAATCTGAAACTGGCCCCTATCTCTCATAATTAGGTGAGGAACTCCTTTTTCTTTAAGCCAATAGGCTTTTGTATACACTGTGCAAACTACAAATGTTTGAAACCTATTCATGATAAGGTCAGTATTCATCGATAGCCTTTACTTTCCAGGAAATGCTGAATTACCATTATTAGGCTGGGCCGATCTGGCAGCCCAAGTGGGGAAAAAGAACCTATAAACCCCCGCTCCCCACCCCTAACCTGTCCACATCTACCGCACGGTGTGAGGAGAATGGTGCTGCCATGAAATAGAAGGTATCTGGTCGACGCTCAATAGTTAAGGGAAAGGCGAGACGGATATACATTCAGACTGTTACTGGTGACACTGGAACTCTGCAACTGTTGCTGAAGTTACAGATGATGTGCTTATGGGAATGCCCCGAGTTCTGTAATGTCAAATCCTAATTCAAATCCTAATGTTGAATTAGGTAATCTGGTAATCTGGAAACTAGGATTCAACATTCAGCATTCAGCACAATAAGGAAAAAAATCTCCATAAGCATGCGATAACATAGAGACAGCTTTTCAAAAATACTTTTTTATCGCCAATAACTTTTATTTTTAACCAGATGCTCTGTTATAGAGTAAATAACATTCACATTATAGGGACCATTATGCTTACCTAGAGAACATGCACTATTTCCACAGAGTGGGTTAGTGCACATTTGTCCACAGCTGGAACAACATTTCTGGATTCCCGGACATTGAAAATCATTTTCACACATCACATCTCCACAGACTGAGAAATTGCCCTGTAATAAACATTGTATTTGTTTGTTGCTTGCATTTTTTTCTTTGCAAATCAAAAGTATACATCCAAATGGTTATAAGACTTAAAACACGTTGAACTTGAATATTTTCTCAGAAGACATGTGTCATATTAGGATTTGAGGAGGGGAAGGGGAGGGGGGTGATTTATGAAAGAAATTATCAATCACAGGCACCCAGGATATGAATACTTTTTGATCATAAACACAACATTACATAGTTAAAGAAGAGCAACGTCTAATATTACTTTAAAAAAAAAATTGTGTTGTATATTATAGGTGTAGAGTAGACATTCGTAAAATAAAAGTGATGTATGAACATGTTGAAATCATTACCACATGCCATACATGGTGGCCACAAGCGATAATATTCCTTCAAAAGTCGTGCTGCAGTTGTTAGCTGTCGTAACTAACTTCCATTACATTTTTCACAAATCTCAAAATTGCCCACACTCCCTGTGAGGATTCTGAGGCTCAATTTTGGATAAGAAAGAGATTACCTACTGCCCTTCCCCTACCCAACAAGCAAGTCGTAGGATGCGACTAATCTGGGGTGACGAACAATCAGACCGTTCAGATGGATTTTACAGTTGCTGAATGCTAAGAAGAAGAAGGTATACTTCTCACGGCTGAATGTAGAAAACGAATATGCGGCCATTACCGAAGGACAAACAAATAAAAATACATGGTCATTATTACCGATGGACAAACCCCGGGTTTGTCTATAGATGGCGGATCAATACGTCTTTGGCAGCAGGATCCATTTCCTGCTTGACCTTGTATACAATCCGATCCCAGTGGACATTTCTGAGCGCCAGCATCAACGCCACACTGCAGCAGACTATAGGATGAAGAGTTGTTGGGATTCTCCAGTAAGATGGCCTCAGTGTAGTTCTCATTCTGGCACAGAATGTCCGTCTCTGGTTGACACAAACATTAGCCAGAGATGATTTTTCAGTTTATAACTAGACTTCATCACTTCTACAAATACAATATGTTTAACCTATTCAGTGAACAATTACCAGCACATATAAAACGACTTCATGTTTAACAAAATGTATTCATAAATATTATCACGTACGTTTGTTTTTAAACATCATTTGTTTCACGCCTTCAAATCAAAAGGACAAGATTTATATTTTGTACAGATCAATTGGTTCCCATTTGTATGCATTACATACTTTGTTTTAAAAAAAAAACATTTTAAAAAATCGTAAATGTGAACATATTATCTAAATAAAATCTGGTCAATGAACTATTACCTTTCTTGACGTTATCAACCGGTATACATCTGTACGTAGGTTGGCAAGTGGAGCAGGAAACAACTGCACGACAATACGTCCCGTTGCCACACCGCATGTTAGCACAGGTTACAGATGGAGTGCTCACAGCTGTATTGTTTTAAAATTAAAAAAAAAAAAAAGATTATATAGTATTTTTTTTGGGGAAGCTCTTCAATGTATCTTGTCAAAATCTATCGTTGTCAAAGTGATATTGTTTGGGTGAGTGCTGGCGTTATTACATGTGCATAAAGGAAATAGTGGTTTATTGCAATGTCTTTAATTTGAGTGCGAAACAGAAAGGGGGGGGGGGGGGGAGATGAGATGAGAGAGGACGCAGGGGAGTGAATAACACCAGGTGACTGAATCCTTACCTCAAAGTCTAGTACATCTGATAGTGGAGGTGAAGAAAGTCTTATTCAAAAAGTTGTTCAATAAAATATTTTATAGTTGGCATAGAATGGTGGAATAAATATTCTTAAATCTAAACCAAAATTTAATAATCTGTTTCTTTCTGATACACAAAGATAAGATATCAAGATAATTTATCTAAATGACGAGGAACATTCAACTTATAATAAACATACAAGAAGTTGAATATGATAACTATTTGCCGTCCTTTTTAGCATGAAATTTTTCGTTATTTGAAGCCCCACCCTGGCTCTTGCCAGGGGCCGCAATATAGACCAGCCATAAATATGGCCTAATGGCTGAACGCGGTTTCTGGGACCTCTCCACGGGTGATCCTCATCCTCATGGTGGCACTTTGTGTCATCAGGTGTTTATCGCTTGTGTGATGTCCTGGTGGGGTAGAAAGTCAGTCAGTCAAAGAAGAAAAAAATAGTAAGTGCCAAAGAGTAATCGACGGATGCTACAGTAAACATTATGCTGGTCGCCTTTACTTCCCATAACATAATTTCGTACCTATGTAATTCTAGGTCTACCTTCAGACTGACAGATGAGTACATAACCACTATCCTACCACAGTTAACTTATTATAAACACATTTTTTAAGATCAAAATTTGAGATCAAATGTTTGACATTCACTTGTACAGGAACTGACCGACTGTCTCTTCGCAATTTTGCCCAGTGAATCCAGAAGGACAGATACAATAGGGAGCATCAGCTGGAGCCGTGCAGTAACCACCATTCTGGCAACTGAAACTCCAACATGGGTCATCTGCAAAAGTGAATGATTGGGTATTTTGATATCAAGACATGTTATTGCTGATGTCCAAAAGCCTTATTATTGGTGTCAAGACACGTTGTAATTGATTCTGAGGCATGTTATTAATGAAGACAAGACACGTTATTTATGTCAAGACACGATGTTATGTATGTCAAGACACGTTATTGATGTCAAAGCAGGTTATTATTGATGTCAAAGAATGTTATCATTAATGTCAGGTCACATTAGTCTTGATGTCAAAATTATTATTTTTATAAAATGTATATTTTTGATTATTATGTGATCGCCCTTTACAAGGCTGCAATATCTGCGCTATTCCGCTTAACGCATCCGATTTTAGCAAACCCCCTAACTAGACAGTCGCCACTTACGACATGTGATTAAAGGGTTAGTTAGTTGTGTATCCTTTACAGGACATTGCAGAACCAACCCCCGCATTTTTTGGCTGGCTGTTGTAGTTTTTCTAGGCAAATTTTACGTTCAGTGGTTTGCCATTGACAACCTGATGGGCAGCTCTTGGTGCTACTGTCAAAACCAACGCAAGACAAACTGGCTGCAGCTGGAATCGAACGTTAGAGGGTTGTGAATCTGTAACTTCTTACCCCCCTAGGTGGCGCTTTGCTATTCTCCAACAATTAAAGCAAACAACGACACATGGGCTAGTTCCACAGAGTTATGGTTAAATCAATATTTGATTTGTAAAAAAAACAGTTTGCATTTAAATATTTACAAATATGATTAGTGATATTTAACAAATGTGGTCATCATTCATTATCCTTTTGTGCCAAATGTGTCATATAGGGCTCATAATCTATTCCTTGATTCCGTTCTATCTTGTGCAGTCGATTCTATAGCACAGATGGAGGTCAGTCCAAAACTCTTGGCTTCGCTCATCAATATTTGCTTTATACATTACGTTTTCTCCTCGACCCCTTCATTTTTTAAATCCCTTTTTTTCCATTTAATAAAACTATGATTGAAGCAATACTCACGAACAGTACGGATACAGTTACTTCCACCACAGGATGAGGGACAGCACTTTTCACTACTTGTACAGTTGTCGTCAACGGTGCACACAGGACCACAAATGCCCATTGCTCCTGACTGGGTTTCAATAAAAAGTTACAACAATGATATTTAATATTTCCCTTTGCAAACAGATGAGTAAAATAGGCTATACAATGAGAAGCAAGTTTTTGTGCTCCTCTCAAATTACCTTATTGTGTTGCTTTAAAACTGCCTCTACTGTACAAACTAAGCAGCTAAGAAAATCGTTTGGGTGTGCATTTATGATCACAAAATATGAAATAGATTAATTAAGATTATGATAAGAGAACCTTCCAAAATTCATCTTTTTTCAGCATTCCGAGTCTCTGAAAGTCATTGCTGCAGATACCATTGCCTTTAGTCAGCTCTGTGCTCTTCTATTTCTAGTTAGTGTTCCTCAGTTTGTCTGTACATTATCTCACCAAGGCCTGATGGACTGGCTGCTGCAGCTTATCTGGAGGTTAGAAACCCTTAGGACAAAGCAGCAGAGGCTTGTTTGAGCCCCCTGGTATCAGCTGAACAGTGCAATAGAACTGAGAGAAAATTCTTACATTAACAGAATAATTCAACCGGGAAAAGGAGGAGGGGGGAAGAGGACTAATCAATTATGAATTGCTATACTTTGAAGCAAAATCTCACTGACCTCCAATTCTGGACATGTACCAGGATGATTTAGATCAGGGACACACTGGTATGCTTCAGGACACGGCTCTTGTTTACACGTTGCTTCATTGTATGTACACACTTGTCCACTGGGACAGCCACCACAGGCATTAGGAGTAACACACTCAAATGAAGGACATGGTGCTCGTACACATCTGATTAGAGTGTCTATGCAGATCTTTCCATCAGGACATCCTCCACACTGATCCAGTTGTTGATAAGGAATACAGTTGTATCTAGAATGTAGTATCCAGAGTTGTCATATGTATGTGTGTGTGCATGTATGTATGTATGAATGTATATACATACACATACATATAATATAAGTATATAAGTTTGAAGATAGCTAGGTAGGTAGGTGCTTACTTTTGTAGATAATGAGACACGAAGACAGGTAATCTATGCAGTATACAGGTAGTTAGGCAGAGATATAGTCGTAAAGGTAGAAAGGTATGTGTTAATATTTTAGACTGGTAGATGAATGTACAAACATATAGGTTAACTGGTACGAAGGTATGTATGGTAATTTTTGTGTAGGTAGATTGACAAATAAATATACATACAATCCATGATAACAGTGGATATCTATCATGAAACATAGAAAAAGATAAATGCAATGTTATTTAGAGTTGAGTTGAGTTAACAATTGACATCATAGCACTCGGGGCATTCCCATGTTTGCTCCATCCTAATCTTCTGCAGCCAGCACAGAGTTCCAATACTTATAGTACCATTAAAAATTTGCAAGCAAGAGTTCAGGAAAATGGACAGCTCTCAAAATCTGTTATGGTCTCAAACGAAGTAAAGCAAAGGTGTGTGCTTGCATCAACACTGTTCAGCATTGTGTTCTCCGCTATGCTGATTGATGCCTTCAAATGTGGCTGGTATCGATGTCAAATATCTTACTGATGCAAGTCTATAGGAGGCAAAGTGCTAAAACCAAGGTAATGTCGGACACCAGTCAGAAAATTACTTTTGCTGTCTGTGGGAGCGCAGAGCTTGAACTACAACTTAGTATATCCAAACTATCCAAAGCCTGTACTAACTTAAGCTTATCATAACCATCGACACAACTGATATTATGTTCCAGCCAGCTCCAGGGACAAGTCTACCTGAACAGGCCAAGTCAAGGAGGGCAGAGCACTAAAGACGGTAAACAGGTTGACATATCTTGGCAGCTGACTCGCTCAGAAAGTTAATGTCAATCTAGAGATTAATACAAGGATATCTAAAGCCAGCAGCGCATTTGGTAGTCATCCTACAAATGTCTGGAATAGAGCTAACATCAGCCTGAGGACAAAGAAGCTCAAAGGTACAAAACTATCGTACTTCCTGGAATTCTCTATGCATGTGAAACATGGATCGTTTACCAGAATCATTCTAAAAAGCTGAACCATACAGTGAGCCTCAAAAAGTTGTTGAAACAAGTCCTTGACAGAGCTGGACGGCTCAGTACTCACTGGATTCTAAAACAATCACAACTTTGCCGGGCAGGTCATATAGTCCACATGCGTGACTACCGACTGTCAACAAGACATTTCTATGATGAGCTACAAAAAGAAAAAGGCTCTCAAGGTGGACAGAAGAAACGTTTCAAGGACAACCTCAAGACCTCACTGAAAGACTTCTGAATTGATCCTAAAACCTGGGAAGTCGCTGCATGTGACCACTCATCTTGGCGCTCCTCTCCTCTCCCATGAAGATGCTAGAACTGCAGCAGCCAATTCAGAAACAACAAGCCATGAAAGACACTGAAGCAAATCACTAGAGAGATGCGGGATCAATTCCCTGTCCTCTCTGCCCAGAAACCTTCAGTGCTAGATTCGGTCTTATCTGTGCGCTAACAAAAATTAATTCAGTCACCAACAGATAAAAGGACTGGACATAATCACATGTGATAAACGAAAAACAATAATGTCTACAGTTAATATGTTGGGATTTGTTAACGGCCTCTGAAGACAACATCATTGCCCCAAGCTTTCGAACCTAATTGTCCGGCTGGTAGCCCAGCGTCCTATTTTCCCAACATGGAAATATTTGTATCTGCAAACATTTTGTTGTTGAACGCCATGAAAAGAGACAAGTGAAATGTACACTCTTTTTTTTTTTTTTTTAAACGATGAAAAGACATGTTTAAATCAATCAAGCGGTAGAACTGAAGGATCTTCTAAATCTTTTCCTTCAACTCCATGTCAATGAAATTTCTCGATAAGGTTTGGATTATTACAGATATTTATTAAATGTATGTAAATCATGAAGCTGCTAGATCTTCCATGTCATGTTTCAATTTCCACCACATAAAAGGGGAAGTTATTAGGTTTACATGTGAAAATACTGTAATTGTTTGCTACATAGCCATTTGTAAAAGACACGTGAACACTCCTATGCTCATAGAATACAACGAACAAAGAAGAAAAAAATCCTCGACATCCTTAATAATCTGCACATCTACAAGAACTTTCTCATAACAGGATTCTGTCATGACAGTTCGGGTATTTCAGAAGTCATGATGGTCTTGAAATGAAAATAAATGTGTTATAAGACAGAATATTCAAGAAGCGTTAACTATGAATGCGCATAGGGCTGAAGAACCTTCTAGAGACAGATAAACTTTCAGTTCGTATCGTGAGGACAGCGACGTTCTATAAAAAACCTGCTGATTAATCAGGGAGACATTTCTTTTTAATAATGATAATCATATTTTACTGAGTGAAATACCCACCCAGAGTCTGTTTTATTGCAGTCCTCGTTGAAGGCACACTTGACACATCCGTCAGGGACACAGGTTGGTTTTAAATCTTGTGTGCACATGGATCCTGGAGGACATGGTCGTTGTTTGTCAACACAGGTCTCGCCTGTAAGATACAATAACACCGCTTCATTATTACCTGGTATTTTCACTAGTTAAATATGTATATTGCACATACAGTGCACATGATATGGTTAACCCAGCTCAGTGTTACCCGCAGTCATTTGCGGGTAAGAAAGGAACAACATAACAAAGAATGAAACCTCAATAAACATGGGACAACACAGAGACAGCGTTTCGAGAATTGTATTTTGTGGTATTTTATAGGCAATGACATTCTGTGTTTAAAATTAATCAAAAGTGCAATTATAGATTAAGTAACTTTCAAATAAAAGGCCTACATTACACTTACCAACAAAACATGCACTATTTCCACAGAGTGGGTTAGTGCACATTTGTCCACAGCTGGAACAACATTTCTGGATTCCCGGGCATTCAGAATCATTTTCACACATCACATCTCCACAGGCTGAAAAATTGCCCTGAAATATACATCGTAATTGTTTTGTTTTCTTTTGATATTCTTTTTTACAAATCGAAAATGAATATCCAAATATGAATAATGCGGAGAAATGTCAAACTTGGATCCTTTCTCAGAAAACAGGTGTCATACTTTTGGTGATAATACATGAAAGAACTTTGTCAATCGCATGCATTCTATATCTGATAAAACATTCGCATTGTTGCAAAGTTTCTTAGGTATTCAAGTTAGGTTACTAAAATCTAACATTTCTTTTGAAATATGTTTGTTATATAGTACAGGTGTCATGCGAAGTTTCATGTATGAAAACTGTCTGATGTATTATAATGATGTAATCGTTATCACTTCCATTTCTTGGTGGCCACAGTCGATAACTCCTTCATAAATACAAGTGCTGCCGATGCTGCACATTTTCCTTCATACCAGAGTCAATTTAGGCACATTAAATCATGCTGGAATTTCTAGCTGTCATAACTAACTTATTTTACATATTCAAAATATCTTAAACAGTTTTACAAATATATATTTCACAAAGTTGTGCTTATAAAACGAATATGTGACCATTACCGATGGACAAACCCCGGGTTTGCCTATAGATGGCGGATCAATACGTCTTTGGCAGCAGGATCCATGTCCTGCCTGACCCTGTATACAATCCGATCCCAGTGGACATTTCTGAGTGCCAGCCTCAACGCCACACTGCAGAAGACTATAGGATGAAGAGTTGTTGGGATTCTCCAGTAGGATGGCCTCAGTGTAGTTCTCATTCTGACACAGAATGTCCGTCTCTGGTGAACACAAACATTAGCTATAAATTACTCACGAGTTTATAAATAAGTTTCGTGATTTCTGTAAGTGCAGTCTATAAAAGTAAATCAGTTTTCACTTACAATTTAAGGAAAAACAATTTATTGTAGAAAATAAGTGTGTCAGATGTTGATGTCTAAAGGACAGTTTATCACGCTCTCGGGCGTATTGGGCAGATAGTTCTAAATCTCTATTTAATAGACAAAGAGGAACTCGGTGGGTATCTGGTGAAATCACGACGTTTGTCTTTACTTCTAAGAAGTTTGACTGGAACCCACTGGAGTCGAACCCGTGACCTTTGAATCCGCAGGCGAGCATCTAGCTAGCTACTGTACCAATGCGCTCCAGATGAAGATGTATACTGAGCTTTTATCATAATTTCTTTAAATTTATATTCTGCTCGCTGCGGGAACTACTGAAAATGGTCGAAGCTGAATAATAATATACGTTAGGCTGGGTCAATCTGATTTGCAAATTCAATACTCTAAAAAACAATATCTGTCTAGATGTAGATACAAACCCTTGACTTTCGGACCGGCAGACGTGCGTTTAGCAGCTACGTTACCTCAGCTACCACAATGGACTGCCAAAATTAGAAATATATATATTTTTTTTCTAGTCTGAGCCACAAATTATCTAATACATCAGAACGATGCAGCTTTAACTCGAACTTTATGAGAAATTAACAACTAGACAAAATTAGTTGCAGAGGGAAGGTTTACGCACCCAAATTTGTTTCGCCTATATAGACTTTGTTAGGATTGGAAACAATTATAGCAGAAGGCATGGTACCAGGAAGGAGGGGCAGGGGCCGAACGACACGAAGATGGGCACAGAATATAAGTGACTCCTTGAGTGTGAACGTGTATGAGGCGGGAGAACTGGCGAGAGACCAAGTTTCTTTCGGGCAGACTGTGATGAGAGCGACGTTCTGCAAAGGACCTGCTACATGAGGATGAGACTTTGTTAAACCACTTCCTCCAAATAAATAGAAAAAAAAAAAAACATTCCACCTCCGGAGCGAGAGATGAAGGTCAGTTGAGCCTCGGAGTCAATTTCAGCTCTATTGGTTTGAGGTCACCTGTGAAGCTCGGGTCTCGTGATTCGTGGCCAAGGGTCAGATAAGGCTCGGGTGTGGTTGTGGTTATGTGTCCGCAAGTGGTGAAGCGGATAAAACAGAGGAACTGAGGGTTTAGGGGTGGCAGTGAGCAGGCATGAGTAGTACTTGGGACGTACTAGTGGTTATTAGGTATAATCAAGAAAACTAGGGTTACTGATGAGCTTGGCTGCAGAGGTTATAAAGTATCTGTGTTATAAAGTAGAAATGTGTAAAAGGGATCAAATTCAGCTTGACTTGTATACGTTATATTGTAGAACAGAGGAAGAGAAGGGTATTAATTAGCTTAATAGCAAAACAATTAGTATACAAATAGTATAGATTGGCATGATATTAAACAACTAGGTGGCGATAGGCAATCATTTTAAAAAATGTTTTAGGGTTGATGGAGGGAAGGAATTATCGGGATCTTCTGGACAAATGGTTTTATGCCTTTATATAGAGTTTTAAAAAATTGGCAGGCATAGTATCATATGTATTAGGTCACAGCGGCTCAGCAAGGGAGTCTAATTGTCTTGTCGTCTAGTTACATGAGACTTTTATGGGCTGTGAGAGTCAGCTGGGCCTCCTATGCATATGGAGCTATGACTTTATAGAGAATAAAGATAGGAAAAAGGAGTGGATATCAGGTCATAGTTTGGGGTCACGGTTGATCGGTGAGGGGTCTAGTTGTCATGTCAGCTAGTTACTTCAGGGGCTTAGAGCTTATTGAGGGTCAGTGCATATGGCACTACGACTTTATAAGAAAAAAGAATGTAAAAGTCGGATAAAGGAGCGGGTATCGTATCGATGATTATGTGCTATTGTTTCAGAAAAAGTTCAAATCATCGTGTTGTTAGTTACATGAGGGGTTTTAACGATCACTGAGGGTCACTGCCTATTGTGACATGACTGCATGTTAGGTGCAGATGCTCAGTGAGCGGGCATGTCATGTGTCGGTTAGCTGTCGGGTATTAAGGCCCTGTGGTATATGGTGCTATGACTTTTTATGTAACCAACTTTAGAAACTGAGTAAATTGGGTTGGTGTCATGTCATACTGTTACTTGCTGATGTTCAGTGAGAGAGTCAAGTCGTCGTGTCGACTAGTTAGAAGCAGGATTTATAGGCCAAGGGACACCATAAATCTCACTATGAACCTTGCAAATTTGCTAGTGGTTTTTGTAAGTGGTTCACCGAGTTACTTTGTAAGTGGCTCTGTGCACTTCTCTAGTTAGTCACTGGTTTTCGTAAGTCCTTCGCAGAAATTTCTTTGTAAGTCAGCCACTATCCTAGGGACACCTTAAAGTGAGCTATGGCTTTTGTAAGGCACTCGGTCCTTTGGTGCACACTAAATCGCTCGATATATTCTTTTTGTCTGTGACCTTAAATCAGTCAAGACACTTCTCGAGTTGCTACCTTATCTTGATAAATAGTTTACTGTAGTACTCTGGTAATGGCTGCCATTATACACTGAATACTTTAAGGAGTTCGATATCTTACTCACTTTGAGACATCTCAAGTTGCTGAATGTACGTAGCAAAGGTTTCACTTGCTTTCCTTAGTAAAGCTTCACCGATATTCCTTGGTAAGGCGTTTACTGTCCTTAGAACATCTCAAGTCACTCGTTGTTTCTGTCCATTGGGACACAATTTGTAGTCTTTCTCCTTTGTAACACACTAAATCACTCGCTCACTGATGTTTCTTGGTAAGTCATTAATTTGCACAGGTATTAAGATGTTTTTTCTTTTGAGGACATCACT
Source organism: Candidula unifasciata (assembly GCA_905116865.2). Lineage (NCBI taxonomy): Eukaryota > Metazoa > Mollusca > Gastropoda > Stylommatophora > Geomitridae > Candidula > Candidula unifasciata. The sequence goes on along the minus strand of CAJHNH020000206.1, from coordinate 252,199 downwards.
CCATTTCTTGCTTCTTTGAGACACCTCGAATCACTCAAAGTAATTCTTAAGTCTGTCACTGGTTTTATCAAGTCAGACACTAAAGTTCCTTAATAAGCTGTTCACAGTCCCTGGGACACGTCAAGTCACTCTATATATTTCTCCTATTTCCTCTCATGTAAGAAGCGGACACATAACAACTTGCTTCTCCACTGATTCGCACCTTTGTCATAATTCCATTTTTTTTCCTCTACTCAAGTCATAGCACCATATACAGGGACCCCTCAGTGATCCCTTAAATTCCTCATGTTACTAGCTGACTCAACAACGCGACTCACTTACTGAGCCGTCGGCACCTGACACTATAATATGACACCCAATCTTTCATCATAACTTTCTTTTTTTGCTTTGCATAAAATCATAGCACCATATGCCCATGAGACACTAATAACAACTTCCCCCCCCCCCCCCCCCCCCGACGGCATATTTGGTGATGACAGCTATCACCGTTTAGCTATATATTATTATAACTAAGATATGGTTGTATTGTTGTGCACGTAAAACAAAATACCTTGATATGTGGAAAATGAAAAAGAGTAGCCTAACAGCACTGCACGGGAAACATTTGGAATTTAAAATATACCCAAAGTATTGCAGGATCCCTGCCGGTGCAATGGAATTCGTGCACAGCGCTGAAATTCTTTTTGCTCAGGTTTGAGTTAGAAGTAGAACGTAGCTCTTATGGGTTACACCCGTGTGCCACGATGTTGATCAGTTGAAAAATACAAAATCACCGTTCATCAGCTAACAACCAACACCACAACAGACCCTGGAAAGACATTATCGCCTCTTGCCCATCGGTCTGGCGCTTGATGCTGATGATAATGCTGCTGTTTACCACCAGCCAAGACCTCAGCTGACACCCGTGCCTATAATTAGTTTTACTTATTAACTTATATACTTTCTACCCCCTCAAGAAGCCAGTCAATACCCTTCTCTTCCTCTATTCTACTATATACTTTATATAAACTTAGTGTCGTATAGCTCTATGTTATAATTTTAATATATTTCTACTCCATAACAAATATACTTTCTATTCACCCGCCACAAAGCCAATCAATATCCCTAGTTTTCTTTATTCTATTATATAACCTCCAAAACGGCCTCCGTACTGTCCGCCCCTGCTCATCGTTGCCTCTAAACCTTCGGATCCTCTGCCCCATCACGAGAGTCCACCATAGCCTACTCAAAGCCACCAGGTGATCTCTAATCCCCCGAGCCTCATTTTGACTCGGAGCTGAGCTCGAATCACGTTACCCGAGCCTCGACAGAGCCCTCAGGTGACTTTAAACCCTCAGGTGACTGTATTAGTAGTAGAGCTGCAATTGACCCCACTCAGGAGGTGGATATCGTTTTTCCTCTATTTCTTCAATGAAGGTTGTGTAACAAAGGTTATTTGGGAAGATCCCATAACAATTGATCGGTAAACCGCAGCTCTACTACTAATATCTGCCAACTGGTACAACTTATCAAAAATGATTTAAAATAATGTAGTTGGGTCCCTATATGCAGAATTATGACAAGAAAAATCAGAAAAATTAAATAACAAATAGAGGGATACATGGAAAGTTAAATAATTGTCGAAAACGGTGATGATCAGTTATTGACTGTATTCCATCGTGACAATGAAGTGAGTCAGCCTAGAAAATGATATTGAAGGACTCGAGATGTACAATGGTGGTGGTGGTGGTGATGATGATGACGACGATGATGATGGTGGCATCATAACAATGATGATGATGGTGACATCATAACAGTGATGATGATACTGGCAATGAGGATCGTGTTGCTATCACTTGAAGCATCCACACAAATTTATTTCAAACAATTGTATATGTAAAAACAACGAAATGCGTGCATGAAGATACAAATAAGTAAATAAAACATCCATTAACTGGCCTTGAACTCGAATCAACAATCTTTTTTTTTTTTAATTCTAAATAGAGCTGTCAGTTCTCGACGGAATATATTAAGACCTTGTATTGCATGGGGCGAAAATGTTTAAGTGTGCATACTGAATAAAGTAAAATCTGTAAACGAGCCATCACCTTTCTGGACGTTATCAACCGGTATACATCTGTACGTGGGTTGGCAAGTGGAGCAGGAAACAACTGCACGACAATACGTCCCGTTGCCACACCGCATGTTAGCACAGGTTACAGATGGAGAGGTCACAGCTGTGTTTTGGAGCAGATATTTTAGAAAGCTCTTTAATGCATCTTGTCAAAGCAGTTCTGTGTGGGTGAGTGCTGGCTTTATTACATTTTCAAAAACTGTATCAAACGTACTTTACTTCAAATTGAGTGTCGGAAAGAGACGAGAGAGAGAGAGAGAGAGAGAGAGAGAGAGAGAGAGAGAGAGAAGGGGGGGGGAGAGAAAGCATGACATCAAGTGAATTATTCTTCTTTGCGTTCGGTTTCGATTGCTCAGATTAGACCAACGGATTGGTTGCCTCTATGAACCCACATGTAACTGCAGGTCCTTCGTGGTTCCCCAAAGCTTGCTCTGCACGTTTTGCTCTTGAGGCCAGGTTTCTTTTCAAAATTAGAGGTAGAGTGGGCAGGTCTGCAGAATGTGATCAGGTGTTTGTGGTTCTGATAGGCATACTTTGGGGACTGTACACTCTTTATTTTATGCATGTATTGGTTGAGCTTGCAGTGTACTGTTCGTAGACGAAAAATTGTTGTATGTTGCTTTCTGTTGAGTCTGCTGATTGGGTCTTGTGGATGCTTACTTGAGGTTTGTTCTCTCTACAATTCCTGATACTTTTGTTTGATATGTGTTTTGGCTTCTGGAAATGACAATGAATGGGGTTTTGTTTCTCCTTCGTTCCAATTTTCGCAAGTTTGTCCGCTAATTCATTTCCTGGTATGCCGCAGTGAGCCGGGTTCAACTGGAGAACGATTTGATTGTTTCTGCGACTGTTTAGCTGGCGGGTAAGTTCTCTCTACACGTTGTTTCGTGTATCCCTTTGAGTCGCCTTTAGGACTGTCATGTAGTCACACCAGAGAAAATTTTTTTTTTTTCTCAAGTGACTGAATTCTAACATTTCAGTCCAATGTGTCTGATTGTGGCTTAGAAGAAATTATTATCCAAAAATCTATACAATAAACAATTGTATAATTAGAACCCTCCCCCCCCCCACCCAAGGGAAATAAAGATGGTTAAAGACACAAACAAAATTTGGTAGTCTGATTCCTTCCTGATACACAATGATCAGGCTTATAGATGTCCATGGTGATGGTAAGGAATGTTCAGTGTCAAACGGCTCTCGATGGTGATGCGGTCAACACATTGTCAAAGAAGTTAGTGACAATTATTTCCAGACGCAAAGAAGCATGAGTTTGAGCTTCATTTTCTTCCAATAAGTATCCAATAAAAAATTAGCTAGTACATTTTATTGGACAAACGTAAAAACATTATTGACGTGGGACAATGTCAATTCATTCACAACTTACACAACGCTAGGGTTAGATTTTAGAAACCCAGATGATAATGTTCTCCTCTCAACTTCTTCTTCTTAGCATTCCGAGCCCTTGAGGTTCATTGCTGCAAATATCACCCATCTCCATTCATCTCTTTGGTTGACTATTTCTTTTGAGTTGGTAACGCCAAATGTTTTAGGTCTGTCTGGACATTATCTTTTCATCGTCTTCTTGGTCTGCCTCGTGTCGTTCGGCTGCCTTTTGTTGACCGTTTTTGCCTGTCTGTCGTCTGACATTCTCTCAGTATACCCCAGCCATTACAGTCTATTAACCCTCATGATGCCAGTGATCAATGGTGATTTAAACAGATTATAAATTTCATCAAAGATGCAAACAGCGGGGAATGGAGAGTGAGAAGCAACCACGAAATTCATAATCATTAGAGCTAATAGACTGAAATGGTTAAGGCATATTGAGAGAATTTCAGATGACAGAGAAGTGAAAACTGTACACACCAGGGAGATGAATGGTCGTAGACCACGAGGGAGACCAAGAAGACAATGGAGAGATAATTTCCAGACAGACCTGCAAACACTTGGTGTCACCAACTGGAAAGAGAAGGTCAATCAGAGAGATGAATGAAGGCTGGTGATTTCTGCAGCAATGAACCTCAAGGGCTCTGAATGCTGAAGAAGAAGAAGAATGCATTTCGTTGTTGCTTCTCACTCTCCATTCCCTGATGTTTGCATCTCTGATGGGTCCAAAGATTTGTGTAGACTCTGTTTTTGAAATTTTATAATAAGGCTTCATTTCTTTTAGTTGTGCTCCAAGTTTCAGAGCGCTATAATACAACTAGTCTTGTCAATGTTTTATAGATTTCGTTCTTAATGTTGGGAAAAATTTGACTTAAGGAGATGTTACAGGGTTCAGTATACGTTATTTCTACATTGTATTTCTTCTCTCAGCATGTGGGAGCAGTTGAAGTTTGCAGCCAAGTACTTATATGTTTCCGTTCCTTTGATTTTCATATTATCAATTTTTATGTGGCCAGAGCTTACATCTGTTTCATGTATTGTTATTATAAACTGTTCTCTTTTATCTTGATAACTAGTCCCATTTTGTGAGCTGCTTCTTTTAACTGAGTCAGTGTTTTTCCAGTCTCTAGTAAGGGGCCGCTTTAGCGCAGTCGATAGGAGGCTTGTTTTCAAATCCAGCTGCTACTCGCTGCAGCACACGTTCGGTGTTCGAAACCGGGCGGTTCCCGGGAGTCTCTGCCTAGTAAGTTCTTAGGTATTAAATGCTTTTCAAGTTCTTAAGATACTATAAGTCTTCTTCTTCGTTTTCATAATTCTTCTTCTTCTTTCTTCTTCTTCTCTTTATCTCTTCAGAGCGCTCTAATTCTTCTAGTTCTTCTTCTTCTTTTCTTCGTTTTCTTCTCTTCTTCTTCTTCTTCTTCTTCTTCTTCTTCTTCTTCTTCTTCTTCCTTCTTCTTCCATCTTACAGGGTTTCTTCAGTCGTACGTGCTTCATCTTCTTCTTTTGTTCTATTGTATTTCTTCTCTTTTTCTTCCTTCTAGTTCTTCTTGTTCTTCTTATTCTTCTTCTTCTTCTTCTTTCTTCAGCTTCTTCTTCTTCTTCTTTTCTTCTTCTTTTCTCTTCTTCTTCATTCTTCTTCTTTTCTTCTTCTTCTTCTTCATCTTCTTACATCTTCTTTCATCTATTGTCTCTCTTCTTCTGTTCTCTTCTTATCTTCTTCTTCTTCCTTCTTTTTCTTCTTCTTTCTTCTTCTTATCTTTTCTCTTCTTTTTCTTCAGTCTCTAGTAATACTCTTCTTTCTTCTTTTCTTCTCTCTTCTTCTTCTTCTTCTTCTTCTTTTCTTTTCTTCTTCTTCTTCTTCTTCTTCTTCTTCTTCTTCTTCTTCTTCTTCTTCTTCTTCTTCTTCTTCTTCTTCTTCTTCTTTATCTTTTCTTCTTCTTCTTTCTTTCTTTGGTTCTTTCGTGTCTTCTTCTTCTTCTTTTCCTTCTGTCTTCTTTTTGTTCTACTTTTTTTACTTGCAGTTCTTCTTCTTCTTCTTCTTCTTCTTCTTCTTCTTCTTCTACTTCTTTTCTCTTCTTCCGTTCTTCTTCTTCTTTTATTCTTCTTCTTCTTCTCTTCTTCTTTCTTCTTCTTCTTCTTCTTCTTCATGTTCTTCTCTTCTTTCTACCTTCTCTCTTCTTCTTTTCTTCTTCTTCTTTTTCTTCTTTGGTTCTTCTTTCTTCTTCTTCTTCTTTCTTCTTTTTTCTTCCTTCTTCTTCTTCTTCTTCTTCTTTCTTCTTCTTGTTCTTCTTCTTCTTTTTTCTTCTTCTTCTCTTCTTTTCTTCTTATTCTTCTTCTTCTTCTTCATCTTCTTATTCTTCAAGTTCTTCTTCTTCATCTTCTTTTTCTTTCTTCTTCTTTTGTTCTTCTACTAGTAAATTGTTCTTCTTCTTCTTCTTCTTCTTCTTTCTTCTTCTTTCTTCTTCTTCTTTCTCTTCTTCTTCTTCTTCTTCTTCTTCTTTCTTCTTCTTCTTCTTCTTCTTCTTCCTTTTCTTCTTCTTCTTCTTCTTCTTCTTATTCTTTTCTTCTTCTTTCTTCTTCTTCTTTTCTTCTTCTTCTTCTTCTTCTTCTTCTTCTTCTTCTTCTTCTTCCTTCTTCTTCTTTCTTTTCTTCTTCTTCTTCTTTCTTGTTCTTCTTCTTATTCTTCTTCTTCTTCTTCTTCTTCTTCTCTTCTTTTCTTCTTCTTCTTCTTCTTTCTTCTTCTTCTTCTTTTCTTCTTCTCTCTTCTTCTTCTTCTTCTTTCTTCTTCTTCTTCTTTTCTTCTTCTTCTTTTTTTCTTCTTCTTTCTCTCTTCTTTTTTTCTTCTCTTCTCTTCTTCTTCTTCTTCTTCTTCTTCTTCTTCTTCTTCTTCTTCTTCTTCTTCTTCTTCTTCTTCTTCTTCTTTCTTTCTTCTTCTTTTCCTTTCTTTTTCTTCTTTCTTCTTCTTTTCTTCTTCTTTTTCTTCTTCTTCTTCTGTCTTCTCTTCTTTTCTTCTTCTTCTTCTTCTTCTTCTTCTTCTTTCTTCTTTCTTCTTCTTCTCTTCTCTTCTCTTCTTTCTTCTCTTCAGATCCTTCTTCTTTTTCTTGGTGTTCACCGACGGTAAACTCCAGAGGAATGTCGTGGTTTTTCGTCCACTTTTGGACTTTGATCCGGTTCCAGAACTTGAGTTTTCGTGCACATCCATGGGGCAGATCTGACTTCTGTATATGCAAATATTTAGTTCCTTGCCTCTCAGGCAAATTCACGTTGACTTCTTTCTTCTATAAGCAGAATTCTTCCTCAATTAGTCTTCTTTTACGACATGCTTGATAGGGAGCAGTGGGTCTATTCCTACATAATGGCGCCCCGGAACCCAGACGGGAAATGTAATAATTCAAACACTTCACCTTTCTATAGCTAGTTCATTTTATGTCAGAAAATCATTTTCCCCACTAGCCGTTTTTACACATAGTAAACATTGATCTACTTTTATACCGGTAAATATAAAAGTCAACTAACCTCAATTTCCGGGCACGCACCAGAATGATCCAACTGAGCAACACACTGGAACGACTCCAGACATGGTTCTTGATCACAGCTGTCCCTAGTGCTTTTACATTCTTGTCCGTGGGGACATCCACCACACTGATCCAATTGTGGATAGGGAATGCACTCGTATCTAGATGAAATGTAAATAGTAAAACCTCTTTAATGCAAACCTCAGCCACCGGGTCGCCCATCGGCTTGCAGGTAGACGACTTCGTCGCCTGTCAGGACAGTATTTGGCTCTGTCTCTTGTGATCACATCAACACTACAAAAGTCCTTGTTAGGGCCCTTGGTGGGGTGTGTTGCTAAGCCATTTTTATGGCGCACATAACCTAGTCACAATTATAACCTAAAGCTCCCCCTTCGGGAATGCTGGTTGAACGTGACAATTTTTTTTTACAAAGCATCTTTAATGCGAACTTGCTTAAGACGAACACTCGATGAACATAAACACAATGTTGGTCCCAGCATGGATATATTGTTTGTATATATAATATATTGTTTGTGTATATAATATATTGTTTGTGTATATATAATATATGTTTATGTATATATAATATATTGTTTGTGTATATAATATATTGTTTGTGTATATAATATATTGTTTGTGTATATAATATATTGTTTGTAAATATAATATATTGTTTGTGTATATAATATATTGTTGTGATATATAATATATTGTTTGTGTATATAATATATTGTTTGTGTATATAATATATTGTTTGTGTATATAATATATTGTTTGTGTATATAATATATTGTTTGTGTATATAATATATTGTTTGTGTATATAATATATTGTTTGTGTATATAATATATTGTTTGTGTATATAATATATTGTTTATGTATTTATAATATATTGTTTGTGTATATAATATATTGTTTGTGTATATAATATATTGTTTTGTATATATAATATATTGTTTGTGTATATAATATATTGTTTGTGTTTATAATATATTGTTTGTGTATATAATATATTGTTTGTGTTTATAAATATATTGTTTGTGTATATAATATATCGTTTGTATATATAATATATTGTTTGTGTATATAATATATTGTTTGTATTTAAATATATTGTTTGTGTATATAATATATTGTTTGTATATATAATATATTGTTTGTATATATAATATATTGTTTGTATTTATAATATATTGTTTGTATTTATAATATATTGTTTGTATTTATAATATATTGTTTGTATTTATAATATATTGTTTGTATTTATAATATATTGTTTGTATTTATAATATATCGTTTGTATTTATAATATATCGTTTGTATGTATAATATATTGTTTGTGTATTATAATATACATACATAATGTCATTTATAATAATGACAGATGCTCACCACACATACACACACACACACGCACGCACGCACGCACGCACGCACAACGCACGCACGCACACACGCACGCACACACGCACGCACGCACACACACACACATACACACACATACATATAGTATATATATATATATATATATATATATATATATATCAAGGGGGAGAAAGAGGGAGAGAGGTGGAAGAGAGAAGTGCCTGTGTTCCACAATTCCGCAAATACAACTGCAACAAATAAAAGTGACTATCGTGAACTGTGTGTAGTAATCCTAAAGTTCATGAATCAGGAAATGTAAGGTCACTGTGTGTAGTAATCCTAAAGTTCATGAATCGGGAGATGTAAGGTCACTGTGTGTAGTAATCCTAAAGTTCATGAATCAGGAGATGTAAGGTCACTGTGTATCCTGTATAGGCTGATAAGATAACATAGTGAAGAAAGGGAACAATTCCATAACATGAGAACTCCAAGTGTGCAAGTATTCCTTTGCTCATTCTCAAGCCCATCAGCTTCCAGAACAATGAATGATCCACAGAATGGTCTCTACATGGCCAAGGAATCGGGACGCATATTGATTGATGTCCTAGTGTAGAAACTTTAGATCAGGTTCAGGTTACACGTTCCAACGGTGTAAGATTGTTTGTCCTGTCTCTCACTGGCTGTAGCAGGCATTGAAAACAATGAATTCTGCACATCTCGGCCATCCCATTCTCTAGCATCACGACGCGAGTCAGTCTTTATTTGCGCTGTGTTTCCCGCGACCTCCAAAGGTTATTTCCACAGAGTGCTGTGCGACTTTTTATGTTTACATCCAAATTGACAGAAAATGCAAAGCCAGGCTTGTGGTCCGCCTGGTGAGAAGCTCGTGGACTTTTACTGCTCAGGTTGGAGTTAGAATTCTGAAACACGATTCTGGTGATGTTGCCTTGACTACAAGTAGTCTGACTATGCAGGTAATTGCAGTAACCAAAGCAATAACATGGCTGCAGACACCGAGCTTTTCCCGCACATGCTTTCTCGGTGACTCAGTGAGTATTGTCAGGAAGATAGAGATTGGCTGGGTCCGAAGACTGTGAACGGAGTCCCTGAAGCGGTCGTGGCTGACAAATATCAGTTTCACATTCGTGCCAACACCAATAGGCGTACACTGAAATGATCAAACTGATAGGCTTGCAGGTAAAGCTAGTGTGAACGAACCATGGACCGGGCAGATATTCTGAAATCTCTACAAGAAATAAGACGTTTGCTGAGAACCAAGTGGTGACTGTGAATCTGCAACAATGACCAGACTGCAAAAAAACATGTTCACAGAGTTGTGGCCAGACAAGAGCAGAATGCGAGAAGTCAAAGAAAAATAAGAAACCAATACAGAACTGGTGTCGTGAGCTGCAACATGCTGCGGGAAATGATTGAACTGGATGGTTTGATGTGCATTGATGATCATCTGTAGACCAGCTAACGCCGGTGTAGTATTCTAATATTAATTGTGGCAAAACATTTTGTGACTATATTTATGTTTCCTAACTTTTCTTCGGAGTGTTGGTCACATCTTTCCCTTTGAATTGCACAAAGCGGCACCTATCTATTACATTTTATCTATTTTTTTAAGTAGGCATCCGTGGCTTAGGCATTGGGAACGATCTACGTAATTCCGATGTGCCAGGTTCCCAGGTGCGGGCGATTTAGCAACAGATTGCCTTGCGTTCTTCTCGACAGTGGTAACCAGAGCCAATCTCAGTATAATTGTAGCATTTCAATCCTGTAAAAGATGGCTAACTGTATAATTGTCACATCCGTCAGGGACACAAGTTGGCTGCAGAGCTTGTATGCACATGGATCCTGGAGGACATTGTCGCTGTTTGTCAACACAAGTCTCACCTGGAATATACAAGGACATCCCTAAAATATTTCCATGGGTGCTTCAGCTGTGAAAGGTATTGGTATCAAAGTATTGAAATGTATCGAGCACATCAAATTGGTTCAACATTCACAGAAAGCAAACGACATGCGAATGAGACTTTGAGCTTCAAATGTTAAGGAGTTGTTGTTCAAATTGGCAAATCAGTAGTCAGTGATAGCTAGTCATAGCCGGATTTCCAAGAGGAAACAGAGACGTAAGGAAATGCATATTTGTTCAGGAGATTCTTTCACAGACTGTTGCTGTTGTCATGGCACCAGTAAAAATCTATATTTCTTTAGCCAATTCTCCAGCCAATGTGCTTTTATGTTCATTGTGTGTTGTTCATTTCAAGATCCTCGGATATGACCATAAGTGCTCCGATCTCCTCCTGAGTATGTCTCTGAGTGTTTTTTGTCTTGCAGCTCCCATTCTTTTGTGGCTGATGTAACGACGGGTGGTTACTGCATGGGTTTCTTGTCTCGCGGCTCCAACTGGTACACCCGGGGTATGCAGTCAATTCAGGAAAACTTCATGTTCCAGGAAACTGAAAGCTTTACAGCTTTTAGTTCCGCGTATGGCATTGATAATGTCTTTTGACGGCCTTACTTGCCTCGTCGGTATGAGGTTGCTTTCCTTCGTTTGGGATTATCCGCCATTACCTACAAAATTTAATACATGAAGCATACACGTAGCTCCACAGCACCGGTGAGGATCCCGAAGACAGCAAAACAACAGAAAATCATTTCATTTTAGTTTTTAAAAAAATATCTATTTGTTGTAGTAAACATTGTAAACGCTGGGAAATTTTGTGGTACATTTGTTGTGGTTAGTGACGTTTATATTAAACGACATTGGCACATGGATACATCCAATGGAAGATGTATCACAGAGATAAAGAATAGAATAGGACAGGCAAAAACTGCATTTTACAAAATGAAGAAAATTTTTTGGCAATATATCCTTCTTATTGTTGATTAGTAAAAGAAATATCGCATGCTATATATATAGCCAGTTTTAACACACAGCAGCTGTAAAGCCTTGACAATGAATCAACAAGCCGAACAATATCTTGAGGCTTTGAAGATGTGGTTTCACACCAGAATCGTTAGAATTCCTTGGACAGCTAAAAAGAGCAGCCCAAATGTTTTGACAGAGGTAAATGCTCAAAAGCAATTTATCACAAACATCACAAATAGACAATCATCATTTTTATTTTGGGGGGAGGAGTGGGGGTGGGGGGGGGGGGGGGAATCATGTTATGGGAAAAGGGAAATAGGAACATGTTGTGACCACTGGAAAGATATGTGGACAGAGACACAGGGGAAGACAGTGGGAGAAGATTCTTGACAGTATTTTCTTGTGGCATAGTAAGGTGTCAGGGGGAGTCGCTGTGGCCTAGTAGTGTGGATTGGAAGGTCGTGGGTTCGCTCCCTAACGGAGCCAGACATTTTTCAAAAATAGCTTTGACTCCCAGGTCGACCCAGACTAGAGTGGGTACCGGGTGGAGTTCCGGATAGTAAAGGTTGCCGGCGTGATGCTGACCACAACACCCATCTTGTTCCGATTGATCTATAAATATATAGGTCTTGTCCTATTTGCCTTGTACGCCTAAAGGCGTAGAAAAAGGATCTTTACTTTTAGAGGGGTGCCAGCACACGAACTGATACACGAAGTTGCCGATCGCAGATTGTGGAGAGGCATGATGGCCCACGCCAATCGGCAAGGCACTTGATGATGACGAAATGACATTGACCACGGTGCCATCTTGCCTGATGTCCCTGTTGCTCACTATCCTGTATCTACCTTTATTTTATAAATAATTACAATATAACAATATTTTAAAACAGAGAAAATAATTCATTGAAAAGGTTGCATGACACTTACCCACAGAACACACGCTATTTCCACAGAGTGGGTTAGTGCACATATTTCCACAGCCGGGACAACATTTCTGGGCTCCTGGACAGCCAGAGTCGTGTTCACACATCACGCCTCCACAGACTGAGACATCGCCCTGAAATGTGCAGCAGAAAGTTTATACTTGTTTTGGGTCTCTTTCCCCAAAGAAAACTATAAACGAAAACGACATGAAGAAACTGGTCACAGTCAGTATAAGTACAACATTATCTTAGTATCACAAATAATGCCCTTTGCATATTCAAACATTTAAAAAAGTTGTTTACATAAATAAAAAATAGTGCAAATTACCGATGGACAAACACCAGATTTTTCTGTCTGTGGCGGCATTTCGATCTGTCCTCGACAACAGGATCCAATTTCTGACTGATCCTGAATACAGTCTGATCCTAAAGGACATTTCTGGGTGCCAGCATCAACTCCACACTGCAGCTGGCTATAAGATGAGGAGTTGTTCGGATTCTCCAGCAAGATGACCTCAGAATAGTTCCCATTCTTGCACAAAGTATCCGTGTCTGGAGAGCAGCAGTCAAATATTATTTAAAGATTCCTACTTCATCATTATTTATAGCAAGCACAAGTCAGCGCATTTAATCAGTATAATGGACAAAGTTATTTGTATCAACAAAATGAACAAAACCATATTTCACAACAGCTATTTTAAAAAAAAAAAAAAAACATTTATAAACAAATTTTACGCTTACCTACGGCAAACAAAGACACTCATTAACTCCATATGGCCTTAGTATTTTCCAAAGTAGTAAACGGCTGACCGGGTCGACTTATTGTTTCATCATCTATACTTGCTCGTTACACTGTGTTCACGTTTCCTTGTTCATCTCTGTTACGTGTCGCGGTGCAAAGATGTCATCGTACAGCTTTTGATTCTTCTGAGATCCATTCGTGACTCCACTGAGTAGAGGTTGATTAATTGTGCCTAGTCTTCATTTTCCTCTCAAAATGTGTATATAGTATCTTACCAGTCTGGTCCGGCAATTCTTCTCTATGTGGTGCACTCTTTCACTGTCCTTCTTTTTCCAGATCGGGGGATGATAGTCTCTCCAGTTATTGGGTACCTCCAGTTTGGTAAAAAAAAATCTTTTGCAGTCCAGATTAAATCTGCAGCTCACAATGTCGTACCATACATCCAGTTCGGTGCCTGGGCTACGAAACTTTATGTGCACACATGGGGAACATGCAACAGCTAACCGTTGTCAGAAGCAAATCAATTGCAACGACTTAAGCAGTAAGCTACCTATCCGCAATATTGGACGTGAGGATCAGTAACGATCAATGAATATTTTCACAAAATAAACAAATAAAGATTAATGGAAATAGAAAGAGTCCGGACCTTTATTGGAGGAGGTAGGAAAAGCAATAAAGAACTTGACAAAAAGTAACTCTCCAGGATGTGACAACATACTAGCAGTGTAAATTTAGGTTGGAGAAGAAGCCAGCGTTATTCTATACCATGCACTGTGTGTGAAAATCTGAAACAGTGCTGACTGGCCCAAAGCAGGGGGAAAATCAGTTTATACTTCCCTCCTGGGGAAAAAAAAAGGAATCTCAAATTTTATATCAATTTCTGGATTAAAGCTCTAATTAGTCGTGCCAGCAAAATCCTTCTGCAGATCATGTTGATGAAAATCGAGAATAAATTGGAATATAAATTACAGGAAGCACAGGCGGGTTTAGACATGGCAGAGAAACAAGAGACCATATTTTTAATACGAGAATAATGCTAAAAAAGTGTAGAGAATACAAGAAAGATCTTCATACTTGTTTCATACACTATAGCAAGGCATTTGACTGTGTGCAACCCCATAAAATGTGGCATATAATGAGAGGCAAGGGTTTTCCCAAACATCTGGTGCACTTATTGGAATCTCTTTACCGTGAACAGCAAGCAGCAGTCAGAGTAGCTGGTGAAACAGCAGAGTGGTTTGAAGTGCAGAAAGGAGGGAGACAGGGCTGCATTCTTTCTCCGTCTTTTTTAAACACAAATGCTAAAACTGTCAGTGTCTGTGGCTTAGGCATTGCGATGCGCTCGATAACGTCGGGGTGCGGGTTCGATTCCAGCTGCGAGCCTTGCACCTTGCCTTGGTTTCGAACGTGGTATCGAGAAGCCGACCTTCCAGTAGGCAATGGCAAACTCCTGGACGTAAACTTGCCTAGAAAACTATAACAGACAAAAAATGCTAGGGTGGGTTCTATAACGTCCTGTAAAGGATATGCAACTAAAGTAGATGCTGAAAACGTTATGAGAAACGAAAGAAGCGATGACACATGTGAGAGCTTTAATCCACTAAAAGTTAACGGTAATCCTATCCCTGAATTTAGATCTGCAGACGACACAGTTCTCCTTTCTAACAGTGTACAAAGTTTAGACAAATTAATTCTGGATGTCAAAAAGCACAGCGAAGAAGTGAATCTTTTTTCTGAATTTGAAAAACACAAAAATCATGCCCTCGGTAAATACAGCACACCAACCACACATCACAATGGAAAATGAAGAAATAGAAAGTGTCACAGATTTCGAATACTTGGGTTCTTTAGTGAACAACAATGGAGACTTCTCGAAAAAAGACAGAAGAAGACTTGCATTAGCAATGATTAAACAGCAGGAAGAACCTACGGGGGAAAAAAGTAGCCTACAGTTAAAGTAAAAATTGTGAGATCATGCATTCTTCCTGTGACAACTTACTGTTGTGAGTCCTGGACTTTTACTCAATCACTGAAGAAAACGACAGTTGCTTTTAAATTAAAATGTAACAGACATTTTCTTAAAATACCATAGATCGAGAAGCAGAAAGATTTCGACATTCTACACGAATTAAACATCAAGGAGAACTGGCTCATAAACAGCATCCAGTCCTGAAAGCTCAAGTAGTTTGGCCACATCAAACGTGATGGTGGCTTGGAAAAGACGGTGATGGAGGACGCATTTTGCGGAAAGCTAGGCATATGTCGACAGGTCATTGAAGATACATTGGCCTTGAAAGCACATAGGGCTGGAGAGCTGGCTAGGAAAATTGATACTTTCAGGCATGCCGTGAAGAGAACTACATTCTATAAGGGACTTGCTGACTGATGATGATGATGATGATGATATTGATGATGATACAAATAAAGTAAAATCTGTAAATGAGCTATTACCTTCATTGATGTTATCGGCCGGTACACATCTGGACTCAGGTTGACAGGTGGAGCAGGACATAACTGTTCGACAGTATGTGCTAGGTGCACACAACATACTAGCACAGGTCAATGGGGCAGAGGTTGTCTCTGTGTTGTATTTGGAGAATATAGAATAATGTTACTCTAGCTGTCAGGTGTATGGTATGTATGTCGCAGAGTGCTTGACTGAATTCATGCGTGCATGTGTGCTCTTCCAGCCTTATTGTCTCCTATATTTTGTCAGCTTTTAAACTAGAAACTTCATAAAGTTTTTGTTATTGTCGTTGCTTTTGCTGCTGCTGCTACTACTCATGATACTGCTGTTGCTTTTGTTCTTCTTCTTCTTCTACTACAACTAGAGCGGCTGCTGCTGTTACAGTTGCTGTTACTGCTGCTGCTGCTTATACTAATACTATTGATCAAGTACCTTGCCGACTGGCGTGGGCGATCATACCTCTCCACAGTCTGCGATATGCAATGGCGTGTAGACAACCCTCCACATCATGACAAAATACTGACAATAATCTTCTCATGTTGTCTCTCTCTCTGCCTGTCTTTCCATAGATCTTTCCGGCGGTCAAAACATGATCCAGTTTCCTTTTTCTCATAACATGACCAACAAATAATGACTCTCTTTCTGATGTTTGCGATAAGCTGTCTTCGATTCCTCGCCACTTTTAAGACATCTGGATTTACCTTTTTGTCTGTACCGAGAATTCTAAGGATTCTTCAGTAAAACCACATCTCCGAGGCCTCACGATATTTTTTTTAGCTTGTTTATTAATTGTTATCAAATTTATGTTAAAACTGACTCTAGCTGTGAGAAGTCTTGTTCTGACCTCTAATATATATAATATACGTCTTCTGTCTTCTATTTAGTTAGTTCAACTATGTCTTTCAAGGCGTTGTTGTTAATCTTGGGTTGTTGAGCTACCTCTAGTCAATTATGATGGCACTAAATGCTTTAGTTCTCTGTTTTTGATATCATTTTGCTGTAGATATCATAATAGCATCTTTACTTATTTCGACGACAAATAGAAATGGTAAATAATTGCTGTCTACTAAAAGTGAGTTATTATTCTACCACTCTATAAAATAGGAGCCGCAGTAACAAACTGACCTTTGCCTGACAATCATATGTTTAAATCCCAGACGAAAAATGTTTTAAAAAAGGCTAGGGCTTTCAGATCAACCCAAATCAAAATGGGTTCTGTGGAATAACATAAAAAGTAAATAGATAATGCTGACCTCACCACCGATCGAGTTTAAAGAGAGTGTGGCACGAGGAAGGTCATGACGGCATACATGGGCGCCCGCAGACAAATTTTCTAGCGGGGGGCAAAATATTTTTAGTAATGTTTTAATGTAGTTTTAATTTACTGTAGCGTATGGTGAACGAACGGACAGGACACCGTAGTAATGAAGGGCATACTGTAGCAACACGCAAATTTTTTTATTAATTCCAATGTATGGCCGCAAACATGGGAATCGTGGTTGGTGAGCACAATCTAAACAATTTATCGTTAATATATTATGCTCGCTCAGAAAGAATTACCACATTGTGGTGTTAGAAAGTGGAGAATGGGCCTCAGTTGGTAATGGGAAGACAGCAAAAAAGAAACAAATAGTGAAATGCATGTTACAAGTACTTTAAGTATCTGGGCACATGGACTCGGATAAAACTTTTTTATAAAATGAAAAACATCTTGTGCAAATAATCCTTGTTTGAGAGTAGTCGATGAAATCTTGGCTACTTTTGTATTCTCGTGTTTTACCAAAATAACTTGGACAAAAAAAAGAACTTTTAAAAGCTTCAGTTTCAAAATCAAGAAGGAGACAGTCATCATCAATGTGTTGGTATACCTGATTAAAGACAGTAGACATTTGTCCTTGGGAAACTGTTGACGAATTGGAGTTCGCCCACGCACAATTTCGAAGGATGATAGTGTATATACACAGCAACGCTAAGTTAAATGGGAGTCGTCTGTTACCTGTTATCTCTGCTTTACAAACATCGACTCTCCATTGAGTTAATTAGAGAATCTAAATACTGTGTTTTCCAAAAATCAAACCAACTCAAGGCTTCAGTTTCAAAAATTATCAATGAATGTAGACATTATATCGACTCTCCATTGTCTAAGTATGGATGAAGAAGTACTCTTCAACACTTATGGTTCCTGGATTACTTCGATGCTTGTGTCTTCCACACTGTCTTGTGATAATCAGTTCAATATCCACTTTCTGTGCGAGTTGTACTATTTTCTCAAGAATATCTCTGAAATAGTTATCGGAATCACCTCGGTGAAGTTTTACTACACTGAGCAGGTTTTGAACTTGCAGTTGGACTTCTGGAAGATCAACTTGAACAGCTTGAAGAGCCTGAGTAACTGGTTCCAGTATGGCAGAGTAACTGCGAAATAATATTGAGACAAAATAAAAACGTGCTGGACTTTGATAAACAATATAACTGATGTCCAGCCTGTCGTGTATTTCCACTTGCATGCAATGAAAATTCTTCCAGTTGACAAAAAATATCTTCAAATTTACTAGAAAAAATCCGAATACTTTTATACTTGCTTGTCCATCTTGTCTCACACAGAAGAGGAATATTTGGGACAGAGGGCCTCCTTTTTGGGCTTTCACGAAAAAATGTAATAATTGCTTTGATAGTACCCATAGTATTTCGTATCACTGCAACATTATTAGGATCATTTACTACGAGATTCAGTCTATGCGAGGCAAAGGGAACAAAGGCAGCCTTGGGGTAAATACTTCGAATTTTTGCCTGAACACCATTTACTTTTCCGGCCATTGTCGAGCACCCATCATAACCTTGACCCAGCAGATTATTAAGGAGAAGACCAAATGTTTTGCAATGTTGAATAATACAATCAGATATCGTGGCGGCGTCCATACCTTTCAGCGGAGAAAATCCAACGAATTCCTCACGAATCATAGCCTGCTCACTAGACATATCTACAAACCGGACTCCCAGTGATAACTGTTCTGTTCCTAAGATATCTTCTGTTACATCGGCTATCATCGAGAATCCAAGAGCATTGTTAGCAGCTTTTACAATGTCTTCTCGCAGAGCTTGTTTAGACAAATTGATCAAATCATTCTGCGTTCTGTGTGATGTGTAACGTGCATTTCCAGCAGCTGTATCAAAATGGTTTTAAAAAATACTGTCTCCTCCCTCAATTCGATACGCATAAAGTTGTTCGACATTTCTTTTGGCGCTATCTTTCCCACAAATTGCCAAATCATTTGTTCCTCAAAATAAGATTGCTGAAATAATAGGATACAGTTTCTTTCTGTTTTCTTCTATAGTTCGTTTTACAGAATTATCTGACAAATAATATCCTTATTTGGATCTCTAATGGTTGACGCGAAGTGTTCAGCATCTTGTTGAGACCCACGATGCCATGCTGAGTTGGTATGGTTTCTGGCACATTCATTAAAATCTGTGTACTTTGTACAAGTAGTAGTAATAAAGGCACCTTGAATTCCTCTTTGAACTGGCTACGGAAATAAAACACAGAAAATGCAAAAAGCACATTTTAACCTAGGTGAATATGATGACCATGGAGTATATTGGGTTAGCCAAGATTCGCTTTAACAACGTTTTCCACTTCCTGACATGTCGCCTTCAAAATCATATGAAATTAAAATAGATGATTTATATTTTTCTAATACTTTTTTGGCGGCGACGTGCGTGGAAGATGGATTTGACTAGGATTTTGATATCAGAAGGTCCCACGCCCGTCGGCCAATTTTCGCTTTTGTGGTTGACATTAAGGAGACCATGTAATATAGTTAATGTATGGTAAGGTTTAGTAATACTCACGGCTCGATTCAGAAGTTTATTTATATAAAGGTTACAGGAGTATTTGCTTAGGTAAATACAATACGACGCGCGGAGCTTACGTGACGCGGCACTTGCTTCAGACGGCAGGGAAAGAATGACTATTTTGAATCAATCCAGGGGGGGGGGGGGCAAGTGCCCCCCCCCCCTTTGGCCACCCCCCCCCCCCCTTGCGGGCGTCCATGACGGCATACCGCTTTTCCGTGGCCTCAGACATGAGATATAAGACTAAGTTGTCCGTGTAACAAGAAAGGAACAAGTCTGCAGCCAGACGATGCGTCATGATCTTGAACCCAGACCTCACAAACTATAGTGTTTGAGTTATAATTGTGATTATTTGGGCATGTATGCAGAATATGAGAGGATCAGCACGAGGGGCCAAGAAGTGGTAAACCAAATCCATGGGATCCTGGCTGACTGAGGACTGGAATAGAAAAAGCCTTAAAGAAAACTGCTAATGGAAAAGAGTCTGCCCATCGCTCGCTCTCGCTCTCTCTCTCTCTCTCTCTCTCTCTCTCTCTCTCTCTCTCCCGCTCTCTATCTCTCTCTCTCTCTCTCTCGCTCCCGCTCTCTATCTCTCTCTCTCTCTCTCCCGCTCTCTATCTCTCTCTCTCTCTCTCCCGCTCTCTATCTCTCTCTCTCTCTCCCGCTCTCTCTCTCTCTCTCTCTCTCTCTCTCTCCCGCTCTCTATCTCTCTCTCTCTCTCTCCCGCTCTCTCTCTCTCTCTCTCTCTCTATATATATATATATATATATATATATATATATATATATATATATATATATATATATATATATATATAATGTATGTACCAATACATACCTTCATTCTGTGCCTGCGGAGAGATGAAATATACCAGTAATTAAATGAAGTTATTTTATTAAAAATGTGTCTTTTCTAAATATAAACATAATGTTGTGAACAACGGTCAAGATATGCACGCATAATAAAACGCATCCCCAAATACACATGCACACGCATATACACACACACACACACTCTCTCACACACACACACACACACACACACACACACATATTTACCCAAACGCATAAAACACATACACATATCATGATTTTGTGTTGCCATGATGGTAATTTGATTTTGCAGATGATATAGCACTCCTATCACATAAACATGAACATATACAAGAGAAAAGTAACAGACGACACAGCACAGCAGAAATAGTGGGACTGAGAATTAGTTAGTTAGTTAGTTAGTTAGTTGGGTTATCATCATTGCACTCCGGACATGTCCATAGGTGCTCAGATCCTCCCCTCAGTATGAATCCCAACGTCCGATGGCTAATAGTACCAGTTCTGTGTTGATTAACAAATCTTCTGACGTGTCCGGTGTGCGTCTCGTTTTTTGCTGTGCCGATCTTAATTCCCAAGTCTGCCATTCTGGCGAGTGATGTGGATTCACTGCCACCAAAGTCCTCTATTCTTCCCATTTCTCTGAGGGCATTGATAATATCAGCATGATGGGACTGAGAATATATACAAGGAAAACTAAGATCATGACAAACAGTCCAAACCAACAACCATTGACCATAAATAACCAGACACTTGAAAATGTAGAACATTCCACATATCTTAGCAGTGTGGTGTCCCTACTGGGAGGGACAGAGGAAGACATACAGTTACGCCTGAACAAAGCTAGAGCTACTTTTGGAAGGATGTAGCAAATCTGGAAATCCAACAGTTACTGCAGAAGAACGAAACTCCGAACATCATTTTGCCAGTTTTACTTTATGGAGCAGAATGCTGGAGAATGATCAAAAAGGATGCACACACGCTGTCCACCTGCCAGTGTCTGCACAACATGAACAGAGCAGGCACAATGTACATTTGTTCGATATCTGTCTCTGTCATATATCTGTCGGGTTTGTGGTCAACAGGACCGCACTTTTGTTATAACATAGGCATGTTTGACACACGGTACTTGACCCACATATTTCAGGACCAAACGCCGCTCAGTGGCAGATGTGGTCAATGACCCGTCTATTGAATGCCCTGTAGATGTGTGTGTGTGTGTGTTTGTGTGTGTGTGTTTGTGTGTGTGTGTTTGTGTGTGTGTGTTTGTGTGTGTGTTTGTGTGTGTGTGTTTGTGTGTGTGTTTGTGTGTGTGTGTTTGTGTGTGTGTGTTTGTGTGTGTGTGTTTGTGTGTGTGTGTTTGTGTGTGTGTGTTTGTGTTGATAAATTCTCTAGAAAACTATCTTCTCGCATTTCAGTCCGGTAAAATACTTGATTTCAAGTTGTTAAAGTCACACAAAAAAGCTTGTGTTTAGTGGTACAAAGTTGATGAAGATAGTTTTCTCCTAACCCACTGCTTAATATCACCTATAATTATCTATGCAACGATAGGTGGGGGCGATAGGTTTGACTCCTGGAGTGGTAGCTATCGCTTTCGAAGTTTCCGACATTTATGTTGTCTAATCTGTACCTTTGTCACTATTTTTTTTTTCTTTTAGGACCTATCAATGTATTATAACTTTTTAACGACGTTAGTGTATTAAATACAGACCAGCTGAAATTAGCTAGTCTGAGTCTGCTAATATTTTCTCCACATTTTTAGACGCGTCCTTTGACAACAGACTCCATGCTAATTCCAAGAGCAAACTGTCTCATTCAGTGGGTACTAGGACATACTGTGAAATACAACAAAGCCTATGTGATTCTCGTGCAGTACTGTGGCTTTGAATTTGTGCAGGAATTATCACTTTCCTCGTCCTTGCGATGATGATGATGGTTGTGGTAGTGGTGGTGGTGATGGTGACGATGATGATGGTTGTGGTAGTGGTGGTGGTGATGGTGACGATGATGATGGTTGTGGTAGTGGTGGTGGTGATGATAATGGCGATGATAATGGTGGTGGTTGTGGTAGTGGTGGTGGTGGTGATGATGATGATGATGATGATGGTTGTGGTAGTGGTGGTGGTGATGATGACGATGATGATAGTTGTGGTAGTGGTGGTGATGATGATGATGAGCACCAGGGTTTCGCTGTTTACACTGTTCTCGTAGCTTTCTGAAGATTCGACATCACAGAATTCAGGACAAGCCTATCTCCTTCCTCAACAGACAGCGAAGAGTTTCCACACTGATAGTGCCCGTTATCACTAGGTTAACTACTCGTCTTGCCTTCCCGCTGAGTCTCCAGTGGCAACCAGAGCACACAGCCACTCCCTGCTGTATTATTTTCACCAGGGTATGGGTTTTCAGTATGAGAATCGCACCACGGAACTGACTTGGGCTTCACCCAGTAAAATACCCAAAGGCAACAGTAGGTACTCTGTAGCCAAAAGTTATTGTGGAATATAAACAGAATGTTAATGTCTGTGTAATTCTTACTGCGGTCACGATTGACTAACGTTAAATCAAGGCACAAATGATTACCTGGCATGTTATGGCCAGCATGTCACTAGAGTATGAATGTACATGCTTTGCTATATCTATCTGTTTTAACGGCCATGTTGGTTCTGATCTTCATTTAGTTCTTGTACAGCTCGCTTCGTCATGCCGGGATGCCAAGTTCGATCCCAGGTGCGGGCCATGCGCCTTGCGTTGGTTTCGACAGTGGATTCAAGAAAGCCGTCCGTCCAGAAAGCAATGGCAAACTACTGGACGTAAATTTGCCTAGAAAAACCACACAACAGCCAGGGGCTGTTGGGGTTGGTTCTGCAACGTCCTGTAAAGGATACGCAACTAACCCTTGAACAGCTGGCCAGAGGGAGCCACTGCAGTGTTACTGCTAGAGCTAGCCTGCGGATCGGGTTCTGAAGAAGCCACACTTTTATTGATTTTTTTTTTTTTATGATCTTGGCTCTCGGGTCGACCTAGCCTTGAGTGGGCACACTGTACAGCATGGGAAGTAAAGGCTGCAGGTGTGATGTCGATTGGTCTTTAAAATATAGGTCTAGCCCTATTTTCCCAACACGCATCAAATCGTGCAAAAAAGGATCCTTAAATTCTACAGCTGTCGATGCGGACCACAATGGTTATCTAGCTCTATGAATGTCGAAAAAGTCCGGATATTTCTTGTTTGGGTTCAGCTTTCCGAAATTGTTTTTTGCGGCCATAAATCATTATTTCATGTGTCTTATTAATAATATAGACCCAAAAAAGATAGACATACAGAAAGATTACTCACCTGTATTAAAGCTAATGTTTGCGACAGAAGCAATATTACCTGTGGTGGAGAAACAAAAATCATGAATTACCAAGAAAAAGAAACGAAACTTTAGAAACTAAACGGGGAGCTGACGAAAACTATATTAAATTGCACTTAATTATTAAATCAGTGTCCTGAAAGTGTCTTGTATGCACAGTCTTTAGGTTACGTGTGTGGTCAGGAACAATTATTGCAAGTTATTTAGCCAATGATATTCCAAAAAAGGAGCAGTTAGTCTAATCGTCTATACAGAAATGTTTTTAAATAACAATGGTAAATTTGAAGCATACATTGCTACCCTGGTATGTGGATCATCTACGGCTATCAATTGCCAAAAGCGATAACACCATATGCAGAATCGTTAGTAACCCTCACATGATATAAAACACTCAAGTATATTTATTATGATGCAGTATTACCTTTTCTTCTTCTATCCTCCATCCCTCAAAAGAGAAAAGGCATTTAACCAACTCAAGCCAAGTCGTCCCATCTGTGCTATTAAGGAACACGTCACATTAGGTTTTCCCTTTAGACTTTTCACTCCATCATTCTATTCCCTGCCCTCAGTTCGTGTGTGTCTGTGGAGGGGAAGGAGGTGAGGGATGCGCACGTGCGTTTTTTTTTTCCTATTATTCAGTTGACCCTGTAGGTTTCAGTGTTTCAGTGCAGGAATATTCAAGTCATATTGTTGTCAGGTTTTGTCATGTGTGTCGTATCTACAGGAAGCGATACTAAAATCTCTAAATGATGATTATCACCAACAACTATCCTCTAATACTCCTGCCACACACAGCCAGTAGTCCAGGCACTATCGAGACCCGATGTAACAGGCTAGGTGAGCAGGAATATATATTTTAATTGCAACTTATGTACTTCTTCTTCTGCTGCTTCTTCTTCTCCTCCTCCTTCTCCTGCTCCTCATTCTCATCCTTCTTTTTTTTCATATTTTTTATTCTTTTTTTTTTTTCTTCTTCTTCTTCTTCGTCGTCTTCTTCTTCTTCTTTTGTTGTTTTTTTAACTTTTCTTCTTTTTCTTCTTCTTCTTTCTTCTTTTTCTTCTTTCCATTCTTATTTTTTTTTTAACGAAAAGCAAAGAAACTGTGAAACTTGATAAAACTAAACAGCAGAAAAATATTAGGGTGGTGATCAAATTTGAAGCCTCTTATTATCGAATAACAAAGAAATAACGTTGCGATCATGAAAGTCTGAAAGTTGCTATAACAACAGAATGCAACAATGGAAAATGAAAAAAATTTTGAACTTAGAATAGTTGAACAAATGAAAGAGTTAATTAGACCCCAAAAAAAAAAAAGTATAAATAAACATCAATTTCATAGAACAGGTAGCAGTATGTAGCTCTGTCAATTTTGGACGAAAACTGACAAATAGTATTTGCTATTTCTAATAATTTTGACAGAAAAAAAAAAAAACTGTATTTTGGATTCCTAATAATTTTGCTAGAAAGAAGATCTGTGGCAGTTCGAGCATATGGGCTGTGAAACTGAAGCATTCTAGATGTTACTTGATATTATCGACAGCATTCCTTATAATGTGTCTTTTGTGTTTCTTTTTATTCCTTTTTTATATATCCCTGAAGCATCAGTAATGTTCTCAAAATTCATGGACAAGTTACAAAATCATTGTATCGAATTGTGCGTTTCACAGTTCCAGTGACAAGGTGTTTGGCATGTGTGTGCATGCACACATGTACAAGATAAGAAGCTGCACATGTTTTAGAAAGGCACTAAAAACGCGGTGATGGTATTGTAAAATTTTTTTTTTTTTTTTTACGAATTTATCAAGCTTGAATTGAATCTGAAATACAGTAATTTAAAAAAAAAAAAAAACTCGTCGTTAGGAGTTTGTCAGTTTCATGTAAACGATTTTCTGCTATGTTTGTTTCGTTTAACCTAATATTAAAATAATGACTAAGAAATTGCTTAAGTAGGACCCCCCCCCCCCCCCCCCTCCCTCCCCTAGCCCAAAACCTTCCCCCTTCCACCACCCCTTCCCCCCCCCCACCCCACTAATTTTAGCTTTGGTCCAGCACTGAAGAAGACAAACGTATTGTGTATTTATATTTTTGGTTCAACTATGACAGATAGCTTTAGGTAGCTCTGATCATTTTGGCAGAAAAGGACACATGCAATGTCAGACGCGAGTTTTTTGAGTAAGTCACAGTATGACATTTTTAAAAAAAAAATCATATATAAAATTGAATTATTTCAGCCTAAAGTTAAGAAGTCACCCCCATGTGGGATGCAATTTTTGGTTACTTTGAAGCCCCACCCTGGTTGTTCCCAGGGGGCCCTAATATAACCAACGGTTGAACGGGTGATCCTCATCCGCAAGGTGGCACTTTGTGACACCGAGTGTTTATCGCTCAGTGTTAGGTCCTGTGGAAAATTTTTTTTTTTTAAAGGGTAAACCACAAATTTACATTATTTCTCAACATAGTCACCATCGACGTCAACACATTTTTGGTATCGTCCCGAAAGGTTCCTAATTCCAGTGTTTTAGAAGTCTGCCGTCAGTGTCTTGAACCGTTCATTAAGGCCTGTCTGCAGTATATCATAAGTTCCAGACCGCTGGAATGTCGGCTACTTTTTAAGGTGCCTGAAGATGTGGTAATCACTTGGCGCCAGATCGGGGCTGTAGGGCAGGTGGTCATCACTTGGCGCCAGATCGGGGCTGTAGGGCAGGTGGTCATCACTTGGCGCCAGATCGGGGCTGTAGGGCAGGTGGTCATCACTTGGCGCCAGATCGGGGCTGTAGGGCAGGTGGGCAACAATTTGCCAGTGACATTTCTGCAACAAGTAAACAGTTCTATCCGCAACGTGAGGACAAGCGTTTTTGTGCAAACACATAATTCCAGAGGTCAGCAAACCACGTCTTTTGGTTTGGATGGCACACAGTTGTTGTTTTTTTAATCCAAGATACCTTGTCACAATGTCGTAAATCAATGGACGTGAAACTTCCGAAAATTCGACAGACAACGAAAAAATTGTGAAACTACTATTTTCCTGAAATTTTTGCCTATTTCTTCCACCAAATAGACTGCTACAGGCTCAAACAAGATTTCGACGATGAAAAAAACATAGCTAGCTAATGAACCACATAAACATACTACATATGCACACCAGTCGTAAGCATCTGTGGTGTGTACATCGAGAGAACGGACATTATGAAATAACTGGGCATGACATTTGATAGATGCCTGTCATACAAATGCCACGTAGACAACGTCATACTTAGAGCCAGGAAAGGTTTGACAGCACTCAAAGTGCTAGCAGTAGCTGATATTGAACAACGCCTACTTTTCCTTCTCTATCAAGGGCTTGTGCTTAGCGTCATTGACTATGGTCTTGCCCTTCTCACCGTCAGCAAAACCCAGCTAGAAAGACAGGACCGAGTACAAAATGAGGCCAAGAGACTAATACTCGGCTGCACAAAAGACACCTCCTGCAACGCCATGCGTTATGTCCTGGGTTTCCCGACGATGACTAGCAGATACAAAGTGGCACAGGTCAAGGCTTACATGAGGGTATCGGCAGACGTTAACCACCCATTGCACAAAGCTATACACGACACAAAAGGAACGCGTCTCAAAAGAGGCCGCTCTTGGATGGCAAAGGCTGAGGATTTGATCCAGCCCGGTATGTGACCTAGACGTGATCAGTCACGGCAAAGAATAACGAATACACCAGTAGACATGCATGGCATCTCTAAGGTTGTCATCACACTCGAAAGGTACTGCAGGGATCAGATTCCTGCGGCCGTAGACACATAAGTAAGGGAACTGATAGATCAGCATTCAGACCCAGAAGATATCATCATCTACACAGATGGATCCGTGAAGCGCGGATCAAGGTCAACATGGGCATACACAGCGCAAAGAAGGGGAAAAACAATACATGAGGACAGCGGCGCTTACCAGGCAACCACGTCAAGCATGACAATGGAAATAGCCGCTGCTTCTAGAGCTTTAGATTGGGTATCCGAGCAAACCGCCACACAGGCAGTAATTGTCTCAGACTCAATGAATATGCTTCAGAAGATAGCAACAGGCAGTATGCGCTCTGAATGGATAGAAATCATTCGGAAATCGCACTTAACCTCCGTAACCTGGATCTACACACCGGGTAATGCGGGCGTAAAGGGAAATGAGCGAGCGGACCAACTGGCAAGCACTGCACCAATGATTGCGGGAAAAAGCATGGACAGAGCAGATATCGTCAACGCTGTACGAACTGGGCTAGTGGAGAATGAGGAGTCCCTGACACTAACACGATTGCGTGACATAGGAGTTAAGCATGGTGATGCACGTCTTTGCCGTCTTCAGGGCCGAGAAAGGAGACGAAATAACCAGCTTCTCATGGGGACAATTAGTAGAAGTACTTTGGAGTGGCTGCTGCTTCGGAGAACTGAGCACGCATGGGTATGCCCAATGTGCAGTGACATCAATTGTGACAACAAAACATAAAATAACATTTTGTAGGGAGTCGGCAGTCCGAAACCCAAGTTCAAGGTGTCTCCTTCGTGCCAAAGAACTGCATGGCTGTTGCGTGAACAGTCGTTAAGGAAGGCATGCAGGTCGTTGTAGAGGCGACGCCTGCTGGTGGATGTAATGTCCTAAGTCCCTTCCCCGGCTAATAGTGAGGGTACTGCTGGGGTGACCGTTCATTAACCCTCATATAATGCTTCAGGTCAAACTGGACGCTAGGCACGGCCACTTTTTTTTAGCCGTGGCAAATGTTTTTGCTTCTGCCAGGCGGTAGCCGTTGCATTTTTGCTCCATTTGTAGACTGGAAGGATATAGTTTCGTCGCCCAGCTTCTGAGTTGAGTGCATGTCGTGACACTGTGAGCTACGTGTGTTTTTCGTTGGCACAGGAACGGAGCAACTATGGGGTGACCCGTTTGCTATGAAGCTGAAACTAGGATTACCAGATACCAGATTACCAGATTACATATGCACATTTAGGTTTTCCATCGGTGTTTGTCGCTACAGTCAAAACAGGACTCGTAGCTCTAAACCTGTTGGTAGAAAGAAGACAGTCGGTGTGTGTAGCTCTAATTAATCTGAAGATGGATGAAATGTCATCATCAGTTTCAACTTCTGCCGTTAAAAGTTGTGAGGAGGATCATTTTGCGATCCATTGCTTGATGTGCAGCAGTGTCTGTTGCCATTCCGTGTCGATGTAGGAGCTCTTGAAGTTCATCAATACATTGTCTCCTAGAGCGGTCTCTTGCTTTCACTTCGCAAATTTTTTCATGTGTAGCTACTGCGTTGGTAGTTGTTCTTTCTGCATTCTTACTATATAACCAAACCACTTTGTCTCGGGTGGTTAAATTGGCGGCTTTTCTCAGACATCTCATTTCACAGGTGTTAATTTGACATAGGTTAGTCTTTGATAATGTCCAGGTCTAGCACAGGTAACACAATGTTGGTATAAATATGCTGTTTATAATATGTTTTTTTTTTTTTTTTTTTTTTAGGGTGCTCATACTTATGATTACATGTCCTTATAACGGTTTCATTTCGTATGAAAGTACACTGGCTCGTTGGCATCTTATTTTTATTTCCCGATTTAATCTTCCGTCCACCGAGAATATAATTCCTAGATATTTGAATTCTTCAACTTGTGGAAGAAAGGTGACGTTACATAGCTCTTGTTGAAAGAAGAAAGTTTGTACTATATTGCTTAGAAGGACCAAAACATAACTGCCAAGAAAAGGAGAAAGTATCGCCTAATTTTAATCATAAGAAATTATCATTTACTAGCAATTCTTTCCATCTATTTCAAGCAATTTACAGAAAGTTAATTTGCATTAAAACTCCAAGGAGAAGCAAACAGATAGTCGCCAAACAAGTACTGAAATGGGAAACAAATGTACTGAGGAAAATGAGGATATTGATGGGAAAAGCTAAAAGGGCTTGACTGGATTCCATCTATGATATCGACAAGACTACATATAACAGAACTGATGGGGGGGGGGGGGGGGTAGCCCTTTTAATACCCAAAAATAACACCATAGGATGAAGCTAATAAGCACTCTGCAAGTTCGCAGATTTTATAATCTACTTACCACATAACTTCTGGAACACATCTCACTATCTACCTACCACATAACATCTGGTACACATCTCACTATCTACTTACAACATAACTTTTGGAACACATCTCAATATCTACTTACCACATAACTTCTGGAACACATCTCACTATCTACTTACCACATAACTTCTGGAATACATCTCACTATTTACTTACCATATAACATCTGGTACACATCTCACTATCTACTTACCATATAACTTCTGGAACACATCTACTATCTACTTACCACATAACTTCTCTTACACATCTCACTATCTACTCACCACATAATTTCTGGAATACATCTCACTATCTACTTACCACATAACTTCTGGAATACATCTCACTATCTACTTACCATATAACTTCTGGAATACATTTCACTATCTACTTACCACATAACTTCTGGAACACATCTCACTATCTACTTCTGTGAAATGCAGAAGTCAGCGGGTACACACAGAGAACCAACGACCTCACTGGCTATATACCTAAATCTGTGTAGAATTTAGAAGTCAGTTGCTACAAATAGAAAATCTGAAGCTATAGGTGAGGTCTAAAAGTTAAATGTGTGTCAACTGTCCCGGATGTCACATTTATATCGGGGAAATGCAATGAATTGAGTCAGGGAATATCAGTGGTTCTCACATTCTGTTGTCCCTTTATATATATATATATATATATATATATATATATATATATATATATATATATATATATATATATATATATCTATATATATATATTATATATATATATATATATATATATATCAGGTTTTATTAGACACACTTAATATCGAAAGGGCTGTGAACCAATTTATATGTCTGTCTGGCTTTTTTTTTTTTTAATTTCTTATAGCTACTTCAGCACGTGTAAAAATCATTTGGTGTTTCATTTTGTTCGCACACCTTTTTTTTTTTAAATTTAAGAAGTTATACTTATATGTTACATAACTGAATAAATGTATGTGTATTTTAATTTTATAGCACAAGTGAAAAAGACCGCGGTAACATTAGGTTTTGATGCACATCTCGAGCTGGGGCAGAGGTGCATCATTTGACAATGTTGAATGTATAAAACTAGTGTTAACTAATAAAATTAAAATGAAAGTAATCGCCCCCCCCCCTTTTTTTTTTTTTTATTTTTTTTTTATTTGATTGTGGGAATTGCTTTGGAAGTCTGATCTTATCGGACAAGACTGAAACATTCTGAGGGCCAGTGTGTACTTTCAAAATCACCGAGATTTTGGAAATTAAACAGATCTAGGCGAATAGGCCACTGCTCACGTAAATAACAACATTTGGTAACAAGCAATTGAAGGATGGCTGACTCAAGTAAGTTTTATTTCCTCTTCAAGACATCGCAAAACCAACATTCGCGTTTAGTGTGGTTTTTCTAGACAATGTTGATTTGGTAATTTGCTGTTATCTTCCTAACAGTTGCCACAGTCAACCCACAGCGATCTGTTATTGACTCTGGTGTAGCTGAACTACGGTATTCATGGTGATGGCGAGTGTGACTAGCAGATAGGTAAAATGGTCAACTGTCTCCAGCTTTTCACCAGTAATGTAGCTGATTCTGAACACTATGCATAGACAGAATTCCTCGCTAATGTAATACGCATACTAGCATGGCAGGACCATTAAATTAAGCGACTTGCACCTTCCAGACGATAGTGTTATATTGTGCAATGAGGAGGCATGGAACTCACAGCCCATGGCGATGGCGTCACTAGTAGATAGGCAAAAGTGTCAACTGTCTCCAGCTTCTCAAAAGTATTGTAGACAACATGTACATCATTTACACCTTGCACCATAATCTTTTTCTTCATTTTGCTGATTGTTAGTCCAAGTTCACAGCATGCATCAGCAAATGCAGACAGTAAACTTTGCAACTCCACCTCTAAGTGGATGGTAATTGCTGCATCATCTGCAAACAGCAGCGCTCTGATAAGTACCTTTCTTATCTTGGTTTTGGCCTTCAGGCTACGAGCATTGTAGATGATGCCGTCATATCAAGAAAGGATGAATATACTACACCCCCAACCACGATCTCGAAAGGCATGTTTCAAAAAAAGTGTGGTATATTCCAAAGAAGATAGGAGCAAGTACACCTCCCCGCTTCCTTCCATTGTTGATTACAAACTCCTCCAATGTTAAACCGTTAAAGTTGGTTGTACCTTTTATACCTGTGTAGAGTAACTTGGTAAGGTATGTGGACACCCAATCTCCTTCGGCGTATTGAACAGACCTTTTCGATATTGACCATCCATAAACCGATGTTTTCGAGTACACGGGTATATCATCCACCTGATTGCTCCCACATCCACACCCTCCACCCTCAGCTAAAGAACATTAACTAGTCATGCAGGGAAGTTCAAGTTTACCATCACCTTAATGTTGTTGTCATTTGGCGATGACTGGCTGGTATGTATAGAGCAGGGGTGGGCAACCTGTGTTGTTGGTTTTTCTGTTGTTGTTTTTTTTTTTTTCCCGCCAGCCAAATCTAGAAGTAGTAATCTAGTCGCCTGCCTGATGGGGTGGGATACTTTTCCTACCAAACTTAATTCCACCAATGATGGGCCTCAATTGATCTGGACTTTTCACACTAACAATGTGGTTGCTTCCAAAGTATTCTTTCGTCATTTGGACATCCTCCGCTCTGATCCGGACACCAAGATTATCTTTAGTGAGAAACCTAGATTAGTTTACAGACGAGACCGCAACCTTAAAGACATACTTGTCCGAAGCCGACTCCCACCGATCCACACAGCACTTCTTTTTGGGACTACTCAGAGCTCACGCAGGGAACTATACTATAACTACCCGCCTCGCTTTGGAAAATCGCTTTATCCACAGCCTTGGCGATCTTAGTCCAAGTGGTATCAATATCCAACTTACCTTCATCTAAATAGTTCTAATCTTATCACATTTTAAATGTTAATTATTTTATTTTATTTCATATTATTACTTTATCTATTTCTTATCAGTATCATTTATGTATCATTAACACTTGCATTTCTTTTATTCCCAGTATTGTGACTATAGTTTTTTAGCTATCGTTTATTTTATTTTATTTCATTTATTCCGCATCACATTTTTTTTTAAACGTCGCTCACGTCAACCCTTAGAGATCTACATACTCTCTATTCCTCGTTTGTGTATTTCACTTATGTTTGAAAAAGGCTGCCCGGCCGAAACGTTACGTTGTGTTGTTTTGTGCACGTTTTCATCTTTCCCATTTTGTTGAGCTTTTTAGTCAAATTTTTCTGGAATTCCTTGTATAAGCTTGACTGCAGTCACCCCCATAGTTTCATCACTTATGGGGTGGGGTCGATTAAAACCCAGATTACCTCCTGACACGATATTTTTTGGGGAATAATCTAAAATTATAATCCCTCGCTTATCGTATAGCCATACACACTCGCCACTGAAGCGATTTTATATTTTCCTAAATTTATCTCTTCAAGCTGATTTTTAAACCTACGGGTTTATCGTTATACAGAATAAAGAAATAATCTGTAGTGCATCTTTGCCTGGAAATGTCGATATTCTTTAGCCACCGTACGTGTTTTACTTAACATTACCATTGTGTCACTAACTGTTGGTGCCAACTTTGAACATCTATCTTCATCAGTGTGCCATGGGTAGTGTGTGTGGGTTGCTGTGTGTCAGTGTGCCATGGGTAGTGTGTGTGGGTTGCTGTGTATCAGTGTGCCATGGGTAGTGTGTGTGGGTTGCTGTGTGTCAGTGTGAGTGCTTGTGTTTGTAAGTGTGTAATTTATGTATTATTTATGACCACTGCTACAATCCAGTCTTCAGACAAACGGATGCCAAGAACTGTTACAGCACTCTTTTGATTTATAAACTTGCCGATCAGAAAAAAAAATTGTCTTCTGCTTATATTTTATTATCAAAGTCCGCTGACAGAAGTGTCTCATAATGTGTTTTTTTTTTTTTTTTTCCGCAACATGTATTGCACTAGCAGGATCCAAGATGTGGCCAAATCGTTTCTGGTTATCACTATTAAGGTTATAGGGTTTTTTTTTTTAATTGGGGGGGGGGGGGGTGTTTAGATTTTTTTTCTTTATACTGCAAAACAAAGGTATGTTTTGTGTTCTGCCATCGTGTGAGCTCAAGATTCAGATTATATAGTAATTTTACACCAGCCTAGCGGGCTAGCTCGGCGGGCTAGAATTTGTCCGCTAGCTATAGGTTTCCGACAATTGGTATACAAAATCTACATCTAAAGAATTTATGAATGAAAATAACCTTGAAGAAAGATATTAAAGAGATTAGACAAATATGTATGTCCACATGAAAGGCAAGTGTACATAAGGTATGTTCCCTATAGCTGGGAACATAAAAAAGTCGTCCCTATGTGAGATGCAATTTTTCGTTATTTTATTTATGGCTTTTGCCGGAGGTCCTGAATATAGCCGGGACTTAAATACGGCCTAACGGCTAAAAGGGGTTTCTGGGACCTCTCCATGGATGCTCCTCATCCGCATGGTGGCACTTTGTGTCACCTGGTCTTTATCGCTTTTGTGATGTCCTGGTGGGCTACAAGAAGGGAGAGACAGAGAGACAGACAGACAGACAGACAGACAGACAGACAGACAGACAGACAGACAGACAGACAGACAGACAGACAGACAGACAGACAGACAGACAGACAGACAGACAGACAGACAGACAGAGATTGAGCTGAGAAGATCAAGTGATGAACAAACAGAAACGTGTCAAAGTCGTCGTGGGTGTGGTAATAATATAACAAGAATAACTCCACAGTGGAGCATGAACACCAGGAGCTTTACCGATTATCAGTAAAAGAGTCCCTCGTCGACAATTATTTGGGTCCATTATCCTCCTATGGGTCGTAACTCTCAGGCTTCCGACTCTTCTGCTGCGCTTATCGGACATTGGACGAGACGAAATGGTAGCAACAGGTATTGTAAGGTATGGTGTTATATATATGACTCTGCGGTAGCAAATTAGCCGAATAACTTCAGGAACAGAGTGACAAATGGACGGTTGAATCGTCGGACACATGCTAGACTTTGGCAATTGGCAGAGAGAAACTTTGGCTTTTAGTGATGTAAAGTCTTTTTTTCCACTCGGGGCTAGGACCAGTCTACCGAGGCCGATCCCCCATGACTTTCCGTTGTGTCCACAGCCAGCTCGAAGCCCTTTCAATAACTTCAACCAGTTATTCTAGGACCCGTTTTCGCTCTTTTCCTCGCAAGCCTAGATGCTTTAGCACATTGTATGTGGAAGTAGAGATAAGTCCTCTTGCGTCCTACCTCGATGCTGTGTTATTGCCCCTCAGACTAGCCACCTACGGTACGGTACGCTGAGTTCTATCAAGACGAGCTGACGGTTTTTTTTTTTCCACACAGTGCAGAACCATGATTGATTCTTGGTACTTTTCGAAACCAGGCAGGTCGACCGTCAGGGTAACAAGTCCCTCGCACAATCAAGTATTAATGGAACATATGCGACTTTGTTGAAATTATCTTTATAAATTTGCAGAGCCTTGAGGAAGCGCATGAGGGGGACGGTAGGACTGACCCTCGCGTTGGCCCTCATCCTGGCGTGACCCACAATGTCCGCTCTTTCGGGACTTTATTGTGGCGCCACGTGTATAGTCCCTGGCCTTTTCTGCACGCGGACAATGCCTGCTCGAGCGTCTGTTTAGGTCTGCGTAGGGAACATGTCAGGTCTGTGGTCGTACTCCATTTGGCCATGTAGCGGTGAAGGTAACACGTCATGAGCAGCTCTTATGACAAAGCTCAGCCGTAGCGGGACTTTTCGCTAGATCTCACCGCGTGTGAGTATTCGTGGCATGGGGCTCACGAAGCCAATCCACTAGCCTCGCTGCGACTGTTGGACAGCTTTTTAGACCGGAAACTCGTTTTCGGTGTTCCTTATCTGCTGTATTACTATGTCTCTGCATTCTTTGGCCAAGGCTTTGGACCACCATTTGATTTTCCCTTGCCCTAGGCCGAGTTGGACGGTTTGTGTGTAACCCATCACTTCATTCAATTTCAGTGCTTTCTAAGCAGACTCTATCGTGTCTTGGACCTTCGCCTTTTTACCTGTTTTTAGAGCGGGCTGGACAACGGCCACTTTGAGGTCTGAAGACTCATGCAGTATCATCGTAAGTCCCGACTTTAAACCCTTCAGTTATTGGCTTCAACGGAAGTACCAGCTTAGCCTGCATGCAGCAGAAAGCAACGTAGATCAGACGAAGCGGCGCTCCCATCCACTTTGTCATGGCCGTGTTGATGTTTTTCTCTATTGCCTCCACTAGTGCTCACCTCGTACACTAGCAGCGGCCAGATGAGCTTTGGGGTCAACCTGAATTAGAGACACTACACTTTGCACCTGCCGATCAGCCTGCATTGATCGATAGCAATGTCAGCCTCGAATCGTGTTGAATATGATTGGCTGGTTCTTTCATTTGTTTGTTTGTTGGTTAGTGCCGAGGTAGAAATCTTCGTTTACGTGTAAAGTTTTTTTTTTTTTTTTTTTTTTAGATAAGTGTGTGTACATGCATGTTTGAGTGTGTTTAGGTATAATTGAGTGTGGTTGTCCTGTTTTCTGACTAGTCAACCATCATTCTAAAAATGTCTATGGTGCCAGTATTATTAAAATGGCTTTACTTCAGAAATGTTTTGATTGAAAAACGTGCTACAAATAGAAGGGACTTCACCCAGGGACATAGTTCAGTCAAATCAGTTATAATCCCAGCTAATACTGATTCTATGCACCGTGAATGCTTGTATGAACCATGCCAAGTTACTGTTTAATACCTTTACAAATAAGCAGGGTGCCCAATGAGACTGTTTATCATACATTCAAGTGATCTTTTCACTGGGTTTACGTCAGTAGCATAGACCACGCACATCTATCGCTCTTGTAATTAGATCTTTTCAGCAGATGTGAATGGGTCCAAACAGAACCCTTTACTGGCTGCTGGCTCCATAGACACACAAGTCACAACTGACACCTTCCACTCATATGTCTCAATCTGTAAGATCACGCAAGTAAGGAATCAGAGTTGTGGGCATACGTTGACGTATTACTAATGAACTGTAGAAGAGTAAAAAAAAAAAGAAAGGGTAACATATGACCATAGCAACAAATATGTTACAAGCAATCACGCACAGTTTGCACTTTTCTAAACTTGACGTACCGGGTGACAATTCTGCGTGTGTGTGTGTGTGTGCGCGCTCGCGCGTGGGTGTAAGTGTGTGAGCGCGCGGAAGTGAGCATGTGTGGGATGAACATTACAAATAATCCAGAAAATGTCGGACACGGAGAGTTGAAAGAGCAAATATGTTGAATCAAAAAAATAGACAGTCAGATCCCTTTAATTGGGCTAAACATTTGGGTAACTGGTTATTTGGCTGGCCAGCTAATCTGTGGTGGGTTAGTCAGCCGGTCGGTTAGAAACATGGTTGTTTTTGACTGGTCGGATAGTTGGTGGGTGGGTTGGGAATAAGTAAGTAGGGTGACGGTATATATGCGTCAAATCGTCAGACTGTGTCCCCGTGAGGGCCATACACAATAACTAATTCGAGTCATTCCATTTTTTAACATTCTTCATAATTTGTTCCCTTTTGTGTGCCACATGTGTGCTTGCAGAGGGCCGTAAGCGGCCCGCGGACAGCCAGCTTGGTATGTTTGGTCTATTGCCTAAAATCAAACAAACAAGATCATGCATTAGATACTGCTTTTTAATCCTTTTTCTTTATATATCTCCATCCTCGTCCCTTGATAAAGTTTGTCAGTGACTGGCATTTATTTTACTCCACTGTTTTTCATTTGTGATCTTGTTTAACCAAAATAGTCGCCGAAATGTTTTTCAAGAGTGTGTAATTAAGACTTGTGTTTTTTTTTTCAACTTTTAGTGCGACTTTTTCTGTGCGTTGTTATATTGTTGATCTGCTCTACCTGACAAAAATTATGTTCTTACCTGTACACACACACACACACACACACACACACACACACACACACACACACACACACAAATAGTCTTGTTCTGGCCTACAACATTGACACG
The DNA here is from genome assembly GCA_905116865.2 of Candidula unifasciata. Classification (NCBI taxonomy): domain Eukaryota; kingdom Metazoa; phylum Mollusca; class Gastropoda; order Stylommatophora; family Geomitridae; genus Candidula; species Candidula unifasciata. Next base: position 214,596 of record CAJHNH020000206.1, on the reverse strand, counting down.
ATGCAAACACTTGTGCCTCAACGGTAAAGCGTATTTGATCGGCTTTTTTTATCTGCAGGTGCTTAAAATTACATTTGCAAAACAGAGCCAACACACCATTTCTTCTCTGTGTAAAGTACATAAGGCGTCGAGAAAAAGAAGCGAGCACCGGTTACATATTATACTATTCAGACCCCAACGATGAATACAAATTTAAATGTCGGTGAAATAGTTGTGCCATACCCCTAAGCATGAAGCATACATACTGCACTGGCACAAATACTGGGTCAAGTTGTGTAACTTGTTAAATAAAAACCTATACGCGGTAATGCATACAGTATGGTTATGTGCATTGTCACTGACATAGAGGGGTCGGGGGGGGGGGGGGGGGGGGCGCTGCATAAGATGGCACAAGACTGACAGATCTGAGGGCTTGTGCACCAGCCTGTGGTAGAAGATCTGAATGACCTTGAACTCTAATAGGGCCGCGTACTGGGCCGTTAACACTTTGCGAATCAAAGAGTCACTATTCAAATGAGTTAAATCTCAGAAGTCTCGTTCAACTGTACGGTTAAATTGAGGCCGCCGACGGTTACGAAATATATATATATTAGCCGTCTTAACAGCAGCCTCATATATATTTATGAGAATTGTAAAAATATGATTTTTTTTTTTTCAATTGTGTAAATGGAAACATGGACCCTTTATGGCTGTTTAACTGGTCCAGCAGGCCAAATCTGGCCATTCAGAGGCCTAACAAGTGACCCACGGATCACCAGCTAGTTGTTTCCTATTATTTATTTTTCTTTTCCGGAGCTCGGCGTCTGACCCGCGAAGACTCTCATTTTCCAACTGTTTGGCCTCTACGGTGGCAAACTGTGCGCCTACCTGCAGGACCAGAGTGACAAATATGCAGTTGATTTATCGAACAGAAATTTATCGGACAGACTTTGGAAGTTGTCAGAGTAACACGGACAGAGAGTGATAGGACACTTTGGCCCTTAGGGGTGTAAAGTTCTGTTCTACTACTAGAGGCTATAAGCCTGTCCCCCACGACGTTCCGTTGCGTATACATCCAGCTCGAAGTACTTTCAGCAGACTCACCCATTGCTTAAGCGCCCGCTCACGCTCGTTTGCTTGCAAGCAAAGGTAATTTAGTACATTGTGTGTGGAGGTGGAGATTAGTCCTCTTACACCAACATCGAGACGAAGAGTTTTACTGTGTACCCCTCGTCTCTCCCCAGACTGGCCACCAGTTCACTTTTTTCTCGAGCTTATACATTTGGTTTTCTTTTATATCAAATTGATACTCTCGGTGACGACAATGCTAGCCCCCGGACTCAGATACTCGCCCAACGTCCGGGCTGGCTCTGTACACGTGGAAAGAGCTTCACGGGGGTTGCATGGTCTGAGAACGCATGCCGGAAGTATGAAATGCGAGGGTCACCACGCAATAAACGCCGTCGCAAAACTACAACTCCTGTGGTAGTTTCTGAGTCGTCAGGGAACGACGGGCTGGGTGAACCCCACTCGCCCGGAGAGGCCCATGACGTCGACTGCGGAGGAGCACCATTGATGATTTCTGAGGAAGTGCGTTCCAAGATTAGGTTTCCACCTGCGAGCGATAAGGTGGTGTGGTGTAAGTTGGAGGCAACATTATGTGAGGTACTTAAACATGATTTAAACAAGAAGTCGTTAGGCGACAAGCTTACAAAATTTGGTGATATTATATATGAACACTGCTCCCGCGAGTTCGGGACAGTAGTAAAGGCACAGCCGGGTGTCAAGCAGAATACTAGCAGGAGGCAGAGGGACATTCTGAAATGTCGGGCAGACAAGAATGCCCTCAGAAAACGGTTCAAAGCCGCTACAGGCAGCGAACGGGAGGGGCTGTATGAAGTCTGGTTGCATTTAAAGAACAAACACAGTGCCCTCTGACGCGCCGAGCGTTTCTGTGCCAACAGACGGAGAACCAAAAGGGAGCGAGAGAAATTCTTTAGGGACCCGTATCAGTTTGCCCGAGGTCTATTCGAGCAACCGAAGTCTGGGACTCTGGTTGTCAGTCAGGAAGAGCTTGAGTCACATCTACGCAAGATGTACTCCGACAAAAAGAGGAGAGAGCCTCTCGATGACAATCCAGAGATCCTTAGCGGCCTTAAGCAGCCTGCGTTGCCGAAGGTACCATTTAAAATTATACCTCCCCTTTGGTCTGAGGTTGAGGAAGTTGTGAAAAGGGCCAGCTGCAAGTCTGCCCCAGGTCCGAATGGTGTTTCGTACGTTCTTTAAAAAATGCTTCACGTCTTGTTGAGACAAGCGTGGATCCGCAAACACATATGTCCAGAGTGGCGAAAGGCAAATGGGGTCTACATTCACAAAGAGCAGGACTCGAAGAGTCTTTCCTAATTCAGGCCCATCTCGCTGTTGAATGTCGAGGGTAAGATATTCTTCTCGGTCATGGCTCGCCGGCTCACACAGTATATGATGGCTAACAAGTACATAGATACGAGTGTTCAGAAGGGTGGCATTCCGGGCGTTCCTGGGTGCCTTGAACACGCCACCATGATTTGGGAGGCTATCCAGAGAGCCAAGCATGAGAGAACAGAATTGCACGTGATATGGTTAGACTTAGCCAACGCCTACGGGGCAGTCCCCCATAGGCTACTGTGGCGAGCCCTTCGCATGTTCCACGTACCGGCACAGATCAATGATATGATCGAGCAATATTTCTCTAAGTTCGCTTTGCGCTTCTCTACCTCGACGTTTACCACGAGATGGACTGAGTTGCAGATTGGGATAGCTATGGGGTGTACGATCTCACCAATAATGTTTGTCATGGCCATGCAGATCATGTTAGACGGGGCGGCCGGCTACGGACTGGGCCTTCAAATAAGGGATCACTGGATGCCGCCACTACGCGCATTTATGGATGACACGACTATAATAACGGGCAGCGAGGAGTCTGCCCGCACGATCCTGAAAAGATTGGACGCGGTGGTCCAATGGAGCGGTATGCAGTTCAAACTGCAGAAGTCGAGGAGTCTGTCAATCCTTAAGGGCAAGGTGTCGGCAACCAGTTTTACGGTGGCAAGGAAAAAGATCCCCACGGTTCTGGATTAACCGGTGAAGAGCCTCGGTCGCGTTTACGATTCGAAGTTATCTGATAGAGCGGAAGTCCGGCGAATACACGAGTCACTGGCTACAGGCCTGCTCGCGATCGAGCGTTGCAGGCTGGTCGGGAAATTCAAGGTATGGTGTCTCTAATTCATGTTGATTCCGAAGCTCCTATGGCCACTGTTAGTCTACGAGGTGACTGCAGTGGAAACCATGGAAAGGAAAATCAACACAGCCTTAAGAAAGTGGCTCTGTATTGCAAGCAGGCTAAGCTGGTACTCCCGTTCAAATCGATAACAGAAGAGTTTAAAGTCGGCAAGGTAAGACTCGCCATGCTCTTGCGCGAGTCTTCAGACCCAAATGTCATCGCTGTCCAGCCCGCTCTGAAGACTGGCCAGAAGTGGAGGGTCCTCGATGCGATTGAATCTGCGCAGAACGCACTAAAATTGAAGGAGATAATGGGATACACTCAAACCGACCGTCGAGGCCTAGGGCACGGGAAGGTCAATTGGTGGTCAAAGGCCTCAGCCAAAGAACGCTGAGACATGGTAATACAAATGGTGAGGGACAACGAAAACGAGGTTCGGGTCCAGAAAGCAGCCCAGCAGTCGCAGCAGGGCCATTGGGTCAGCCTGGAGAGCGCTTTGCCAAGAGTACTCACATAGGGTGAGATCTGGCGAATGACCCCGTTGCGACTGAGCTTTATCGTTCGTTCGGCGTACGATGTATTACCGTCCGGTGTTAACATGGCTAAGTGGTCTGCGACTAACTTGCCCGTTGTGTAAAGCGAAGCAGACGATAGAACACGTTCTGTCCGCGTGCAGGAAAGCCCTCGGTCAAGGCCGATATACCTGGAGACACAACAAGGTGCTAAAAGAGTTAGCAGCCGTTTGTTGACCAGGCTAGAATGAGGGCTAACGCTAGAGCCAGTTCTACCATCGTCCCCATTCGTTTCCTCAAAGCTGGGCAGATTAAAAAAGGTAAGGTCAACTGAAACGCATTCGCTCCATCTGTGCTAGACTCTGCGAGGGACTGGTTACTGGCGATTGATCTGCCAGGCCATGAACGGTACCCCGAGTTAATCCGGAAGACCGGTCTGCGACCTGACATAGTTCTCCACTCTGCGGAGCAACGGCATCTCATCCTGATTGAGTTGACCGTCCCGTATGAGTCGCGTTTGGACGAAAATCACCTGTACAAGCTCGAGAAATACAATGATTTAGCAGCCGGTCTGAGGAGAAACGAGGCGTACACGGTACGTGTCTTTGCCGTCGAAGTGGGAGCGCGAGGTCTCGTCTCCACTTCGTTGTACAATGTGGTTAAAGAACTATTATTGCGCCGTAATGAACGGAAACGAACACTTAAAAAACTGGGCGAGGCAGCCGAAAGGGCCTCGAGTTGGCTTTGGACGCAACGGGACAACGTAGGGGACGGGCCTCGGTGAGCTGGTCCGGGTTTCTAGTGGAAAAGGGTTTCTCACCCTTGATAGTCCATCGTGTCCGAATTGTCTGCCAGTGATCCTCTGTCACCTGCTAATAAAGTCCAACATGTGTCTGGTAAACCAATCGTAAGCTTGTCGCTCGGTAGTCCAGGTTTGCTGGCTGCTTTAATTAGGCTACCGCGGCGGCTTCTTATCTCACAGTACCTTCTGCAAGACCACCAAGTGGTCTTGTCCCTATCCGAAAGAAAAACGCCATCCGGTAATTTCGTGCAGCAGGGTACCAGCCCTGAGCTTCATGAACTCAGGTGGGCCCACCTCCGAAAGTGTTTAGGAGAATCGTGGGCCGAAACACTTGTCGACGAGAATAACTTCTACTGATGACTGGTAGATCCCTGCTGTACTTGCTCCCTGTGAGTTTATTCCTATATAAGCGACTCGTACGGCACGCTGAACTCTATCAGATGAGCTGGCGTTCTGCCGCAGAGTGCAAAATCATGTCTGGTCTCAGGCCAGTCTTTTGGATCGGTTCGCGGTATTTTTCAAAACCATCTAGGTCAACCTGCAGTTGCCAGTCCCTCGCACAGTAGAGTATGGATGGAGCGCATGCGACTTTGTTGAAAGTACCTTTAGATATCTGCACAGGCCTGAGGAAGCGCATAGGAGGGACGTTGGGGCTGGCTCACGTGCTGGCCCTCATCATGGCTGTGTACACAATGTCAGCCAATGATTTCGGGACCTTATTGTGGCGCTATGTGTTTATTGTGGCGCTATGTGTATCGTCACTGACCTAGTGTCTTTCTGCAAGAGGACAATACGTGATAGAGAGTCTGCTTAGCTCTGCTTAAGGAACATGTCGGCCTGGGAGTCATGACCGAGGTCGTCCTGCCCCATGAGATCCTCTAGGAGGGTAACGAGCCAAAACTACTGTCGACGAGAGACCAACCTACTGATGATCGGTAGCTCCTGATATGTGTGCTCCGGCTGTGTTCTTCTTATTTACCAGCGGGAAAGACTAACCTGTGTAGGGTTGTGATCACATTGGGCCGGGTGTGCAGAGACTGGCCAGCGGGTGCTACAGTCCAACAGTTGATTCGCTGCAATTTACGCCCAGGTGATCTGATTATCCATACAGATGCTTCGGTGCTGAGAGGAAAGAGAAGTGCCTGGGGGTTCGTAGTGAAAGCCAATGGAAAATCTTTAGTGCAAGACAGCCCAGCATATGACACCACAACATCTAGCATGAGAATTGAGCTGGAGGCAGTAACTGCAGCTCTCCGGTGGCTAGAGAACAAGATGCATACACATGTCGTAATTGTAACAGGCTCTGAAAACATGTTGAAAAAGGTGAAGACAGCCATGCTTCGAGCAGAGTCGCAATCTTCGCTGGAAAAGTCACGAGTAGTGAGCCTACTTTGGATCTTTTCTCCATGCAATGCCGGCGTAGTGGGTAATGAACAGGCAGACAGATTGACTGGATCTGCACCACTGGGTAGTGAATAAATACATGACAAGGCAGATTTGGTTGAGGCCCTTTGTGAACAAGCAACGGAATCAGTAGAGAAAGAAGATTATTATGGTCTGGATATAATGAGGCACCTGGGTGTACCCTGAGGGTCTGGCCGGCTCACAACACTCAGAGGAAAGGCAAGACGGACATTTAACCAGATTGTGACCAGTACAATCAGTACTGGAACTCTGCGCTGGCTGATGCCCTGAGTGCTGTGTTGTCAATTCTCGACTCAACTCAACTTAACAGCCGAGGAGCTACATGTGACAGTAGACAAAGTGAGTCATCATTTTCATCATCTTCATCATTAACCACTTCTGCCGTTAAGCGGCCTGGGGAGGAATAATTCGCGATCCAGTGGCTGACACTTACTATTGTCATGCCGTGAAGGTGTAGAGTGTTTTAAATGTTGTCGATGAGTGGTGTACAGTTTTTTTTTTTTTTTTTTTTTTTTTTTTTAGTATCCAGAAGCCACGAGTTGTTAACCCTTAGGCTCGGTATTATGGATATCGCAACCTTTCGGCCTTGATTCCATTGTAAATACCGTAAATCTGGGAGAAATGTGGCATTCCTGCCTACCCCCGGGATTGAACCCGGACCACAAGGAGTTCGTCACCCGGTCTCCGCGCAATCCGGTTGAGCCAATTACGCTAGAGAGCCGAGCTGTGGTGTACAGAAAGGAGGTCTGTCGTCCACCCGGAAAAGGCGTTTGTTTTGTGGTGTTCTCTAGACAACAGGATCGTTAGAGCTAATGTCCCAAGTCTCACGATAGATGGTAGAGACGTCAACGGAGAGAGCAAACTCTGAAGTATCTGGGAATTGCATTTGACAGGAGCCTGTCATTTCAGGACCACGTGGAGAGTGTTGTGACAAGAGGACTTGGTGCACTTAAGACTATGGCTGCAATTGGCATAGAGGAAAGAATGCTTTTTACACTATATCAGTACCTAATCCTGTCAGTGGTGGATTATGGCCTGGGACTGCTTACCGTCTCAAAGAGTCAGATGGACAAACTAGCGCATACAGAACACAGATACATGAATCATTCTGGGTTGCACCAGAGACACCCCATTGGCGTGTATGCGATACATCCTTGGTTTGCCGACTGTTGCAGATAGGCACAAGGTGCTGCAAGTGAAGTAATATCTCAAGCTATCTGCAGACACAGACCGCTCTTTGCACGAATATCTGGGCTCAGTTAAGGGTCAGAGGCTGATAATAGGGAGGTCATGAAAGGCTCAGGCAGAAGACAGAATCAGACAGGTTTGCATCCTTGAGAACATTAGCGCGGAAGAAGAGTGGGTCAAAGTGACACCTGAGCAGTCAGACTTGTGTAGAGTCATAATCACACTGAGCCGGGAATGCAGAGACTGACAAGCAGGTGCCATGGAGGTGGATATGCAGCAATTAATTCAAGATAATGCTCGCTCAGAGAATATGATTATTTACACAGACGGTTCAGTGTCAAGAGGCAAAAGAAGTGCTTGGGGCTCCTTAGCAAAACTTAATGATCGGCGTTTGGTGCCGGAAAGCCTTACATATGATACCACAACATCCAGCTTAAGAATGGAGTTGGAGACCGTCACTGCAGCTTTCTGCTGATTAGAGAACACCACACACACACACACACACACACACACACACATTATTATTGTAACTGACTCAGAAAGCATGCTGAGGACAATCAGGACAGGTATTCTTCGTGCAGCGTGGCATGCTTCACTGCGGAGGACACGGGTGAGGAGTATTGTCTGGATTTTTTTCACCGGGTCACGCCGGTGTGTCGGGAAATGAACAGGCGGATAGAGTGGCTGGCTTTGCACAGCGTGGTGGAATACTGATACATGATAAGGCAGATGTGGTTAGTGCCTTGTGGGAGAGCGTGTACAATTTGGAGGAGCAGATGGATCACCACAGTCTGGTGAGACTGATGCAGGGTGGAGTGACGAGAGGTTCTAGCAGATGCTCGAGCTCAGAGGAAAGGCAAGGCGAACGTTTAATCAGAATGCTACAGCCATATTAGGATTGGAACTCTTCGCTGGCTGCTGAAGATGGGAACGGAGAGCTTATGGGGATGCCCCGAGTGCTGTGATGTCGGTTCTTGAATCAACTCAACCCAGCTGTGATGTCCTGATGGGGTAAAATTCACTTACATGCTACTCGTCTGTATATAAATAAGCCACATCTGTAAAACAGAAGCGCACCCAGAACTTAAGTCTTTGAACAAGACCAAAGTTCAGAATTGGACGAACAACTTATATTTTCCCCCTGCGTTTACAGTCGGGGAACGTTAAGAAGAAGACTTGAAGTTAGGTGTATTGCCTTTGATGCGACTCCGTGGCTCAGAGGTTCACTTACGCGGTACCCGATCCTTGACGTAACATGGTTCGATTCCCGCGGCGGGCAGTTTAGACCAGGACCTATTTGAGGTTTTTGTGGTGGAGATTGACTGTAGTCAACCATTAGTGTGGAGACGGCACATTTTTTCTTGTCTTTCTGGCTGTGCACTGCTAGAAGTTCCGCGGGAAGTAGAGCTTGGTTGGAGAACACATTAGACAATACAAAAGTGTTAAATACTTTAGTTTTGTCGAGCTTTCAGCTTCACTGCAATCGAGTTTCCCCATACTTGCTCCGTTCCTGTGCCGGGGAAAATCTAATGAAATGTCCCTCACAGTTCCGTTTTAAAAACGTGTGAACAATTTACTTTATATATATTTTTTAAACAAAATGCTTTAATGACTGACTACACGGAAATGGAACCTGTCCCTTTCAAATAACGACAGGGTCAGATAATTCTGCCCACATTCCATACAAGTGGTGCAGGTGATTGGTATACCCGGCTATTGGTTTGTCTCCTCCCAGCTGCTACCTGCAGGTTTATTACCCTGATATTGTAAGAAATCTCAATCGGTAAGGCAAGCCAACCGGGCATATCCCAGATAGCCCGTGTAACCTCCACAGAAGTGATAATTAGGACACCTGTAACAGAGACTCCAGCCATTCTGTAACCTTCAGCCCTGGTTTGATACTATCTTTGTACTGCAGTTTGTCCCTCTGTAAGATTGCAGTCGCAGGATTAACAGCTCAAGGATGAGAATTCTACCTGTAGAAATACCGGTCAGCCCCGCTCATGCATAACAATAATATTGGAACTCCCGACTGTTAGGAAGTAAAATGAAGTCTGGACTAGACAGGAATATGTGGAATGGGCTGACTGAAGACAATAACTGTTTATAGGTGTCTGGTTGGTCGTGTGTATGAGCAGATTTGTCACCTTGTTTGGTCGTGTGTAGGAGCAGATTTGTCACCTTGTTTGGTCGTGTGTAGGAGCAGATTTGTCACTTTCGTTGGTCGTGTGTAGGAGCAGATTTGTCACTTTCGTTGGTCGTGTGTAGGAGCAGATTTGTCACTTTCGTTGGTCGTGTGTAGGAGCAGATTTGTCACTTTCGTTGGTCGTGTGTAGGAGCAGATTTGTCACTTTCGTTGGTCGTGTGTAGGAGCAGATTTGTCACCTTGTTTGGCCGTGTGTAGGAGCAGATTTGTCACTTTCGTTGGTCGTGTGTAGGAGCAGATTTGTCCCTTTGGTTGGTCGTGTGTAGGAGCAGATTTGTCACTTTCGTTGGTCGTGTGTAGAAGCAGATTTGTCACATTGTTTGGCCGTGTGTAGGAGCAGATTTGTCACTTTCGTTGGTCGTGTGTAGGAGCAGATTTGTCCCTTTGGTTGGTCGTGTGTAGGAGCAGATTTGTCACTTTCGTTGGTCGTGTGTAGGAGCAGATTTGTCACTTTGTTTGGCCGTGTGTAGGAGCTCAGTTGTCACTTTGGTTGCTTGTGTATAGGAGTAAATGTTTCACTTTGGTTGGTCGTGTGTACATGCAGATGTGTCCCTTTACCGGGGATGATGTCATCATTCGGGGGCTGAAATGTATGCTCTTTATAGTTTTCCATTTAAATATTGTAATGTGTGCTCTCTCATTATCATTTCTTTCGTCTGTCTATATGAGTGCCGGACAATGCATGTGAATTGATTTCATATTCTAGAATTTATCACGAACTCGCCCGCATGACAAGAGTGACATCCCCTCCTATTTATTCAACGGCTGTTCGCACGGCCTGGCCTATGTTGTGGGTGTGTTATGGTATGGCTTCGTTCGGCGTTCACTCGCCGTATATAATGTTTGCAGGAGTTGGTGTTCTCAAGAGTCTTTTTGGGGTGCTGAAGGCCCCTGTGTACAACTAAGAAGTGCTGCACGAGAGCACCACTGTTGTGAATATGGAAACTGGGATGTTTTTGTATTTCCAGGTTCCCTAGTGGTGGCTCCCCCCCCCCCCCCCCCCCCCCCCAAGAAAAAGAAGCCAGTAGTGACAACGCGAGAAAAGAGAGAACAGTTAAAACGTTTTAAAAAGGGAAAACATGACCCCCCCCCCCCCCCACAACACAAGACAGCCCGTGTGACCGGCTGCCGTATGAATGTGAGGAGAAGACACTCTCGTCGGCGGGTGAGTTCGTGATTTGTACCCATATTCTATCTGAAATGTCCCAAAAGGTAACCAACATTTAACATTACTTATGTATTATATGGTGCATTGTGGTTTGGAAGTCAATGAATGAGTTTAACGATTTCCTCATTCGCAAGGGCCTAGGTTTGATTTCAGCAGCAGATGGCTTGTTTTTATTTCTAACAGCTATCATGTGTTTGCGAGCCTTGGTGCGAGAATTGTACCGTGGAAAAGATTGGGGATGAATGTACATAAAATTTCCAAAGACAGCAGACTATACTCAATCCTTATGGTAAGGATGCTGCATTAATTAAAACATCTCGGATATGCCAACAAAGACGACACCTATACAGTCGAGTTAGCTTAAGTCGAACTTGGATTTTTTTTTTTTTTTTAACGTATCCAGAAACCATGAATTGTAAACCCTTTGGCTCGGTACTATGGATATCGCAACCCTTCGGCAGATTCGTCATGCATGAGATTGCTTCTTTGACTACCGTACATGCGCTTCCGTTAATCTGGGAGAAATGTGGCTTTTCTGCGTTGACCCCTTCGGGAGTGAACCCGGACCACAAGGAGTTCGTCACCCGGCCGCCGCGAATCTGGGAGAAATGTTTTTCTGCCTACCCCCGGGAGTGAACCCGGACCACAAGGAGTTCGTCACCCGGCCGCCGCGAAAGTCAGGTTTAACTAACTTCGCTAGAGAGCCGGACGTCGAACTTGGATAAGTCGAACTTGGATAAGTCGAATTTCGGTTATGTCGACGTGACCAGCTTAGTCCTGGCAATTTTCTCTTTTGTGTGTGCTGTCTGGATAAGTAGAAGTCCTGAAAAGTGGAAGCATTTTCTTATGTCCCTGCGACTTCTACTTATCCAGACTTGACTGTAATAGATTGCAAATTTTATTGCCTGGCATATTTCGCTAGTAGCACACTATAGATTGAATACAATGAAGCACATAGGTGAATCCGTTACAACTAAAGTACTAATTCAGTTACTCTCAAAATCAACCGCTTGATTTACCAGAAGACGCACATTCACTACCATGTCTTTTTATTTAGGTGTGATTTTGAAGTTGTTAAATTTGTATTAGTTGTAAAGGATTCCTTTTATTGTTTAATTTTATTTAATCCTTATGGTACTAAGCACCTGACGAGATACAGCGAAATATAGCAGACAATAAATTGTGTAATCTAGGGCGTTTTTCTTTTCTGGAGGTCCGTCGTACCGGCAACTTGTTAATGCATAATTTTTTAGCACTGCTGCAATAGTCATTAATAGTAAGTATCGGCACTTTTAGACACTTTGTGCTGAGTACTGGTAGCTTTTTAGAATAAAGCCATGGTGAAATCGATTGTCTGTCTTCTCTGTAATTTACAACTAGAGAACATAGCTTTGTTCTTCTTTCGTTTGCTTGAAATAGATTATCTGTATCTGCAATGCTGCCTCTAGTATTATCTTTATTTTGTGATTCGCTCAACGACTCGTAAGGTTTGGCATGCACCGATGATTTTCTTAGCCAAAATGTTTGCTGTGATATGTTGTATATGCGACAGCCTTGGAGGACTTATACGTTGTCTCACATACTATGTGACATAGCTTTGAAATTAGATGTCAGAGCCGCGTTAGCGCGGTCGATAGAGGGCTCGCTTTCAATTCCAGCTGCGATTCGCTGCAGCCACAGTCGATGTTCGAAACCGGGCGGTTTCCGGGGTTCACCTAGCCTCTATGAAATGGGTACCAGAGTTAACACTCTGGGGTAAATGGAGGGACGTCGCTGTAGCTGCAGAGTTTTGTGCGACCGGTGATACAGGCGGACAGTTTCTTATTAGCTGTCTGTACTGGTGGCAGAGCACTTATTGTTTATAACCGTGTGCAATGACGCTGGTTCACATCTCCTGACTTGACCTTGGCCTTTACCTTTCATCATTTCTCGTTATGCCTAGTGGCACATGAGGCTTCAGAGAGGACTTTCCATGCTTTCCAGTCCTGTGCAATCTTCAGTGCAGTTTTCCATGTCAAAGATGCCGCACTCGGGTCACTTTCCATCGTTCGTCTCCATGTTGTGTTTGGGCGCCCCTGTTTTCTCTTTCCCTCTGGTGTCCATGTGAGAGCTGTTTTGGCAGGTATATCCGGATTCATTCTCATAACGTGGCTAAGTCAATTTCATCTTCTCTTGGTTATTATACTCTCTAAAGTTTCTTGGTTTGTTGAGTGTTTGAGATTGTATCTGGCCAGAAAATTTTGATAATTCTACGTAGACATGTGTAGTGGAAGGTGGACAGCTTGTGTGCATCTTTTTTTATCGTTCTCCAGCGTTCCGCTCCATAAAGAAGAACTGGCCGGACGTTTAGAGCACTTATTTCCTCTTGAAGTTTCAGTAACGTTGTAGGTTTTTTACAGGGCAGAACTGTCAACACTGGAGGACCAGGAGGCCATCTTTAGTCTGGCCCCTCACCAATGACCTGTCCGGCTTGGGTGACCCTGTCAGGAACATACGTTCCCGCCGGCATAGCTCACTGGGTCACCGAGGCTCTCAAGCTCCCCCACCACTACAAGGTCATGGCCTCTGGCGGATGTCAGAAATAATTAAAAATCACTATTTAAATTTAACGCGAAACAAAATAATGTAAAGTACTAAGATAACAAGAAGTACTGAAGTTTATATAGTAAGATTGTTAGGAAGAAAAATAATAATACATTTAAATAAAATATAAGTCTACAGTCTTAAAACGTTTGGGGATTATTGAAACAAAAATGTGGGAAAAGTTTTGTTTTGGTGTGATATTTCCACTTCTGTTTTTACAGGAAACGCGCCAGCAGTGTTGCCCCTTTGGATGTTTTACATCCAGATTTTGATGCTTTTTCTTGCATTTAGATGGTGTTTTTGACGTTTAGATGGTAGATGTTTTTCTAGAAGTTTTTCATTTGGATTTGGGAGTTTGGAGTTGGATATTTTATAGATTTTTTCTTTGAGTGTCAGTTTAATAATTACTGTGTAAAATATTTATTACAATATTTTTGTTTTGGTCTGGCACGAACATTGTGACAATCGCGGTTACTTAAACTTTTAACTCTGGGGTCAATGCTCAAATATCTGACAGCCCCGGTACTGATTAAAAGAGCGCGTAAATAATACTAACTTTGTTTCAACCGTATCCTTACTGTGCTGACTTTGTGTTTCTTTTTCTTGTGATTTAAAAAAAAATAATTGCTTACCTTCATTTGTGGCTTTCACTTTAAAAAAAAATCTTTGAACATGCCAAAGGAAAGTATGAGCACAAATTTCGGAAAGAGTGGCTGCATGATGACAAAATTAAAGACTGGGTGATGGCAGTTCCTGGGGATATGACCAATGTTCGTTGTAAGTACTGCAAGTGTGAAATTAAAGCGAAAATGCAAAACTTAAAGAGTGGTGCAGAGACTAAAAAGCATAAAACTGCAGTTCCATTCAAAGATATTACACCGCTGACGGGTTTTCAGAACAACACTGATAAATTAATCATAAAAAGTTGAAGGATCGGTCGCAAACTTTTAGGTTATCATTGAGCAATTTCACACTGTGACCATTTGATTGATTTGTTTAAAAACACTATTTCTGACAGTAAAGTTATGGCTGATGTGAAAATGCATCGCAGCAAGTGTACACATATTATAAGAAATACTTTATTTTCTCACATTGAAAAAGATTTCATCAGTGATATTTCTACAAATAAATATAGTTTATTATTAGACGAATCAAGTGATATTTCTGTACTGAAAGTGCTTGGTGAGTGCATTATACATTACAGCAACAATACAGACAACGTAGTTTCTACATATCTTGGACTAGTTCAATTGGAAAAGTGTGCTGCAGAAAGTATAGTATAATAGTGTATAATAGGAACTAAAGAAACTTTTAATCAGCAAACAATTAGACTTGAAGAATTTGGCTGCAAGTGGTACCGATAATGCCTCGGTGATGGTTTGTATAAACAAGGGCGTTTATGCCAAGTTGAAGTAAGCTATCCCGTCGGTAATCCTTATATAATGTATGTTTCATTCATTGCAGCAAGCATTATCACATGCTTCATCTGAATGTTTACCAAGAATTTTGAATAGGAATACCTTATTGCTGAAACACATAACTGGTTTTCCAAATCATTTGTCAGACAGCAGCATTACAATACCTTTTATACAACCTTGAATGATGGTTCCACACCACTAAAATTCTGTCAGATTGCAAAACTAGATGGTTATCAATTCAACCAGCTGTTGAAAGAATTGTAAACCAATTGTTTGAGTTAAAAAGACACACTTTGAAGTAACAAGACAAAGTGCAAAGTGCTACACAGCTGAAATACTATATGGAATGTACAGTGATGAAAAAAAAATTTGGCATTCCTTCTTTTCTTAAAACCTATTCCAATGGAAGTGCAAAACGTTAATAAACAGTTCGATATAAAGTTAAATTACTTGACGATCTCACTTTGCTATTTCACTCAGTTGGTAAAAGACTGGTGTTGCCGACTTCTAAAGCTGATTTGCTCACTTGCACTATAGAGAGCTATTTGGCTCCTAAGCCCTACCTTGGATATTTAATCAAATAAAAAATTGATTATTTAAAAACAAAACAAAAAACTGTTAACAGAGAATGAAGAGAACAACTTAAAAAAACGCTTTGAAGATTTCCTTATCTCATTATTCAAGCAATTGAAGCAGAGACTTCCTGAAAATCTAGATGTAATGAAAAATATTTCACTCTTTTCTGTGAGCAACATTCTTAAGCCAGTAAAAGACATACCTAAATAGTGTAAAGTTATAAAATGTTTAGGGGCTACTGATAATAGTGTCGCGGAAGCAGAATATCAGTTAAATAAAATAAACTTAGTTGAATAGAGAAACAAAACAGAAACTAAAGCCTTTTGGAATGAAGTGAGACAATTTAAATATGCCTCATCAAACAGTCCATTCTGTAAGCTCTTTGAATGTGCTATGTCTGCCATGATACTAACTAACTCAAATGCAGATGTACAAATAGTTTTCAGTGATATCTAAATTAAGAAATAGGATGAAACTTGACCTCTTAAATGCTGTCTTGACAATAAAATTCGGCCTGATGAGAGTATTAAAATGCTGTTCAACTTATTAGCTTCCTGATTGTGTATGAAAAGAAATTGGAACAGCTAAAGCATACCAGAGTCATTTTAGTTCTGAAGCTTCAACTTCATCATCCAATGTGAGTTTATCCTGTGGATCTTGTAAGACTGACTTCAGTAAATATGAAGACATGATTCTATAGGGTGAGTCGTATCAATAGCTATGTAATTTTTGACTCTTTCCATTTGGATATTTTTTCTAGATGTTTCCTACGGAAATTTAGATTTTTTAAGATATTATTTGACTCTGTTCTGAATATTTTGTTTCAAAGAAAAGTGGCAACACTGCGCGCCAGAGTTTGTTTGATCTTCGCACTTTCCAAATTTTCAACCATCTGTCCCTGCACTAGAGAGGACACGTTAATCCACTTTTTTGTAATTATATCGTAAGTTATCATTCTCTCTCGACAACTTGCCATGGGCGTTGACCATAATTGTGTTCGTGCAGTCCATAATTACGTCATACCCAAGGAATATACCAGCGATAGTAAAGTAGTAAAATCACCGAGCGTTAACGAAAACAGGTGCTATTAATGAGTATTTTTTTTTTAAGTTATCAGTCAGTCAATGCGAGTAGTCATGATCTGTTTCCACATCATGGTAGTGATACTGACTTCTAGATAAATGCTCCATCTCTAAAAAGTAAATATTATTAATTACATACAGAATCTTCAAGCTGGTGATTCTGATTGACAACAACAAACAGTAATTCATAATTCAGTGTTGATACTTCCCGTCATGGTGTCGATTGACTGGAACAAAGAAGACAGGAGCAGTAGCACTCGAGTGTAGTGTAGACTAGTAACCATTATGGATTGTGCAGATTTAATTAATAATAATGCATGACATCTCCGGAGGTGAATACTGGCCGTACTCTTGTGCATTTATTTTCCCATTTCAAGTTCAATTATAATTATTTGAACTTGAAATGGGAAAATAAAAGCACATGATGATCTTGAAGATCACTGATCAGATTAACTCCCTAGGTGACAGACAATAAACAGATTAACTCCCTAGGTGACAGACAATAAACAGATTAACTCCCTAGGTGACAGACAATAAACAGATTAACTCCCTAGGTGACAGACAATAAACAGATTAACTTCCTAGGTGACAGACAATGAACAGATTAACTTCCTAGGTGACAGACAATGAACAGATTAACTTCCTAGGTGACAGACAATGAACAGATTAACTTCCTAGGTGACAGACAATGAACAGATTAACTTCCTAGGTGACAGACAATGAACAGATTAACTTCCTAGGTGACAGACAATGAACAGATTCAGATAGTAGTTTCTTGTAGCGATAGTGATGAATGTTGGTTCTAACTCTACCAATGTACAGAGATAAATTCGTTTTATATAATCTTTACAGTATGGATTTAAACCTGCACAGCTGCATAATGTGTGTCCAGATGAACGTTCAACCATTCAGTGAACAATTCTCTCTTGGGATCATCCATGATCCATTCTCAATAATTTTCTTACTTACTGTGCTTGCATGGATGCAGTTTTAGTTTATAACTGAGTTTTTCTATTCGAGGTTGTTGTTTGCTCATCACAAATAATGAAGACCACTCTTTCTTACTTTAATCCATCATGTAAAAGAAACTAGTTGACCTCTGTGAGGCCAGAAGTGACTTATAAGCCTAATATGGGCCCTGGCGGATCCAGGACAAATGAGGGCAGGGAACAGTGTCTGTAGGTGAGGGGCCTGCTATATGGATCTTTCTAGTCTGCCTGAACTGCTCGACCGTCTTTGAAAAGATGTTCACCATTTAGTCTACTCTTGTGCAGCAACCTCTCAAGTGTCTAGCTGTAAACCACATCTAACTGCAGAATACATAAGAAGAAAAAATACTGTGGTATGACAAAATAATTAACAAGACAGTCCTTCAACAAACAGTATGTGTTGTGTAGCTCAAAAAAACACACATTGAAAGATTTGACTTGAACAGTGAGTTTATTCTTCCCTTTTTTAAACTATCCTAGTGTTAAATAAGCGGCATATTCAATTAATCTCTTTCATATGCTATTCATCTTGAAACAAGTGAGTGTGTTATATCATATACTTGTAAACAAAGTTGTATATTGTGTGCATTAACCAATTAACTTAGTGTAATATTAGTTGGGATGAAAATGTCTTCAGTTAAATTCATTGTGTAACATTTCTGGAACTAATTTTTCACAAATGGATTGCAAAGATTGTAATCTCTGTAAGCCAGTTATTTATCACCGATTAAAGTGATCTTTAAATAAATTGTCCACAGTAAAACTGTCAAAATGGCTGACCTAAATGAACTGAGTGATGCTGAGCTGTCAGAGATGTTGAAGACCTATGGTGTTAATGTTGGACCCATTAATGGTAAGATTTCCTGGACAGTAAATATAAATTTAATGGCTCTACTGGCAAATCCGGACGAAGAATAAACAGACTTGGACGACTTAGTCAGAGTTATCTCCCGTCGTCGCACTCCGAACAGTAATCGGAAAACAAACGAAACAAACGACACACTTACCTATCATCCTGCGGTTGCGTGTAGGGCTGCGTACGGTTGCGTGAGACATCGTGGCATCATCATATGGTTGCGTGTACGGTTGCGTGAGGCACTGTGAATGGTTGTGAAGTCATCATCATGCGGTTGTTTGATTAGAGTTATTGGTAGGGGTAGGGTTAGGGTTAGATGTGAAAATTTTGACGTAGGATTTCGAAATACTGGCCGACAATATGATGTTTGTGGGAGTGGCGCCACTGAAACTCTGCCAAATATGACGCCAATAGCGTGCGGCTGGTGCCCCCAATCGTTGGCGAATTGTGCGTGTGACCAGCATCCAGAGGCCCTCGATTGTTTGTGTGTGTGTATGGGACTGTGCGCGATTATAGGGAACTCCGGCGTCAAAATTGTCAAATCTAACGCTAATCCTAACCCTACCGCTAATCCTAATCCTACTCCCTAACCCTAACCCCTACCCCCCTAACCACGCAAATTTATCGATCATTAAAGCATACAAATCGGCAAACACGAACAAACAAAACACACCCAAAAAAAAAACACCCAGAATTGTCCTGCAGCGTCGAAAAAAAAACCAGATCTGGGGGAAACAACCAAGCATTGGCAGCCCTGATGTCGACGTGACTGTCTTCTTTGTTTCGTTGTGGCTTTTCCGATCACTGTTTGGAGTGCGGCGACGGGAGAGAACTCTGACTAAGTCGTCCAATGCTGTTTATTCTTCGTCCGGATTTGCCAGTAGAGCCAATTTAATTCTTCTTTCGTTCGCATAAAATAAATTATCTATATCTGCAATGCTGTCTCTAGTATGAACTTCACTGTCTTTTGTAATTCCCTAAGCGGCCCCTAAAGTTTGACTTCCACAATGTCTCTTTTGGCCAGAAGTTTTGCCTGGAAGCGTTGAATAAAGGACAGTCTTGGAGGATGTGATATAAATTAAATAGTTTGTTGACTGTGCGGCGGCAAACCAAGTGCAGTATCTTTGTGTTCATCATAATCAATGAGTTCCATCGCAAATTGTGATGTCGTCTTGAGGTGTGAAGTGCCAGGCTTTCACATATTCTGCCTTTATTGGGTTGCATTGGCCAGTTCCCTTCTTTATCGTTTTTCCTTCCTAGACAGTTCTCATGAGCTGTCTGCAGTTCTCAATGAACTGTCTGCAGTTCTCATGAACTGTCTGCAGTTCTCATGAGCTGTCTGCAGTTCTCATGAACTGTCTGCAGTTCTCATGAGCTGTCTGCAGTTCTCATGAGCTGTCTGCAGTTCTCATGAACTGTCTGCAGTTCTCATGAGCTGTCTGCAGTTCTCATGAGCTGTCTGCAGTTCTCATGAGCTGTCTGCAGTTCTCATGAACTGTCTGCAGTTCTCATGAGCTGTCTGCAGTTCTCATGAGCTGTCTGCAGTTCTCATGAGCTGTCTGCAGTTCTCATGAGCTGTCTGCAGTTCTCAGGAGCTGTCTGCAGTTCTCATGAGCTGTCTGCAGTTCTCATGAGCCGTCTGCAGTTCTCATGAGCCGTCTGCAGTTCTCATGAGCCGTCTGCAGTTCTCATGAGCTGTCTGCAGTTCTCATGAGCCGTCTGCAGTTCTCATGAGCCGTCTGCAGTTCTCATGAGCTGTCTGCAGTTCTCATGAGCTGTCTGCAGTTCTCATGAGCTGTCTGCAGTTCTCATGACCTGTCTGCAGTTCTCATGAACTGTCTGTAGTTCTCATGAACTGTCTGTATCTAAAAGGTCCCTTTTCCACGCCTTCAGGCGTATTGGGAATATAGGGCTAGACCTATACGGCACTTGGTGGGTGATGTGGTCAGCATCATGCCGGCCGCCTTTACTTCCCATGACTACCTGGTACCCACTCAAGGCTGGGTCCACCTGGGAGTGAAGGTCATTTTTGAAAAGAGTCTGGCTCAGCCAGGAACCTACAGCCTTCCGATCTGCAGGTGGGCGTCTAGCAGTCAACGCCACGGCGACTCCCCATTGTCTGCCACTTTTAAATGCTATTTATGAAAAGACGGGATCTTGAACCATCATAAGGATTAAATTGTTGTCCCTAGCAAAAGTAAACTCATCACCTTACTGAATATGATACTGACCAGATCACCCACCAAATGCCGATTGGTCTATAAAATATACATGGTCTGACAATTATGTAATGAGGCCAATTCCATGATAATTAAAATAATCAACAGATATAACCTGTATTTTATTCAAAGTAAGCCCCTTGTGCATTGATACAGCAAGTGGCACGATCTAACAAACACTGGAACAAGCTCTGTAATTCTTCTGTTGTTATGGCCCTTAAAGTCGATGTTACGGCAATTTTGCTGTCATCAGTATCCTCAAAGAAGCGTATTTTCAATGGTAACTTTAATTTTGGGAATAAAAAATAATCAGAGGGAGACAAATCTGGAAAGTAGGGTGGATGGTTAAGAACACACACTTGTTTTGGGGCCAAAAATTCCTGTACAACCGCCGGTGCATTGTCACCAAGAAGAGACAAATTGCCAGGTGTTGAATAGAAACCGGCAAGCAACTTTTTGTGTGTGCCTAAATCTTCCACTAAAATTTTACGAATAGTCTCTGTATTAACACCAAATTCATCTACCATCATCCTCACAGTCGAACAACAATCTTCTTTTATCTGTTCTCGGAATTTTGCAATGAGTTCCTCATTATGAACAGAAATTGGGCGTCAGGGTCTAGATGCATTAGTAATCATTTTCACACCACTTTTGAATTGTGAATACTAGCCCAAAATCTTTGCACGAGATAAACAATTATCCCGATAAACTTGTCGCATCAATTCAACTGTTGCAGTGGTGCTTTTTCTGAGTTTTGAACATAATTTAATGTTAGCTTTTTTGCTCGGGGCTGATTACGTAACAATGCACCTCTGACTAGTTAACAAAATGGCGGCTTGTTTGTTATCTGCTTATCGGGCGGCGATGAAATGTTGCTAGATCATAGCCCTAATAAAAACAGTCTCATTACTTAATTGTGGGACCTTGTAGTTAAGCCCTATCTACCTGTATGGTGAAAAGGGGTCTTTTACTTTATTTTTACTTACTGAAGATGCAAACTTGGGTTTCCTGAATTAAAGCCCAACTTTCGGCTATCCTTCTAAAAACGGTCCCAAATTATCGAGGCCGAAAAATACCCTAACAGGGCCTTAGTCACATGTCAATTGCCAACTTCCAGCCACTTAAATTGCGGACTTCTGGTGACTACCACAACCGCCGAGAGTATCTCCCGCGCTGCTACGCGGGGCTAAACTAGATGGCTGAGACTCACGAGAAAATAAAATGAAGGCAGCTGCAGGAGATGCGATAGCTGCTGCTCGTGAGTCCCAGCCATCTAGTTTAGCCCCCTCTATGCCACGCGTAGCGGTGGGGAGATACTCATGGTGGTAGTCATCAGAAGTCCGCAATTGACATGGACTGAGGCCCTGTTAGTGTATATTTTCGGCTTCGATAATTTGGGGCCGTTATTTGGAGGATAGCCTTTCTTAATTACATGGGCAGCCACTGCAGTAATTTTGTAAACTTAGTGTCCTGCTACTTGTGGGGATTAAACCCAGTTGGATGCTGTCATGGTAAGCAAACCCAAGAACCATTGCACTTTTGTGACTGACAGAATTACCTACCTAAATTATGGGCTACCAGATGCTTGGACTACAAATTGTCTGATGTACAGGCAGACTTAATCTGTAACCAAATTGTTTTACAAGAATTCTTTGGCATCCAAGTTAGATGGTTTGCACACCATTGTAGTTTTATTCTTAGGCTGTCTTTGGGCACAGATCTTGGCCTGGCAAGTAAACCATCCCCCCCTCGCCCCGCCCCGCCCTTCCCTACACAACACAACGGCCTTAGCTTTTTCTCATGCTTGTGATCAATATCACTGTGCTTTTTTACCCACCACATACTACTGTGACATAAAATATGTGAGACTACAGCATTATCTGCTATGCAGTTACTTTTTCCTGTTTTCAAACCTAGAAATCATCTTTGTTTATTTTCTGTATTATTTGCATTCATTGACATTCATATTATTTCAGAGGCCACAAGGAGGACTTATGAGCGTAGGCTTGCCAAATTGCAGGCAGAAGAACCTGCCCCAGTCTCTCAGGTGGTTAATAATGTTGATCAGAGTATTGATGAAGGTAGGTAGAACCTTTTGCATATGTTTTGTTTTTCTCTCAATTTTAACTTCATCCTTTCCTGATCCTGAATTTTTCCATAAGAAATAAAGGGAGAATGATTACTCCATTCCCATGAAAAGTGTCCCTCTGTGAATATGTGATTTGCATATTATACATTGATGGCTGTTGTATGTAATAATTTATTTGTGCATAATATTGAAACACATAAATACAGAAGCAGTTAAAGGAAATAAATGAAAATGCAACCGCTTTATCTTCTTGGAGGATTTAAGTGCCTGCTAGGATGGTACTGAAAAATGAGGAGGGGATGTTCAAGTTTGGAAAAAGTCTCTCTTGTTGTTTTTTTTGTCGTCTTTTTTTCGCTACTTGGACCTTGTTCATCAGATTTGACTTTTACTTTAAAAAAAACTGTCCAAAAAACCTTGCTTCTGGCTTGTCCTCAAGATGTTTCGGAAATGTGACATTGTCTGGTCATCCCAGATGGTGCTCTTTTCGCTTAGTTGAGCTTTGTTGGTTTACTTCTCTGCAAAGTCATTGACATCTATTTAAGGCTTTGTCTCCAGAGAGGTAAATAAAGACACGGCACGGTGTCGTGACTAATTTTGACTCATGCAAATTCTAGCACACGGGTAATTTTACAAACAAAGGTCAAATACCTAGGAAAATCATGAACAATGTATACCAAGTTGAATGAAACAGAGCAAAGGTATACTGAGGTACCGGTGTGTGTGTGTGTATATTTAAGCTGCAAAATGACTGCTAGTAGGTAACACATGAAGATATTTAAGACCTTTTTTTTTTTTGACATAGCAGTAGTTATAAGCATAAGAGTTGAAAGGAATTAGACCACAAGGCAGACCAAGAAGACTGGAGAGATAATATACAGGTGGACCCGCAGACAGACAGACAGATTGGCAGGTTCTGCATAACTTGGTGGAATTTGGATACATGATAAAGCATGTTTAAGGCCTTATGGAGCATGTGTACAATTTGGAAGAGCAAATTGATCATCACAGTCTGATGAGAGTGCAGCGAGGAGTGATCAGGGGCTCTGGATGCTCAGAGGAAAGGCAAGACGGACATATAACTAGACTGCTACTGTATCAGTGGTAAGGGAACTCCACACTGGCTTCTGAGGATCGGGACGGAGCACTTATGGGAATGCCCTGAGCGCTATAATGTTAGTTCTTGAATCAAATCAACCTGCAAACACTTCAGATCACCAAACAGAAAGAGAAGGCAAATAAGAAATACATGTCTCAGAATATTTCTCCGATGGGGGAGAACCCAGAATGTACAGGTTGTAGAACATGCTGCTGTGTCCTAGCAACAGTGTCCACCACCATAATTAATTATATTGGTTAATGCTATCTTATTTTAATAGAAGTGAATGCGTCGTCTGTGGAAGACCTATCTGTATCTGTGGCAGACGTGGCTACATCTCCCTTCCATCAGTCTGAGGATGAAAATGAGAATACAAACAGAGGTACAACATTTAATTGTGTGCTGTATTGTTTAAGTCTTGGGTTACTATAGTGAGCAGTGGCTATTATCATTGTGTATTTTGGTTTCACGTATGTTAGAGAATAATTTAGGATTTTGTTGTTGCTTCAACTGAGTTTTGGTGGTATAGAGGCTAGCTCACAGGGCTGTCAGATCTATTGTTCTAGTGAAATCCTGGAGGCTGTGAAACATGTTAACATTTAAAGAGCCAAAACATTACACTGGTAAAGTATTTCTTATACTGAAAGCAAATGAAAATCCTGACCTGCGCAGTTCATGGTAACTGTGCTAGCCATGTGGTCCTAATTACTCCGGCTTGCGGTCCCCTGTG
This sequence comes from Candidula unifasciata, assembly GCA_905116865.2. Taxonomy (NCBI): domain Eukaryota; kingdom Metazoa; phylum Mollusca; class Gastropoda; order Stylommatophora; family Geomitridae; genus Candidula; species Candidula unifasciata. Next base: position 190,419 of record CAJHNH020000206.1, on the reverse strand, counting down.
CTAGGCCACCCTAAACACAAGCAGTAAAGACAGTGTTAAAATGAGATGTCCAAGAAGGGCTCCAGTAAAGACAGAATGCAGATTGAGGTCATAAGAGAACAAGTCGGCACAGAACGAAAGATTACATACAAAAGAGAGCAAATCAAAAGGTTTGCACACCTAGAGAGAGTTCCTTGCGACATAATACCATATAAGGCGTACACAAAAAGAGGAGAAGGATGTAAATCATGAGGTAGACCAAGAACAAAATGGAAAGATACTATCAGAGAAACGGCTGTAAAAACCAGAAACAGAACCTTGTATCTCCCTTGGTACCTAAAGCAGTAAAAGATAAAATGAAGAGCTGGAGAGAAACAGACAGTATTGTAAGTTATAACATTTAATTGATTGCTGTGCTGAATGTCAGCGTGCTGTGCTATATTTTTGCCCTTTACCTCCCCACACTTCTTCTGCCCTTTACCTCCCCACACTTCTTCTGCCCTTTATCTCTCCACACTTCTTCTGCCCTTTACCTCCCCACACTTCTTCTGCCCTTTACCTCCCCACACTTCTTCTGTCCTTTACCTTCCCACACTTCTTCTGCCCTTTACCTCCCCACACTTCTTCTGCCCTTTACCTCCCCACACTTCTTCTGCCCTTTATCTCTCCACACTTCTGCCCTTTACCTCCTTACACTTCTTCTGCCCTTTACCTCCCCACACTTCTGCCTTTTATCTCCCCACACTTCTTCTGCCCTTTACCTCCTCACACTTCTTCTGCCCTTTACCTCCCCACACTTCTTCTGCCATTTACCTCCCCACACTTCTGTCTTTTATCTCCCCACACTTCTTCTACCCTTTACCACCTAGTGGAGCATAGGCTTTCAGCCAGCTCATGCCAGATTGTCTTATCCTTTGCTATCACATGCAGCTCACGTTATGTCCTTGTCATTTAAATTCAGTCCCTGTGTCCCTTCTACGTGTATATGTTTCTCTGCCTTTATTTCTTTGCACTAAGTTTTAATGTTCTCAGGTTTTCACTCCACAGTCTTAAATAATCTGTAACTAGTTCATCGTCATGTCTGTACACATCAGGCAGAAGAAGGAAATGTTTAATGTAGATGGCAGTCTTGGCTGGATTCTTGTGTGCCAGTCAGAAAGCTGACTTTTCTCATATTGTCATGTTTTTTTCTCTAAATCTTTGGTGATTGTTGCTGCCACTGAATTGTACATTTGCAGTATATTTCTTCCTGCTTATATTGTTGTATTTTGTTTATTTTTGTTTGTTCTCAGTGGTGGTAAACGAGAGGTATAAAGAAAGTTTGAAGACTACAGTAATAGCTCCAAGTCAACATTTGCCAGAGACTATTAAAGAAGGTACACTTGATTCTGTTTTATTGTTGTTTGGGTCATGGTTCATACTGCATGGGGTGCCACTTCTTAATTCCTTCATATTGCATTGTCATTATCATCATCATCAGGTGCCTTGCCGACTGGCGTGGGAGATCATGCCTCTCCACAATCTGCGATCTCTTGCAGCATGTATCACTTCATGTGCCAACACACCTCCATGCCATGCAACAAGACTCAAGAATCTTCTCTCATTGTCTTCCTCTATCCCTCCTTCAACAGATAATACATTGTACAGTTTGAAATTTGCTTTGTTTTTTTGGTCATATTAATTGTTGTTTCTTTCAGCTCAACAAGTGGTTTCAAGGGAGAGACATTATGAAAAATCAGTAAACCCTACAGTAGTAACAACTCCAGCTCGATATTGGCCAGAGAACAATAAAGAAGGTGAATTTTACTGTCTTGTTTTTTTATTCTGCCTTTTGTCAGCCAAAAGGGCCTAAGTCATCAAGCAGCTCACACATCAGACCTTTGTTGAAGTTTTCAGTTTGTTTCCTACAAGAAGAGTTTGCTAGACACGCCCACACCCCAACCATCCTTTTCGTTATCATGTAGCAAAACGTCATTCTCGGTCGCTTGCCAGCTCTCCCGCCTAGTGTCCTTTCGTATTCAAGGAGTCAGTTATATCATGTGCCCATCTTCGAGTTGGTCGGTCCCTGCCCCTCCACCCTGGTACCATGCCTTCTGTTATAATTTGTTTCATTCTGCCAGGCGCTTGATATGACCAAAATATTTCAGCTTCCAAGACAAAATGCAGTTTTCTGGCTAATTTTCCTTGATGTTCTGATCTTTTAGTTTCAGTTTTTCTTTCTCCATGGTATACTGAGAATCTTTCTATAGCATTTCAGCTCAAAGGCCTTTTTTTTTCTTCCTTAAAGACTGCAAGATTGTCCAGGACTTTCATCCCTATGTTGCTACAGGAAAGTTGCATGCTGGTTCGGTTCGGTAGAAATAAAAAAAAGTAAAAAAAATCTGACGCTTCAGCGTGTCACTGGGACATTGCTTTACTTGCGTCTTCCTTTCTGGGCGGGTTTGTGTTAAGGCTTGTTATTGCGCCTTTTGTTTGCCACTTGCCCTCCTTGCCATTTTCGGTGTTGGAGCTGATTCCTTAGCTGGTTGTCAGTCACGCAGTCACTGAGCCCACCAGGGCAGTCGCCAAGAGCAACCTCTCGAAATTTTGTGTTGACTTTTATTTCCTCGCCATAGACTTTTGATGCTGTTTAATCTTTATATTGCTATAGCCATCCTCCTTTTGACTTCTGTCGAACAGTCTTCGTTGCTGTTTACTATGGAGCCTAGATCTTCCAAGTTTGTGACATTTTCAATTTCTTCATTATTTATTGTTATTTTTGGGTGACAGCCAGTTTTGTCTGTGGACATGTTTTTTTTTCTTTAAATTGAAGAATAGGTTATTTGATCCAACCATCCTTACTCACCTCAAATATCATGCATGTTAGATTATAGTATTACTGTTTATTTTTTCTTCTTGTGCTCCTCAACAGAACATAGGCACTGTTTTGTTTTAATGGAGCATTCAGTCTACAACACAACAGTGTGGCCACATTATAGGCCAGTGCAAATTATCTAATTCCAAGATAAAGGGGACAAAAGGGTTCTACTGGAATAGTAAACAGAAAGAGTAATTAATGAATTGCTAAACAAAATGGTGGGGGGGGGGGGGTAGCGGCAATGGTCACTTTGACTTCCCATGGCATTTCAAGGACGCATTTGATGGGTTGACCTTGGAGTCCTAGGTCATTATACACGTGTCAGCATCTGTGGCTTCGGCATTGCGAACATGCTTCGTAATGCCGGGGTGCTGGTTCAATCCCGGCTGCATGCATTTTGGCAGACCATCTTGCGTTGGTTTTGACAATAATACCAAGAGCTGACCTTTCAGAAGCAATGGCAAAATACTGTGAATTTAAGATTTGCTTAGAAAAAACCGCAACAGCTAAAAAATGCTGGATTTAAAGGATACACAACTAACTTTTTTTTTAAACACAAGACATGTAGCCACTGAGCAACTAACTGCTGCTGCATTATTCATGTCTGTGCAGAGTACCGGGTGAATTAAACAACAATAATGGGTGAATTACAGGCTGAAACGGTAGCAGTCTAGACACTGAAAGATAGAACTTAAATTGGCTTGTATTGTGTTATAACTGTGTTTTAAATTATTTTTATTATTATAGAATTTGCTTAAATTATTATTACTATAGTGTTTGTTGTACCCTAGTAATATTTTCTGTAAAAGAAATAAATATGTGATAGCTATTAATGCATGGAATGTAATAACAAATAAGGGATCACACATCATTTTCTTTCTTTATCAGTACAGCAGCATTTATAAGTCTGGTATAATCCACCGTAGCAGTATAATTTGTTTACAACACTAGATTATAATTGTGTTGACTTTTTGGGGGTTCTAAATGTTGCTGTTGGGGGGGGGGGGGGGGGGGCGCTCACTGCTTCCCATTAGTGACTGCACACTTCACTTTGAGATTCATTTGGCCAGTATGCTCCACAAGCCCAGTTTCACTTTTGTTTATAAGCTGTTTGTCCTCTACATTCTATCTAACATTTCATCACAAAATGCCAGTCTTGTTTTTTATTTCCTCTGACTACTGTCTATGCCAATTCATACAGCATGATAGGTGCCACTTATGGAAATGTTTGTAATGGGGGGGGGCAAATCTGTGATCCAGAGCCAATGCAGCTTGCTCAACATTGCACAGTATTATTTATAACAGGTGAACTTCCTTTGATTGTCGGTGCCTTCAGTATTGATTTGACTTGTTCATGGCTCTTGCTTCAGCTGGTTCATTTTTATTACTTTGTTCTATTTCTATTTCTTGCTCCATCTAGTCACTGCATGGCATGTTTTTTTTTTCCTTGATTATTACAGAAACACAAGTCACCCATCCTGAACCGGCCAGTAGACCAATCCCTGTATTGTAAGTGTTTGTTTGAATAATTTCTGTAGAATTATCAGTTATAATAAGTGTCCAGCTTAATATTAATTACATTGCAGCTTGAGGAGGCTGGCTCAGCGTACATCCAGTGGACTTTATGGCGTAACAGGGATCTTCACCTTTTTTGTTGTTACTATATATATTTAGCTGCTTGTCTTCCTAATTTGGAGACAGACGACTTCTGGGTTTACTTTACCCACATATTTGTACTTGATTCTCAGACTGACTAGTGATGCATGCAGTTCTCACTCTGCACCAATTATCTGCTAGTTTTGGAACTGTCATTGTGCTTCCGTAGAATTATCGTTTCTGATGTACGAACGACTTCATCAGCATATGTTCAAACTTTTCAGTGTAGGGAACATGGAGATGTGTCTAGTGTGGCACCCGACAATGCAGAGCATGTGCTCCAGCACTGTCAGCTGTATGCTGGCAACAGAGATGCAGTCTTGCCTGTACCAACGACAATTAAAAACAATGTTGTGTGGTACCCTAGAAGATATCTCTAGGTTTCATAAGGGCTATCTACCTCCATGCGGGCCCATCTTATATTCGGCCTTAACATCCGTCTGTCACACAGCAGTTGTATTCTATCATTAAAGCATGGTGTGTTCATATAATAATATGAATAACCAGAAGGGACAAAAACATGGGGGGTAAATTGCATATGCATACTCACGGGTGTGCGCACACCTGGCCACTCACACATACATACATTACATATATGCACATACATTAATCCGGTTAAAATGGACGCTAGACAGCGGCGCTGTTCGAAGCAGAGGCCAATTTTTTGCTTCTGCCGGATGGTGGCCGAAGTATTTTTGCTCCATTTGTAGACTGGCTATAGTTTCGTCGCCCAGCTTCTGAGTTGAATGCATGGCGTGACCCTGTGAGCTGCGGATTGCATTTAGAATGTTTTTTTAACTGTGACCAACGTGGTGTGAATTGGAGATTCAGAAAATGGCGTGATGCCGGTCGTCAATGTTGGCGGTGCCCGGATGTGATTACAATTGATCGGGTGGGCAACTGCTGATCTGTTGGCGACAAGTTCTGCTATCATCAATGATGAACTGCATTTCTAATGTTGGACTGTTTGTGCTAGCACTTCGGATGGCTACCGTATGCTTTAATGCGAGTGTATGCTAGATATGCTGAGACAGCAGTCTGTCAATCTTTCCACAAGAGACTGTGATAAACATTCTGAGTGTTTTTTCGTTGGCACAGGAGCGGAGCAAAGATGGGGCGACCCATTTGCTATGAAGCTGAAACTAAGACGACCAGACCAGACCAGGCATGTATGTAGCTTAAATTGGGAATCTAAATGTCTTGCACATTGTGATTCAGATACCTAAAAAGGAACAAGAGAAGCTGTTTAATCTTATAATCTTGTGAAGTAGTTGACCATGACCTGTTTTCAATAATGCTGTAATCTTGTGAAGTAGTTGACCATAACCTGTTTTCAATAATGCTGTAATCATGTGAAGTAGTTGACCATGACCTGTTTTCAATAATTCTGTAATCTTGTGAAGTAGTTGACCATAACCTGTTTTCAATAATGCTGTAATCTTGTGAAGTTTCCTGCCCTGGCCTCACAAGAAGTCTCATAACCTTTAAAGGGTTGCCAGCCACACCCTGACATCTTAAATGCAGCCATCTCCTTGTCTGTAAAAGGAGCCTTCTCACACCATTAGTGCATCGGGCATATGATGCTAAACCCATTTGTGTAGAATAAACTAAAGAGCACTTGATAGTTGATGTGTGAACACCATCTTGGGTACTTCGCTGTCTTACACAACTGTGAGTACTTCGCTGTCTTACAAAACTGTGAATACTTCGCTGTCTTACACAACTGTGAGTACTTCGCTGTCTTACACTTCTGTGAGTACTTCGCTGTCTTACACTTCTGTGAGTACTTCGCTGTCTTACACAACTGTGAGTACTTCGCTGTATATAGTATTACATTCTATGCATCAGAGGCATCTAGCTAGTAATGTCAGGATTGAAATCTGACCCCATGTCAGGCAGCCTGTGTTTATGCAGGAATACGTACAAGATACAGAACCCTGCTTGGTGATGATAAGACATGGCATGATCATCATCATCACACTAGACAGTCCGCGGTGATGTTGTGGCTTTGACAGACACCATCTGTGAGTTGACAGGTTCTCAGTACGGAGCTAGTTGTAGATTTATTTAAGTTCAGAACCTGAGGGTGTATTTTTTTCTCATCAGTGGATAATGAGCATGGTGCTCAGCAGTTTCAGGGAAGAAGATGCATAGATCTTCATTGAACATACACAGATTTTTCTTTGTGGCCATAACCTACAGCTCACTCTTTATTCTCTCCATTTTCTAATTCATTCAACTGATTCTTGTGGTCTGATCTCTGTTTCTGAGAGCACTGCTAGGACATTCTCACACTTTTATCATATCAAGTAGTATTTGAACATTTAGCTCACTGGTGCTGTCCTGCTTGTTGGTCAATTAAGACATGACTGGCTAGGTCTTTCAGGATCCTGGGGGAATTACTAAACAGCATGGAGTCACATGTAGACCATCACAGCCTGGAGAGAATGGTGCAACTTAGAGTGACCAGCAGATTTGGCTGACACTCTTCACTTAGATGCAAGATAAGATAGACATAGCCAGACCATGAAAAAAATGAGAACATAGCTCTTATGGGAATGTCCTGAAGGCAGTGATATTGGTTCGTCACTCAGCTCAACTGGACATTTTACTTACTGTTGCAGTCATGTTGGGGATATAGAATTTGAACACATGCCCGACACTCGATCCTGTTGGTTAGATAAAATTTGAGCATAGACATAGTATCTAGCTGTTGTATGCATTCATAATGAATGAATATTCTTATGTTCTGAAAACAGTATGTATTTCTACCTTCATATACACATATTGACATAAATTAGGGGGACAGTTCTAATACCCACTAGAGGAAAGTTCATTTAGTCATGCTCCCATCTGTGTAGATTACTAATTTTACTCCTGCATTTAGTGAAAAATCTTTCCTAATTGATATTTGGGGGAGTCAGATGACAAAAATATTTCCCCAGAAGGCTTCTAACTGACATTGTATTATTTGTGTATGATTGAATAGTTGGAGATTTTGCAAACAGCATTGGAGTCTTACTGGTGCTTTCTTCTGGCATCTCTTTTCTGTCATTCAAGTGGTTACAAATTGTCTTAGTGGTAAATAATTTATTTACTTACAGTCCCCGTCCACAAGAGAGGAAGAAAGAATATCCAGTTTGGTTGCCGGTGGTGATCATTGGGATAGCTGTAATTCTGGGTTACCTCATTTATGCCAACATGGAGCCGGCTGCAAAGAGCAACATTCCTGGTGTTTCCAACAAAATTGAAGTTTAGTTTGGTCTGGCATTTGAACACTGCACATGATACTTGGTTGAGTAACACTTTCATGTGAAACTTGCTGATTGTGTCAACTGTAAATGGAGAGAGAGAGATGTTGAGACATACCTAACATGACTTAAGTCTAGTCATTGTTTGGCATAAAAAGATTAAACATTTCATGAATGACACTTTTTTGTGCAACACTTTCATTTGAAAACTGTAACAGAACGAGGCATTCAAAATAGAACTGAAATATAAACACTTTATGGAACTGAGCATTAAAACTGTTTTGTAAATGAGATTACATCTATGCAGCAACTGTCTCAAATTTTGAATTATGGTGGCAGGCCAAAAGTTCCATAACTGTGCTTCATAATGGTCTTGTCCTGGCTCACCACTGTTCAGATTTGGCTAATCTTGGTGTTCTTGTCCTGGCTCACCACTGTTCAGATTTGGCTAATCTTGATGTTTCAGGTGAACATAGTGTGTGTCTTTTGTAGTAGGTTTGGTTCACACAGGATCAGAAACTAGAACTTGGGGTTCCTGTGGGTGCAATAGAAAACCAGCATATTTGATCAAACTTTTTTTTTATGAACTCATTATTACCTTTTACTATCTACAAACATTGGAGATTCCTGAAAAAGAGGGATGGCTTGGTCTCAGTCCCCAAATCCATCAAGAAAGGGTTTTTTGTAAAAATAAAAGAGATACATCCTGTGAGTGTAAAACTCCCACGACAAACCTAAAGCTAGAGTAACTATCGCACACACAAAACTTGGAAGCTCCTTGTAGATAAATACAAGCAGACAACTGGCAAATCTTGTGACCAGTTGATAAAGTAATTACTAGCACCCTTTCCACACCATTGGTGCATTGGGCGTATAGTACACGACCTGCATTGTTTAAGTCTGATCACACTTGATGGGTGATGAGGTCACAATTTATGCTCGTGACCTTCACTCTCTGAAAGAATCCATACGTTAACAGGCTAATTCAGAGGGTCAGGAAAATATTAAACAGTGAGTGGAAAACAGGCTAGCTTTTAATCAGGTTGCAACTGGTTCTATTAGCATATCGACTCTTTATTGGCTACGGGGAAGAGGGGATGGACCGTGTATGGGAATGTCCAGAGTACAGGGATGTCAGTTCTTGTCATTGATTCCTAGAACATGACTCCTATAACATAGTGACGCAGAAGTTTATCAGCTGACAGAGGACTACTCTCGGCCAGTACACTGATAGGCCAGGGGCAGAAAAAGTGGATGGAGATTTTTTGTAAAAGCATGGGGCAGAAGGATGAGTGAGGAGTGCTTGGCATACAACATTACCACATCCAGGGAACGAACTTTATTTTCAAGGAGTCACAAATTGGGCACACAGGCCCGTTTTACATTCGGCCCTTTCAAACACCCGTCTTTCACACTGTAGCTGTATTTTATCAATAAGCATGTTATATCCATATGAAAATATGCATAATATGATTATCAACAACAACAAAAAGAAGAAAAAAACACAAAAGTGTGGGTGGTAAAATGCATGCACACACCATAAACACACCCCCGTTCACCCACATACATATCTACCTACCTACACAGACACGCACATTTCTCATGCAGATATACACATGCACACCTGAGTTGCATCAATCCACCAAAAGTCATAGCTGGTGAGACGTATTTTGCTACGGACCAGGTAGGCGTGTTTGGGAATGAGTAGGCAGAGGGATTAGCTGGAATGGCCCCACTTGGGGCTATGCTGCAGCTGCACAAAGCAGAAATGATCTGTGCCTGTGAGACAGGTAGAATAGATGTTCAAAACCTGTATCTAGTCAGAATGATGCAGCGGGGAGCGTCTGGGCATCACTCAAGACTCCGAGAAAAAGTCAAGATATGTTGTTAACCAGGTTACCATGGGTATAAACAGTATGGCGGCCCTTCGCTGGCTGTTGAAAAGGGAGATGGGGCTTCTCCTGAAGGCTTTGATGTTTAATCTTTACCCAGATTGATTATTCCCAGTCTCCCATTGTAGTTCACACAAGAATCTCAGCACAGTGCACAAGACACTGTAGCACCAGCAAGGATCATGTTGTCCATTATTTGTAAACAAGCAATGGAGGAGCTCATTAGCATAGTAGCTGGATGCTCACCTGCCAGCCCAAATGTCTTGGGTACAAATCTGCACTGTGGCAGATTATTTCCTAAAAAATAGTGCCCTTGGTTTCCCAGGTCAACCGACGCTAAAATGGATAACCAGAAAATGTCCTGGGAAGTAAAGATGACCACTTTTTCCTGATTCCATAATAAAAAATAAGAGTGTAGAATAGTTTGACCTGATGCACCCCTGGTGTCCAAAGTCTCCTTTACTTTCAGGATTATTATTTTCAGACAATTGTTTTTGTTTCGTTAAACAGAAAAGTTTCAGTCGTGCGCATTTTGTCTTCAACATTTTGAGACCTTGAGATTCATTGCTGCAGATTTTACGCACCTCATTTTATCTCTGTGATTGACCTTCTCTTTCCAGGTGATGACAAATTGTGACGTGCTTGGATATTATCTTTCCACAGCCTTCTTGGTCTACAGCTATTAACTGTTGATATAGTTTTTGTCTCTTTCATCTGCCGTTCACTCTGTTTGCTCCCACCCATTTCAAACTGTTAGCCCTCATGATGCCAGTGATCAGTGATGATTTGAACATTTTATGAATTTCATTGCTACTTCTCATTCTCCATTCCCCGCTGTTTGCATCTTTGATAGGTCCAAAGATACATCATAAGACTGTTTTCAACAATTTGTAATAAGGCTTCATCTCTTTTAGTTGTACTCCAGGTTTTAGAGCCATATAAGATAAATGATTTTGTCAGCATTTTATATACAGTGCAGCCATGATAAAACTGCTGGACGTAAATTTGCCTAGAAAAACCACACAACAGCCAGGGTCTGTTGGTGTTGGTTCTGCAACGTCCTGTAAAGGATACGCAACTAACCTAACAGCCATGATATGGAGAACTCACTCATGGACCCAACAAATTGTTCTTAGCAGAAATTCCTCTTATCGGATAAGAGTTCAATCAATCACTCTACGGTGAAAGTTGGCAGCAATGGATCTCCAACACGCTCTGTCTCTTGTCCTGGTTGTACACTCTCTCAGACTGCTGTCCGTCCATCTCTTGATGTTGTCCTCCCACCTGTTTCATTGCCTACCTCTTGCTGTCTTGCCTTCGACCTTTCCCTCCAATATGGTTTTTAAAAACGTGTTATATCTTCTCAGAATATCTTGGACAAAGAAGAGGAGAAATATTGACATCTTAAAAGATCTGAACATCAAGGAAGAATGGCCAATAAACAGCATCCTTTCTCGGAAGCTGAAATATTTTGGTCATATCATGCGCCACGACAAATTGGAAAAAATTATAGCAGAAGGCATGGCACCAGGAAGCAGGGGCCGACCGACACAAAGATGGGTACAGGATATAAGTGACTCTTTGAGTGTGAAAGTTCATGAGGTGGGAGAACTGGTGAGAGACCGAGTTTCTTTCAGGCAGACCGTGATGAGAGCGACGTTCTGCAAAGGACCTGCTACATGATGATGATGTTATGTCTTTTAATGTGGCCAAAGTATTTCTGTTAACTCTTTTTTATATCTTTCAGTAACTGACTTTTTATTTGTAGTCTTTCCAGAACCTCTACAATTGACTTTTTATTTCTATGAAATATGATCTATTCTTCTGTATACCCATATTTCCAGGGACTCAATGTGATTATCTAGTTGCTTGTTTATTGTCCAAGTTTCTGCACCATACAGCAAGGCTGGGTGTACATTACATTTGATAATTCTCATTTTTAGTATGTTTTTTTTTTGTTTTTTTTCTTAATCACTTTAGCTGTCAGTAATGTGCTCATCTTTATGAAGACAGTTTTAGCCATTCCTATTTTCTTTTTGACCTCTGTTTCACTTCTTCCATTGTCTGTTACTGCATGTCCTAGATAGGAGAAACTTGTTCTAATAGCTCTCCATTTACTGCGATGTTCACTGTTGTCCAACCTTTTCCATTGTTAATTACCCTAGTATAAGAAGAGTTAAAGCATATGTTAATACATGTACAACATACAGTAGAGTAAAGTCTTCACCGACATAGGAGTGTTGGACCGTAGGAGTGTTGGCTGGTGTAACCGTTACAGTTGTCCTAATTATAACTTCTTTAAAGGTTGAACAGGTTATCTGGGATGTGCCTTGTTGGTCTGTTGTTCATAATTAGTTTTTTTTTTTTTTTTTTTTTTTAGATGTTAGGATGCTTTAGTTAATCTTCAGGTATAATTAATATAAGTATAAATGTACAAATGATTGATCACCACAGGATATGTAATTCACCAGAAATTTTCATTTAGAGGGGAAATAATCTAAATTCTAACATGGACAAAGGGCACAATTGTCAAAAAGTAATGCAAGTGTCCAGGTATTTGAAAAAGTTTGAAGCACATCAAATTATACAGTCAGAACAGTTTATTTATTTGGCATATCCACAATTTTTGTGATGAATGTAAATAGAAATAATGAGTGCAAGAACTCAAGCTAATCATTAGTCTGAATTCATGGCATAATACATGAGTCAAGAATTTACATCACAGCACTCGGGGCATTCCCACATGCACTCCATCCCCAACCTCAGTAGCCACCGCAGAGTTCCAAATCTAGTTTCTCTTCTGACTTCGTTACTTGTTCCCAAAGGGTCTTGACCACATCTGTCTGCCTGTTTATTACCCACCACGCAGGCATAACCTGGAGAATAGATCCAACGTATGCTCACTACCTGTGACCTTGCAAGTGAAGCTTGCCACTCTGCTCAAAGAAATCCTGTCTTCACCTTTTTTTCAACATTCTTTGAGAGTCTGTTACAATCACGACATGTGTATGTATCTTGTTCTCTAGCTACCGGCAGGCTGCAGTGACTGCCTCCACCTCCATTCTCATGCAAGATGTTGTGGTATCATATGCCGGCTGTCCTGCACTAAAGATTTTCCATTGGCTTTCACTACGAAACCCCAGGCACTTCTCTTCCCTCTCAACACAGAACCATTTTTGTAGATAACCAGATCATCAGGACGAGAATCGTCATGAATCAACTGTTGGACTTTCACCTCAGTAGTCTCCGCTGGCCACTCTCTGCAGTCCCGGCCTAATGTTATCATGACCCTAGACAGGTCAGACTTTTCCGCTGATACTCTGCCCCATTCCTCTCCTCTCCCAGTGTTTTTCAGCATGCACACTTGTCTTATTGTGTCTTCTGCTTGAGCCATCTAAGATTTTCCCCTTTTCAGCCTCTGACACTAAACTGCATCCAAAGCTTCATACAGAGGCATAATACATGACAAAATAATAACCTTTACAACACATCAAACTAAAATAAACAACTTCTCTAAACTACACATGTTGGATAAAATTGAACGTCACAGCACATCAAATTATTTTTCACATTTGTTAAATCACAACCCAGTTTTGGTATAAAACACTACACTGGTGCAAATACAGTGAAGCAAATATAAATGTACAAAAGAAATAACAATATTCTGATTTTGAGGACTAGAAGAAAACAGCATTAAAAAATAGGAAATTCAAACGAATATAATTTCTTTGGAAAACGGTCTTCATTTGAAAACACGGCTCTCCTTTAAACTACGGCCGGTTAGTCGGAGTTCTGTCCCCTTACTGCAGTGCAATTCTTGTCGCATATCAGAATGAGCATACATGATCAAATGAAACCTTACTGAGTAAATATTTTAACAGTTTTCCAAAAGGCACTATCTTATTTATAAAGTTCACACTGAACAGAATGTCTGTTACAAGTGCTGATACCACGTCAGCTGCACATATAATCTTTGTCACAGTGTAGTCTCGATGACTGATGTAGTCAACATCTCTCTCTCTCTCTCTCTCTCTCTCTCTCTCTCTCTCTCTCTCTCTCTCTCTCTCTCTCTCTCTCTCTCTCTCTCTCTCTCTCTCTCTCTCTCTCTCTCTCTCTCTCTACACCTTCCTATCTCTATGTGTGTGTACACAGCCTTCATTCTTGCAAGTGCGAGTGTGTCTTACATATAGTCAATCAAATGTCTATGGGTTTTGTTTACTGCTTGCATGTGAGATATACTCTACAATTGTAATGATTGGATGTCCATGTGTGTGTTGTTGGCATCTTTCCTGGCGATGGTGTTATGTCGGGTTATAGAGAGGATATAGAATCGCAGTCCATGGCTAGGGTGTGTGTGTGTTGTTGGCATCTTTCCTGGCAATAGTGTTATGTCGGGTTATAGAGAGGATATAGAATCGCAGTCCATGGCTATGGTGAGTGTGACTAGCAAGACTCTCCTGGCTCTCTTCACTGCACGCCTGAGTCTCTCTTTCTTCAAGAGAGATTTTTCAGCCCTGTGTGCTTTCATGGCCAATGAGTCATTAGTGTCCTGTGTCCACATTTGCAGATACTGGCCTTTTATCTCTCCTTGCAGAAACTACCCTTGTTATTTCCTTGTGGCATGCAATTTTTCATTATTTGAAGCCCCACCCTGGCTTTTGCCGGGGGCCCTGAATATAGCTTGGCCATAACGGCTGAAAGGGGTTTCTAGGAGCTTTCCACGGGTGATCCTCATCCGCATGGTGGCACTTTGTGTCACCTGGTTTTTATCTTTTTTTGTGATGTTCTGGTGGAGTACAACTACCTACCTACCTGTCCACTGCGTGTAGTATTTGTGCTTCTTCACAGGCACTCAGCTCTCAACTTATCCGCTTGTACACATCTTTGTATCGTAGTAAAGGCCGACATAGGTGTGACTTAGCTATCTGAGACTAAAAACACTTGATACCTGCTCTTTTCAACATCTCTGTGTATATTTATACTATGCATTCTTAAATATACAGTAAAGTGCGTGTGTGTTGTCTATTAACATTCATATATGAATTAGTGTGTATGAGAGTACTCTATGTTCATGTACGAATGAATATGGTCTATACTCTGGCTTATACCTTTCTGCACATGTCTGTTAATTGAGTGAGCACGTATGTGGATAACTGTTGAGGTATAGTTGAGTGAGCACGTATGTGGATAACTGTTAAGGTATAGTTAAGTGAGCATGTATGTGAATAACTGTTAAGGTATAGTTAAGTGAGCACGTATGTGGATAACTGTTAAGGTATAGTTGAGTGAGCACGTATGTGGATAACTGTTAAGGTATAGTTGAGTGAGTGCGTATGTGGATAACTGTTAAGGTATAGTTGAGTGAGCACGTATGTGGATAACTGTTAAGGTATAGTTGAGTGAGTGCGTATGTGGATAACTGTTAAGGTATAGTTGAGTGGGCACGTTTGTGGATAACTGTTAAGGTATACATTTATTTATAAAAATGTACCGAATTATTTCATATCCACGGAGAGATTTAATCTTTCTTAAGGTGTCCTTTACTTCTGAAGCAGCGAGACAATGTTATTTTGAAAACAAATGCAATGATTAGAAGAGCTAATGTGAATAATATCCCGGCAAAGAAAACTAATACATAGTCCATGATAAACAGTGTCATGGGTATTTTCTGACCACTGTATCTCATATATTCTCCACCATACCGCAACACGTGATCAAGCCAAAAAGCTGCTTCTTTCCTGGGATTCTTATATAGCTCCCGGTAAATTTCTGAGGCGGTGCTAATTTTTGACTTTAACTCCTTGCTGGATACTACTTGTTCTATGACTTTCACCAAATCGTCAGAGGAAGCTTTCATGAAATCTAAGGTTATACAGTAACCTTTATCTTCTGCTCGCTCAGCATTGAAGTGTTGGTCGAAGAAAAGAGGCAGACAGACTGTGGGAACTGCATGGTAGAGAGCCTCATAAAGACTGTGAGCTCCTGAATGAGATATGAACACTTTAACGTTTCTGTGTGCCAGAAGATCGTTCTGTGGCAGCCAGGTAGAAGTCAGAATCTTGCTTTGGTCAGGAGATGTCACATTGGCTCTCCAAATCGTGTTTACTGTCAGGCGCTTGAGAACTGACACAATTTTTGCTTCAGTTTCCGAAGGAATGTTCATTAATAGGCTGCCAAACGACAGCACAGCAACACCGACTCCGGATTTCTCAGACCGTTCTAAAAATGACTTGAATGGTTCCTGTACACTTTTGGGTGGCCCGATGGATAAGCCACCAACAAGTTTCACGTTAGGTACTATTGGTCTGGGATAGTCACTGATAGGGTCAGACTCAACGATGTAGACTTCTGCTTGACTCATGAGCTCATTGGCTGCAGGAACGTTTGGATCCGTGGGAAAGAGTTGTTTCATATACCCCCTATCATTGAATATGTGCGCAAACAGGGGAGACATTATCTTAGTCACATAAATCACTTTTTCTAAGAAGTTAGCTTTGTTGCGGAAATAAGGAGAATGGTAAGCTTCAGCTACTGGATTGAAGGGAATTTTCCCGCTGATGTGATCCTGTAGGGGACTGAGAACAGCAAAAGGGACTTTCAGTTTGTATGACAGCGCAACTCGTTCGTCCACAGATGGATTCCAGTCCAGAACAATGAGATCTGGATGTAAACTTTCAATGTACTCTGTGAATTTTCCTTCCTTCATTGCCTGGAAATAAATTCCGGAAATAACTTCTATAGAATCCCACACCCATGAAAAATCTGGTTCGGTGCCCGTCGCAATCGCCTTGCTGACTGTTGCCTCTAAGTCGGAAATAATATGATCTTCTGACGCTTCCCAGAAATCGTTGTACCTAAAAGTTGTCACCCCAGGATAACTCTCCGTATTCCTTTTGTCCAGAGCAGACGGTAAGGCCAGCCAAACCTTGTGGTTCAGTTTTGCCAACTCCTCGGCGACAAAGGCGTGAGCTCTTGCATGACTTGTAACCCAAAGCGGCAAAAATACGACATTCTTACATTCAACAGAAACACCTGACAAGATCAACAACAGTGCCACAGTTTGTTGTGCCGAAATAAACATGTTTAGTCTGAAAGGAAACAAGACAAATGAGTCACTTGTGGAATTACGAATAATATATTTTACTTTCTCATAGAGACATCGTTACTGACGCTACTTTATAATAGCACGAAGTTTCGTGCGGACAGCGACACAGGCGGACAGTTTCTTATCAGCTGTCCGTACTGGTGGCAGAGCACTTATTGTTTATAACCGAGCGCAATGACTCTGGTTCACATCTCCCCACTTTAACTTTTCTTTAAAAAACCTTTTTAAAGAGCGTTTGATGTGGGGGGGGGGGGGGATAGGAGGATACAGAATGAGAGAAAAACTCTAGCTAAACCCCACCCAACCGTATAAAAAAATTTTATCTTTGGCTACATTTGTGTTTATACAATCCCTATTATTTCGATTATTTTTATATTTATTTGCCATTTAGTACATCATTATTATTAGGCTCTTAAACAAGGCTTAGGCCTCTCGATCCCCATCCCCCTTAAGATTTTTTTTTTGTGTCGGTGCCCCTGTCGACGAAGAATCATTAATCAGTTAATTATTTAGGATGACACCAGTACTACACTACATCAAGGAGCAACAGATCAAATGGTTCAGACCTGTGTCAAAACTACCACCAGGCAGTGCATGACTGGGAGCCAGTAGCCTTGAAAAGATGAGATTACATTGACTTGTAAGGATAAACAGCATCAAGGGTATACAGGTGGTGGGCGAGTGGCTGGTGTACTCGCCCGTCACTTGTGTGGCCCTAGGTTCGAATTTATATCGAGGTGCACATTGGTTTTATTCATTGACAAGCAAGCCCAAAAATAAACAATAAGCTCCAATACAGCAGCTGCATTAATTACCTGCTCTGGGTGGACATCATTACCTTGGCGTGTTGACTGTTGTCAAGCAACGTGAATAAAGTGAACAACACAGATTTGTCAGCAGATTTAAGTATTGCACTTGAGATGTCCTGAAAACTGGCACATTACAAAGCACTGACTACATCACAACCTTTCCGTCTCTTACAGAAGCATGAGCACGCAGGTTATGTAAGACCTTAGTGCGAGCCGACAAAGTCTACAGCTTTACTGGAACACCCCTGCCCCTTTTTCACCAATTGTACACGGTAGAATTTAGGTCATAGTTTGACTTTGCATTTTCATTTTTTTTTTTAAGTATCTTTGCAAATTTATATATATATATATATATATATATATATATATATATATATATATATATATATATATATATATATATATATATATATATATATATATATATATATATATATACACATATATATATATATATATATATATATATATATATCTTGTTGTACCCCATCATAACATCACACAAGCGATAAACACCCCTTGACACAAAGTGCCACCATGCGGATGAGGATCACCCGTGGAGAGGTCACAGAAAACCCTTTCAGTCGACAGGCCATATCTATGACCCGGTTATATTCAGGGCTCCGGCAAAAGCCAGATTTGGGCTTCATGTAGCGAAAAATTGCATCCTACATGGGGACAACTGATCCTCTTTGCAAATCAACATCATCTTAATGATATCATTGTACAGCAATGACAGATTACCGCATCATAAATAAATTCCACGATATCATAAAAACTAGTGAACTTTATCATAATTTAGTTCAGCATCATCCCACCACATTTTGTAAATCCAATGTTTCTTCGTGTCGGCGCGTCTGTCTTTGAATATAGCCTTTTGTTTTAATAGACAAAATACAATTGATGTGTGAAATATGAGTGTTCGAAAGGAGCGAAGGTAAGATAGTAATGCATGCCTAACTTGTGGATATCAAACAAAATCGTTCCCATTTGGGATGCAAATTTTTTTTTTAATTGAAGCCCCACCCTGGCTTCTGCCGGTTGTCCTGAATATAGCCGGGGCATATATATGGCCTAGCCATAAATATGGCCTAAGGGCTGAAAGGGGTTTCTGGGACCTCTCCACGGGTGATCCTCATCCGCATGGTGGTACTTTGTGTCACCGGGTGTTTTTCGCTTGTGTGATGTCTTTATGGGGTACACCTACCTACACAGAACTCCCGAGAAATTTGACTAAAAAGCTAAACAAAATGGGTAAGCAGAAAAACTTGAACAAAACAACACAACGTAACCTTTCGATCAGGCAGCCTTTTTCAAACACAAGTGAACTACACAAACATAACAACGAGGAGAAGAGAGTATGTAGATCTCTATACTACTACCAACATACCTACATAGCTTATGGCCCTTTAAAAATAAAGTATGTGCACACATGTCGTAATTGTAACTGACTCACAGAGTATGTTGAGAATAGCGGAGACGGACATGCTCTGTGCAGAGTGACAAGCATCGCTTCAGAAGTCCCGGGTAGTAGCGTCATTCGGATATTATTCTCCAGGTAATGACGATGTGTCAGGAAACGAGCAGGCAGTTAGAATTGTCGGTTCTGCGCCACTTGAATATGAACTGATGTACGACAAGCTATTTGTTGTGACGACCATTTTGGAGCGAGTGAACAGCGCGGAGCCACAGATAGATCATTATGGTTTAAGAAGAATAACGTTGCGAGAGTTATCAGGGGATCTAGCCGACGCTCAACACTTAGGGGAAGGGCGAGATGAAAATACAATCAGACAGTTATGGGTGCTATCGGAATTGGATCTCTTGCTGCTGAAGATGGGGACGGAACGTTATGGGCGTGTCCTGAGTGCTATGATGTCTATTCAACATAAAATAAAAATAGTCTCTCTCTCTCTAACACTGTCTCTCTCTCTCTAACACTGTCTCTCTCTCTCTCTCTCTAACAATGTCTCTCTCTCTCTAACACTGTCTCTCTCTCTCTCTCTCTCTCTCTCTCTCTCTCTCTCTCTCTCTCTCTCTCTCTCTCTCGATCGATCATTTTCCTTCCCCTCCTTTTATCCGTGTTTGTGTAGGTTATGTATTGAATTTGTAGGATTTACAATGTATAAAATGACTGCCGTGACTACATATAAACATTGGTTATCCCCCGTATATCGCCCAGCCCCAATCTATACTATACACTTCAGTGACAAGGATCAGCCCGATGTCTGTCAAAGGTTAACGTTCACGCCTGGCTTGGAAGGTAGAACAACCACGTCCCTCTGCAACGCTCCAGCCACAACCCAACCCTGCGGGAACATGGCGTCACATGACACAGACGAGTGTGTCAACTCGTGATAGTGTGCAGTGTTATCAAGCTGGTTGTCTGCACATTTTAAAATCACCGTTAACCACCCAACAAAATGTGTTCGTGCTGAATTACTTCAATTGCTTTAGGCTGGCTATAGTTTAGCAGTTGCTGACATTTTTTAAAGCTATACCAGAATAAGGTTAAAGGTTTAAAAGGTAATTTCAATTTTACAACTAAATCCAAAAATGACCACTTAGCTAAACTTATTCAAACAATCCTGTAAGTGTAGGGTAGGAGCGTTTAAGGTGTTTATCGAGTTGGCTCTCTTTGCTGCTGGAAATTGTGACTACACTAACTACTACCACAGTGCACACTATACCAATACCATATGTCCGGGTTGTTCAAAAGTTTACTCAGGGGGGGGGGGGGGGGGGGTCAAAAAGTTGAATACTGGGATCATCACGGGCATACGCTCCAGTACCCAAAGCGCAGAAAGATCGTTAGTACAATTGGTAATGATCGGCGTGCCACTTGCTAGACTTCTGAGGACCGAATTGGAGCCGCTAGTTGAATTGCCCTGTCATATGCCAACAGTACAGAAGAACAGCCCAGTTAACAGTAGAAAGAAGGCAGTAGATCAATGGTTCCCAGTTAGCTAAGACCAGCCGACTCCTCAAGTCTTTCACAAATGCAATACTTTGTAATAGTAATTCTGAAAGACTTTGTCTAATATCCTTTGCATTCTCCACAATGACGGTTGGTTAGAGTGTACCATTGTTGTTTTGGGGAAATATTACATGATGCAAATCCTAGTCAAATTTTATATATAAATATATGATAATTTATAAATAGAAATGCCATTTAGCAGAATTTAGTGGCTAGATGATCGCCTGCAAAGGTCTTGGGTTCAATTCCTTTTCTCCCAGGTTGACCCAGCCTTAAATGGGTGACTGGTAAAGTCCTGGGAAGTAATGGCAGCCTGTGTGCTATTGGCCTCATCACCTACTTAGTGCTAATTGGTCTATAAAATAAGATTTGCTCATTTTCGATGTTCTTTTCTATTGAGTGTGAACACTGCGTCTGTGCAGCTTCTGTTTCTTCTGAAACACATCTGTTCTTCTGTCAACTATGGTTCTATCACTGGTTGCAGCCTCGTTTCTATTATCTTAATTAGTTTTTATGTTCTCTGGTTTTGTACGGTCAGATGTTTTTGTATATTCTGTGAAGCACAAGTACAGATTTGTTTCTACTTCTTACACACTCCAAAAGTCTATCAGGCAGTTCTTTTTCAGCCTTTTCTCTTAAAAGAGTGGTTGGCACATTGTGTTATGATTTACAGATAGGCTGTGATATCTGCACTTTTTTTGAACCCAACATATCCTATTGTGGCAAACTCCTAATTAGCCTCATTTTACAACATGCTAGTTAGGGGTCAGTGAGTCTCTTCCCCCCCCCCCACACCCAGTGGGGTCACATAACCCATGCAGGGTTGTGAGAGAGTTCTCTGCCCACTCCAAAAGTATCTCATGGATTTCTGGATCTTCCAATAAAAAGCCAGAGAAAGAGAATGCCCCCAGTACCAGAGTTTGAGGTGCATCCCTACTCTTCTGAGATATGTAGTTATCTAAGGAAAACATATAGAGGGCCCTCATTTCTCAGATAGCATTTCAATTTATTGGGCCAAAGTAGTAGCGTTTCTGCCTTGGATAGCTAAATTCATATTTGTTCTGACTGTGAAAGTTTGTGCACCCAGAACAATTATCCTAACTGCTTCATCATGTCACCAAGATATTCCATTTGTTAACTCTTTGTGTCACAGACAGTTGCTACCTTGCATTTCTCTATGCAGGTTGCTTCTATAAGATAAGAAATAACAGTAGATACCACGGAAGTTACGCTATAATGTCATAGGATAAGGTAGATAAGGTAATAAGGTTGATGCTTAAAGGCAATAGGGTCAACTTTATTGACTGGATATTTTCCTATGTGGCTCAGTTTCTCTGAGCTGAGCAGCTGTTCTCTCACAAAGCTGGTTGCACAAAGCTCAGTACTTTATATCTCCTGTGTTGAACCCTGAAGGTTCTTCAAAATACTTGCATTCACAAAATGAAAAGCAAAATCAAACCCATGTAGTTCAGAATGCAAGGCAAGTGACTTACTTTTCTCCAGCCATAAAGATCCTAATAATCCGGATAAAGGACAGTGTTGCAACACTTCAATTAGAAAAATAATATCTAATATGAAATACCAATAAACTTATGACGAGTTGGTCAGTGTAGAAAGGCTTTCTCTTTGTGGATTCTGGACCCCATTTCGGGGGCAGACCCATTGCTGTCTAAGAAGAATGGTATAAATGGCAACTAATTAGTGTGGTTCCTTCTAAGTCAGAGAGGCAAGGAACGATTCAGTCTGCATCAGATGAACACACAAAATTGCAGTTCTGAAACAAGATCAAGGTCCAGAAGTGGACAAACAACCAGAACTTTTCATTAGAGTTTTCAGCCAGTGAACGCTACGAAGAAAAAGAAGAAAGACTTAACATATTCACTCAAATGATTTAGTCTTCTACTTTTTCTTTTTAGCGTTCACCAGCTGTAAACATCTAACAGGTTCTGATTGTTTGTCCATTTCTGGTCTTTGAACTTGAGACTTGGAATTTGCTAAAATCAGATGTTTGGGCTGAAAGGCACATCTGTTTTACAGATCTGGCTTATTTGAATGCAGACTGTTGATTCCTTGCATTTTAGGCAGATGCATAATGACTTTGAAAGAAACAACCCTAAGTTCTAGGTTTCTAGGTATTTATCCTCCTCCGGACTTTAGTCTTGTTCCAGAATCTGAGTATAGCATGCACATCCGTTTTACAGATCTGCCTCATTTGCGTACAGTGTTGGTTCCTAGCCTCTTAGGCACAAGCACTCTGACTTTTACAATGCTCCTTATTAGTTGACTCTTATGGCATGTTTTTGGGTGAGCAATGAGTCTGTTCTAGTTTTCCTCACATAGGGCCCTGGAACCCACGTAGGATATGGGGTTATTTAAAATGAGTTAAAGGAACACACTTGGGGATATGACTTAGCAAAATGCCAGAGTTAGTTAACATACATGGAAAAAGAGCTCATAAATGCTATAAAAACACAATGTACACACATGCCATGATTGAAGCTGACTCACAGAGCATGTTAGGAAAGATGGAGCAGGCATGAAATATGCAGAGTGGCAAGCACCACTTCGGAGGTCCTGGGTATTTAGCATCCTTTGGATATTTTCTCCAGGCCATGTCAGTGTGTAGGGAAATAAACAAGCAGATAAACTGGCTGGTTATGCACCACTTGGTAGTGAACTGAGGTATGACAAGCTAGATATTGTAAGGGCCCTTTGGGAGCCAGTGGACAGTGCGGAGGCACAGATGGATCATTACAATCTGGGGGGATGGTGCTGCGGGGTATTACCAGGGGATCTGGCTGAGAATTGAAACTCAGGGTACAATCGAGATGGATATACAATCAGACACTGGTACTATCAGAATCGAAACTCATCGTTTGCTGCTGAAGATGGCAACAGAGTGCTTATGAGGGTGTCCTGAGTACTATAATGGTGATTCTTAATTGAATATTCAACTAGTTGCTTGTTGCATAACATTCTAGTTTTCCTAGATATCAGATAGAAGTGCCTATTCTCACTATGTGGGTTCTAAGGCTCCATTTTAATTTAGAGGGGGGGGGGGAGACCAACTGCTTCCTAACAAGCATGTCCTAAAAGGCAACTAATTTGGGAGTTGTTGAAATCAGATGTTTGGGTGGAAAGGCACAGATATCACAGCCTAGCTGTCTACTCAAGTGTCAACTACCCTTTTGATGGTGAAAACCAGTTAAAAAGATGTGCACATTCAATTCTCTTTGTTTCCTGTAATAATTTCCCTGTAAGCAAACCATTCACTTAAATCAATGGATCAGGATTGCTTTTTTTTCTATTGACATTCAGCTTTCCCCATATGTGGCTAACATAAAAAGAGGGAAAAAAGGGCACAAATACCAACAGAGAAGAGGAAGACAAGATCTAGCCACAACAGTCTTCAGAGTTGTTCAGTTAATCCAATGTCAGAGGTATGTCTTTTAATGCATGGTTACGTTATAGATAGGTGTAACATCCTTTTTCATTATAGCTCTTTATCCATGCTTTGCCAGAAAGATAATTACAAGAATAACTTCATGGTGGTAAATAATTATGCTAATAAGCATCTTCCTGTGTGTTTGTGTGTGTCTGTGTGCTCCTTCACGTTCACCAGCTGTAAACTACAATGGAAAATCCTGGTTGGTCATTCACTTCTGGATGTTGGTCTTCTTCCATGGCTTGAATGTTTCAGGCACATCTGTTTTACAGATCTGTCTTATTTTTATGCAGACTGTTGGTTCCTTGCCTCTCAGGCAGATGCATTCTGATGTCCAAGCAATCCTGTCTGTGCTGCCCAGGCTCTAGGTTAGAAACTGTTTCTAGAATGAAGGTGGAGAGGTGTAGATCAGTCTTGACCAGTATAAGCTTGGTCCTGGTGCACCCCCATCTTTGGTTTGCTACTTTAGAAAAACTCATAACCCTCTCTCAGGGCTGTCAGTCCACCGCACCTGACATAGAAGAAACAGCCCAATCAGAAGCAGTTGTAACCTCACCAGCCGAGACACGCAAAACAGGAAGCAGCAAAGAAACGGAAACTTGACCATCTGAACCACATCAGACATTAAGGACAAAGAAAGACAGGTGTGAGCTCACACAACGAGGAAAAGATGCAATAAACTGCAAAGAAAAAAGGTCTTCAATATAACCGCTGCTTGGATAGGAGCTAGTTGAACGTCGCCGAAATTTTTATTTTGTTCCCAACAGGTCAGTCAGTCAGTCTTCCTAACATAATCCTGCTTACTTTTTCCAGGAACTTTTTCTTCTTCTTCTTGTTCACTGGCTGTAAACTCCAGTGGAAAGTTCTGGTTGTTCGTTCACTTTTGGACTATATTCCAGTTCCAGAACCTTAGTGTTGCATGCACATTAGTTTTACAGTTTTTACTCATTTGTATGTAGACTATTGGTTCCTTGCCTCTCATGTAGATGCACTCCAACTTTGAAGGAACTCACAGGTTACTTGACTTTTACAACATGCTTTATGGAGGCAGTAGTTCTATTCTTGTTTTCCCCATGGGGCCATGAAACCCACACAGGGGTTTCCAGGAACTGATAGCAACGTTTTTCTCTATAGTTTTTACACTCCTGCAGGTCACCGTGGGGGTGGGGGGGGGGGGGGGGGGGCATGAGACCAACATATAGTTGTTTGCCTCCTTAGATAAAGATAGGTATGTATTTATTTCTGACTAGGACTGATGACTTTTTGTCATTGTAGTTGTCTTTACAGCCAATCTATTCAAATGGCAACCTTCAGAGGGCTAACAAGTGGCCGTGGATCATTCCCAATTGTTCTGTATAAATTATCTTTTTATGCACAGGCTCTAGCCTGTGACGATGGCTATTTTCAACAATTTGGCCCCTGTGTAATCTTAGTTGAATACTTATGCATTACAGTACGCAGTTAAATTTCAGGAGACCCTCCATACCCTCCATTACCATTCTCTCCAGGCACTGTGACGTCTAACATGGCCAAAATACCCCAGCTTTCAGGACTGAACGTTTTTTATTAGTCAGTTCTCTTCAATGCTCAGATCACACAGGATGTCTGTGTTTTTCTTCTTCTTGGTCCATGGTATTCTAAACAAAAAATGTCTGTAGTATTTCAGTTCAAAGGCTCCAAGTTTTTATTCTTTTTTAACTTCCTGTTAGAGTTTAAAGGGATGTATAATATGGTAGTCTTCCCTTGCTTTCTACATCCACATAGCTGAGCACCTCAACCTTCAGCAGTCTTTTAGATTGCCAGGGTAAGTGAGTACCCTGCTCTGTTATCCTCTTGCTAACAGCATATAGCACAGCAGAGGTGTCCTCTTATCCTGACAAATAAATATGAAGAGTTAAATTGTGAGTTAATGTGATTATGCAAATCTATATGCTGCCCATCAATGTCTGCAGATGACAGTACAGCTGCATATGCTGACTCGCCCCCAGCTGGAGAAGCTCATCTGTATGCTCAGCCGAGAAGTTGCCACATTAGAGCACCGGTTACAATCATCTTCATTCTGTAATGTCAACACAGTATGCCAGCATGAGCCTGCTGATTGCACAGCCATGATACATGCAGAAGAGAAGTCCAGACATTCAAGAACAAACTGCACAGTTTTGCAAAGATTTGTCCAGATTATTAAGTCTACTAGCCATTTAAAGACAAACAAGTCAGAGCAAATCATAAAACAACATATGAAAGTTGAACAGTTGTCCAGTGATGAAGACATCAATGCTAACTTGAACAATCAGGTTGATGATGATTATGAAGACAGTTGTGAACATACAGATACGCAGCTTCTAGCTGATCAGAAAAAGTTGGAATCTTCTGCTTCTGCTATAATTCACCAGAATCCTGTAAAAACTCAGATAAATGAACACATGTTTGTCTTAAATTGGACAAAGTCTAACAGAAAAAGGGAAATAAATAACAACACAGAAGTTCTGCCCAAAGAAAAGGTAATGTATTTGTGTTTTGAGGTGAGTGTTTTTGCTGTAGAAGGTGGATAACATGTGAGATGATTTTGGGTTGTATGAAGGTTACACATAAAGCTTGGTTATGATTATTAATAATTTTCTTCTAATAGTCCATACCATTTGGCTAAGGTAATCTTGTCCAGTGACAGCCTTTTATATATATATATATATCATATTCCACCAGTTATTTCTGAAATACACGTTCTTCCATGACATGATGCCAAATCATTTCAACATCCCGTGTCCGGGAATATAAGTCATTTAATATTTTTAGTGTATTTTTTTTTTACAATGATAGGCCACATTTAATTCAGAAGAGAACTCTTATAAGGGAAGTAATCAACATTTAGATCATGCTAGTTCTTTTCTTTCTCCAGTTACCCCATCCAATTGTTGGGGAGAGATGTAAGGATCTTCTGTGTGCTCTCTATAATTAGTTTTTCTTTAAGGCTGTTCTTGGTGCCATCATTCCATATGTTGCCTGGTCTTGCATTTACTGTGTGTGTATGTATATGATGAAGAAATTGAAAATGTCACAAACTTTGAATATCTAGGCTCTATAATAAACAACAATGGAGACTGTTCAACAGAATTTAAAAGGAGGATGGCCTTGGCAATGCAAAGATTGAACAGCCTTAAAATTCTATGGTTAAGCACCAGCAAGGAGATGAAAATTAGAATTTTGAGAGCATGCATCTTTCCTGTGGCTACATACGGATGTGAGTCGTGGACTATCTCTCAGTCCTTAAGAAAGAGAATAGGGGCTTTTGAGCTGAAAGGCTGTAGAAAGATTCTCAGAATATCTTGGACAAAGAAGATGAGAAATATTAACATCTTAAAAGATCTGAACATCAAGGAAGACAGCATCCTTTCTCGAAAGCTGAAATATTTTGGTCATATCAAGCGCCACGACGGATTGAAAAAAATTATAGCAGAAGGCATGGTACCAGGAAGGAGGGGCAAGGGCTGACCGACACGAAGATGGGCACAGGATATAAGTGACTCCTTGAGTGTGAAAGTTCATGGGGCGGGAGAACTGGCAAGAGACCGAGTTTCTTACAGGCAGACTGTGATGAGAGCGATGTTCTGCAAAGGACCTGCTACGTGATGATGATGATGAGTATTATATTTCTTAAGTGCGGCTCTCAGTGGACGTTGGTACCAGGGCATTTTCATCTGTTGGCCACACCATGTCATCTATTCCTCCATTTCAGTCCTAGTTTTTGTGTGATTATTTCATCTTTGATTTTATCTTTTACTATTCAAGGGACATTTTTTACAGACAGCTTTCTTCAACTACATGAGAGCATGCAGTTTCCAGAGCAGAATAATTATAGTCAGCTGCACAATAAGAAATACTCTGCATGTTTACAACAGATACTTGCAAACATGCCTGGAGTGTGAAAGCATATTTGCTTTATTGGGATCAGAAAAATAATATTATATATCTATATTAAAATATGTCACTTTATATTTGGAGGAATTGACTAATGATAACTGAACAAATTCCATTGACTTAAAAGGTGAGGAAAATACTCTGGTATTGAACAAGACACATTTTTGGAAGGCCTGATAACAATATAACTAGAATGACTTTGCGTTAAAACCTACAGGATGATATCAATAATTGCCGACCAAAAGCGCATGGAGAAACATTTAAAAATGAGCTGAAAATTAAAAAACAGACAGGGAGGTCATAGAATGAGCTAAACTGGCGAATGACAAGAATACTTGGTGTCAGTTAGTTGAGGGCTTATGCTCTATTGGGAGATAAATGGTAGAAGAAGAAGATATCCAGTCTTAAAGCAGCCAACCACCCACCCAGCTCCTTCTCCCCTAATTATTTCTTAAGACGTGTATGGCAGGTTACACAGTTGTCCTTATTTGGTGCCCTTAGGAATTCTTTGGCACACAGGAACCTATTGTTATTGTTTGACTTTGAATGTTTCCACTTTACAGTGTGTGGTTTTTGTGTGTGTGTGTGTGTGTGAAAAAGTACAGCTGATTTTATGAGACAAAAGTGTCTCCGCGGAATTTGTTATATAGTAGTACACACTAAGAACAGAAGTTGAGATGTTCACTTCAGTGGTGTATTCAGATTGTGATGCTGGACTCACGTTTGTATTGTCCAGTCAGCACCAGTGATGTGGTCAGTATCACATCGTTACCTTACTTTCTAGGACATTACCTGGTACTTTTTTAAGCTGAATCAGCCTGGAGGTCTAGGGCATTTTTGAACAAAAGCTTATTTGATGTGGATTCGAACCCACTGCCTCTGGGCTGGAAGGTGAACATCTAGCCTCTGTACCACCGCAGCTTCATTTTAGTACATAATTGTTCAGTTAATCTTAGTTACATTGTATTTTATTTCTTCCAATAATAAACACAGCAGCCAGATGCAGCTTGTGAGGACAGAAAGGAATTCAGCAATCACAAGACCAGGCCTGTCCTTGTGCAGCATCTTCATCATCATTTTCATCAGGTTGCTGCTGCAGATGAGATCATAGACAGAGCTTCCATCAATCACGTCAACAGTGGACAAGGATTCCTTCAAGACAGACCTGGTGTCATCCATCACAGATGTGTCAACAGATCTATCCAAGATGAGAAAATCCAACCATTAGGAAAACAGAACAAATACATAGTTACACAGTGTACTTTAGATAACAATATACATAAGATACCTTGTGAAGTAAGCTCAGATAAGAATGTACTTGAAAACTCTCTTGAAACAAGTGAAGAAAATGGGATGTTCCTTTGCTTTTTCTGTAGAGTTCCTTTTCAGTCAAAGCTGGTTCTCACTGAGCACATGAAGACAGATCACAACTGCACACAGTACTCCTGTATTGTATGTGGCAAATCCTTCAGATACAAACACACTCTGAAAGCTCACCAAAGAGGTTGCCAAATTGGAACCAGTGTCCTCTGCTCCTATTGTGGAAAACTAGTGCTTCAGGCCAGGTTGGACATGCATATGGAGAAAGTTCACGAAAGACCTAACTACACGTGTCACATTTGCCAGAAAGGCTTCTTGAAGCGTGAGTGTTTAGAGGGGCATGTTAACAAACACAGCAATATGAAACCATACATATGCGAACATTGCGGAAGAAAGTACGTGTATTCTACAAGCTTATCTAGCCATAGGAAGCAGTGTGTGAGGGCATCCATGCCATCTCAGCATCCTCGAAGTTTAGATAAATCTACTTCCTGTGTGTGTGAAATCTGCGGGCTCAAGTTTGAGGGGGTCAGCGGATTGAAGGACCACCTCAGTGCAAAACACAGCAATAAGGTACAACACTGCAGCTTTTGTGGCAAGGGGTTTCACTGGAGGCCATCTTATAATCGGCATATTAAAAAGTGTGCTGACAGAACTGATCTGGAAAGAGAAAGATGCAAGTGGTTGAAGAGCCCCAGAACAGCCAATAAACATTATGTATGTGTTTGTGGCAAGCAGTATCCTTACAGACAGTCATTCAGAAGGCATGAGAGGAGCTGTCGCCAGAAACAGGAAATGGGGTCTTCTGTAACAGATTCTGTCAATACTCTGTCCAACAGGGAAGCCCCATTGACTGAAAACCTTAGTTCCAGTCTGCAGCTGCCAGTTTCTTTAAATATGCCATGAGTATGATGAGACATTTCATCGTTTTACTTGAGACATTCCATCATTATACAGGAGACATTCCATAATTTTACATATGACATTCCATCATTATACATGAGACATTCTATCATTATACATGAGACATTCCATTGTTATACTTAAGACATTCCATTCTTATACATGAGACATTCCATTCTTATACTTGAGACATTCAATTCTTATAATGAGACATTCTATTGTTATACTTGAGACATTCCATTCTTATACATGAGACATTCCATCATTATACATGAGACATTCCATTCTTATACATGAGACATTCCATTCTTATACATGAGACATTCCATTGTTATACATGAGACATTCCATTCTTATACATGAGACATTCCTTTGTTATACATGAGACATTCCGTTCTTATACATGAGACATTCCATTCTTATACATGAGACATTCCATCATTATACATGAGTGTTGTAATCTTATTGTCCAAGAGTTAAAGTTTCTTCTAGTGGTCACAGGACAGGTGAAAAGTTCACACAGCGGCCACGGGTCGGGTCGTTACCTAGGATACTAGCTAATTGAATTCTGGGCGATTAACACAAAGGCTCCTGCAGAACACAAAGGATTCGGCAGTCAAGATATTTCCCTTGTTCGAGTCAGACGTTCCTCTTTGTGAGGTTTTGATTAACCGTACTTACGGGAGACAGTTTAATGTCTATTTATTTATTATAATGGCAGGAGTCCATTGAGAAAAGAGTGTAATTCTTTTATATTCTCAGAGTAGATAATAGAGAGCTATTATCGTACGTTTTATTGAATAATCATCATCATCTTGTGACGTGTAACTTTAATGCCATTAAAGTTTATGTGGCCTGTCACAAGCGTTATTGTTGGCTTGTAAAGATAGCAACTGTATTACATGATGCTGGGCCAAATGGGCCAGTTATAGTATGCAGGACTTCACTGTAGCACATCCATCAGGGAGATATCCAGCGGAATACTAGAATAGGCACCCTAGGCCTAAATACTTGGTTCTTGAAATTACAGTGTACTACAACAAAGTGTACAACAAATTAAGTGTACAACAATGAGACATTCCATCGTTATACATGAGACATTCCATTGTTATACATGAAACATTATATCATTACACATGAGACATTCCATTGTTATACATGGGTATTCCATTGTTATACTTGAGACATTCCATTCTTATACATGAGACATTCCATTCTTATACATGAGACATTCCATTCTTTTACATGAGACATTCCATTGTTATACATGAGACATTCCATTATTATACATGAGACATTCCATCATTATACATGAGACATTTCATCATTATACATGAGACATTCCATCGTTATACATGAGACATTCCATTGTTATACATGAAACATTATATCATTACACATGAGACATTCCTTTGTTATACATGAGACATTCCATTGTTATACATGAGACATTTCATTCTTATACATGAGACATTCCATTGTTATACATGAGACATTCCATCATTATACATGAGACATTCCATTGTTATACATGAGACATTCCATTCTTATACATGTGACATTCCATTGTTATACATGTGACATTCCATCATTATACATGTGACATTCCATCATTATACATGAGACATTCCATTCTTATACATGTGATATTCCATTGTTATACATGTGACATTCCATCATTATACATGTGACATTCCATCATTATACATGAGACGTTTCATTTTTATACATGAGACATTCCATCATTGTACATGAGACATTCCATTGTTATACATGAGACATTCCATTGTTATATGTGTGACATTCCATCATTATACATGTGACATTCCATCATTATACATGTGACATTCCATCATTATTTATGAGACGTTTCATTTTTATACATGAGACATTCCATCATTGTACATGAGACATTCCATCATTATACATGAGACATTCCATTGTTATAGATGAAACATTCCATCGTTATACATGAAACATTACATCATTACACATGAGACATTTGTTTGTTATACATGAGACATTCCATCATTACATGAGCGTACATAAGAATAATTGGTGACTTCAGAACCCAGAAATGTGGGCCCGTTGTAAAAACATCATGCTAACTTTATTCTCTCATGAAAATAACCTTACTTTTGTTAATATGTTTTCTGAAAACAGTCATGAATGTGTCAGTATCTTTCATTAAAAAAACAGCCATGAATGTGTCAGTATCTTTCATTAAAAAAAACAGCCATGAATGTATCAGTATCTTTCATTAAAAAAAACAGCCATGAATGTATCAGTATCTTTCATTAAAAAAACAGCCATGAATGTGTCAGTATCTTTCATTAAAAAAAAACAGCCATGAATGTGTCAGTATCTTTCATTAAAAAAAACAGCCATGAATGTATCAGTATCTTTCATTAAAAAAAACAGCCATGAATGTATCAGTATCTTTCATTAAAAAAACAGCCATGAATGTGTCAGCATCTTTCATTAAAAAAACAGCCATGAATGTGTCAGTATCTTTCATTAAAAAAAACAGCCATGAATGTATCAGTATCTTTCATTAAAAAAAAACAGCCATGAATGTGTCAGTATCTTTCATTTAAAAAACAGCCATGAATGTGTCAGTATCTTTCATTAAAAAAACAGCCATGAATGTGTCAGTATCTTTCATTAAAAAAACAGCCATACATGTGTTAACATCTTTTATGATAACAGCCATACATTTGTCAATCATATAAGTATATCTTTCATGAAAACAAAAATACATGTATTTATGATTATCCTTCATGGAAACAGCTGTACTTGTAGATATTTCAGTATCTTTCATGGAAACAGCTGTACTTGTAGATATTTCAGTATCTTTCATGGAAACAGCTGCACTTGTAGATATTTCAGTATCTTTCATGGAAACAGCTGCCCCTGTAGATATTTCAGTATCTTTCATGGAAACAGCTTCACCTGTAGATATTTCAGTATCTTTCATGGAAACAGCTGCACCTGTAGATATTTCAGTATCTTTTATGGAAACAGCTGTACTTGTAGATATTTCAGTATCTGTCATGGAAACAGCTGCACCTGTAGATATTTCAGTATCTTTCATGGAAACAGCTGTACTTGTAGATATTTCAGTATTTGTCATGGAAACAGCTGCACCTGTAGATATTTCAGTATCTGTCATGGAAACAGCTGCACCTGTAGATATTTCAGTATCTTTCATGGAAACAGCTGCACCTGTGGATATTTCAGTATCTGTCATGGAAACAGCTGCACCTGTAGATATTTCAGTATCTGTCATGGAAACAGCTGCACCTGTAGATATTTCAGTATCTTTCATGGAAACAGCTGTACTTGTAGATATTTCAGTATCTGTCATGGAAACAGCTGCACCTGTAGATATTTCAGTATCTGTCATGGAAACAGCTGCACCTGTAGATATTTCAGTATCTTTCATGAAAACAGCTGCACCTGTAGATATTTCAGTATCTGTCATGGAAACAGCTGCACCTGTAGATATTTCAGTATCTGTCATGGAAACAGCTGCACCTGTAGATATTTCAGTATCTGTCATGGAAACAGCTGCACCTGTAGATATTTCAGTATCTGTCATGGAAACAGCTGCACCTGTAGATATTTCAGTATCTGTCATGGAAACAGCTGCACCTGTAGATATTTCAGTATCTGTCATGGAAACAGCAGGACATATGTCAAGAAATGAATCCACTGAACTTTGACTTCATGAAGTTAGTCGTAGCTCATTGGAATAATTTATAGATATAAGCTTCACTGCAGTCACCCCTGTTTTCATCACTTTTCAGGTTTACATATAGCAGTATCATTCACGAAAACAGCCATACATGGGTCAGTATCTTTTATAAAATAAACCAAAACTTATAGCAGTATCATTCACGAAAACAGCCATATATGGGTCAGTATCTTTTCGAAACCCACTGCAGGCTGCGTGGATTTTTGTCGTGGTATGGGACGTCGCAGGTCGACCCAGCCTAAAATGGGTACCAGGATGGGCTGTCCTGGGAAAGTAAAGACAGCCAGCGTAATGCTGACCACATTACCCACAGAGTATGGTCTGTAAAAATATGGGACGCTCTGCCCGTATGCCCGATGCGCCAAAAGGCGTGAAAAGGGAACTTTACTTTTTACTTTACTATCTTTTATAAAATAAACCAAACTTGTAGCAGTATCATTCACAAAAACAGCGATACATGGGTCAGTATCTTTTATAAAATAAACCAAACTTGTAGCATTATCATTCACGAAAACAGCCATACATGGGTCAGTATCTTATTTAAAGTGAACCAGACTTGTAGCATTATCATTCACGAAAACAGCCATACATGGGTCAGTATCTTTTATAAAATAAACCAAACTTGTAGCATTATCATTCACGAAAACAGCCATACATGGGTCAGTATCTTTTTTAAAGTGAACCAGACTTGTAGCATTATCATTCACGAAAACAGCCATACATGGGTCAGTATCTTTTATAAAGTGAACCAAACTTGTAGCATTACCATTCACGAAAACAGCCATACATGGGTCAGTATCTTTTATAAAGTGAACCAGACTTGTAGCATTATCATTCACGAAAACAGCCATACATGGGTCAGTATAAAATAAACCAAACTTGTAGCATTATCATTCAATAACACCAAATGGGTCTATCTTTTTTAAAGTGAACCAGACTTGTAGCATTATCATTCACGAAAACAGCCATACATGGGTCAGTATCTTTTTTAAAATAAAAAACTTGTAGCATTATCCACGAAAACAGCCATACATGGTAGCATTTATAAAATATCACGAAACTTGTAGCATTATCATTCACGAAAACAGCATACATGGGTCAGTATCTTTTTTAAAGTGAACCAGACTTGTAGCATTATCATTCACGAAAACAGCATACATGGGTCAGTATCTTTTTTAAAGTACAGACTTGTAGGTCATTCACGAAAACAGCCATACATGGGTCAGTATCTTTTATAAAGTGTACCAAACTTGTAGCACTATCATTCACGAAAACAGCCATACATGGGTCAGTATCTTTTATAAAGTGAACCAGACTTGTAGCATTATCATTCAGGAAAACAGCCATACATGGGTTAGTATCTTTTTTAAAATAAACCAAACTTGTAGCATTATCATTCACGAAAACAGCCATACATGGGTCAGTATCTTTTATAAAATAAACCAAACTTGTAGCATTATCATTCACGAAAACAGCCATACATGGGTCAGTATCTTTTTTAAAGTGAACCAGACTTGTAGCATTATCATTCACGAAAACAGCCATACATGGGTCAGTATCTTTTTTAAAATAAACCAAACTTGTAGCATTATCATTCACGAAAACAGCCATACATGGGTCAGTATCTTTTATAAAATAAACCAAACTTGTGCATTATCATTCACGAAAACAGCCATACATGGGTCAGTATCTTTTATAAAATAAACCAAACTTGTAGCATTATCATTCACGAAAACAGCCATACATGGGTCAGTATCTTTTATAAAGTGAACCAAACTTGTAGCATTATCATTCACGAAAACAGCCATACATGGGTCAGTATCTTTTATAAAATAAACCAAACTTGTAGCATTATCATTCATGAAAACAGCCATACATTTATTGATTAGATTAATACACCTGTGATAAATATAGCCATTCATGTGACAGTTTCATGACAGCCTGACAATAATATTATTTTTATAGCTGTACAACAAACAAAGCATGTTTTTCAAGTAAGTTCCATTTTGACTGCAGCGACAAACACCGATGGAAAATGTAAATGTGCATATGCAGTATTTGTATGTGGTTCATTAGCTAGCTGTGTGCTATTTGTTTTTTTCAATGTGGAAATCTTGTTTGATGCTGCATGTGTGTGGTTTATAATGAGTGCCAAAATAAATACTTCCCCCAGCTGCGAGGTTCATGCGGTGATCCATTTTTTCGTTAGCAAAAGACAATAGTCTGCAGAAATTCACAGGCAAGTCATTGAGATTATGGGCCAGATGTTATGAATGATTGTATGGTTAGGAAATGGTGTTGAATGTTTGAAGAAGGGCTAACAAACTGTTCAGTTGTTGCAAAAGATGTTATGGGAAATTATTGACCACCTGCCCTACAGCCCCGATCTCATGCCAAGTGATTACCACCTGTTCATACACCTGAAGAAGTAGCTGGCAGTTTGAAACTGATGATGCACTGCAGACAGGCGTTAATGAACGGTTCAAGACACTGGCGGCAGACTTCTATGACATTAGGATTAAGAACCTTTTGCCACAATACCACAAACGTGTTGAAGTCAATGGTGACTATGTTGAGAAATAATGTAAATGTGTGGTTCACTTTTGGCTGCAGTAAATTGCTTTTATATATGATGGTTTTTGTTTAAATCTTATAGCGGGACTTACTTGAAAATCACACGCCTCGTAACTTTATCCACCTTATAAATAATTATTTATGCTGTCTAGTTTCAGCATTTTCAAAATTAGTTAATATTATCAGTAAATTGTTTCAGATCTTATTTTTACTTGTTACTTTTGTTTATTATGGGTGCCTACATATTTTGTAAGCAGATATTTTACAGGTACAGCGTCAAAATGCACAACTAATGTGTCGAGCTAAAACATTTTTATTGACAACAGTATTTTCTGTTTCCATTTGTCATCTTCTTGTGTAGCTGAAATGTGTCTTTCTTCTGCTATTTATTTCTACAGTGGGGTTTTTTTTTTTTGGGGGGGGGGGGGGGGGGGGTCTTTTATTCCTTTAAACCTGTGTTCCAATGCAAGGATATTTTAGTTTTGTTGGGCCAAAGTATGAAGCATTGTTTTTAATTTACAGTTATGTGATTAAACAACATTGGATGTCTCTTTACTGTTGCAGACCTTTTTTGATCTGTGTTTGAATACCAAAACATCACAGCAGTTATCAGAGCTAATTATTTTTGAAGCAGAAATTATATCAACTGAAATAAATCTTTTCAAATGAAACATACAGTGCACATTTTCCATTGTGTCACTGTAATTGTTTTACTGAATTTTAAACCGACCACCAGGTCCTTTTGTCTGAAGAAAGATGGATTTACATGCATTTTGCTGCTGCGAATCTGAATGTTTTTGCAGAAATACCTGTTGGTCAGTCTAAAATTACACTGCAGGAATTGCAAAATCAGACATTTTTGACAGTTTCTGCCCAGGCTGTGTGATTGTACAGAAAGCTGTGGAAGCGTGTGGGTACTCACAGCAAAATTGAATGAATGACACTTAGTAAAACAAAGCCTATCATAAGATACCACATTTTAAGACTGGAGGTAGAGGCAATCACTGCAGCTTTCCAGTGGTTTGAAAACCACCTGCACACACATGTCCTGATTGTAACAGACTAACACAGATGCTGATAAAGGTGATGAATGACATGCTCTGTACAGAGTGACAAGCATAGCTTCAGAGCTTCTGGGTAGTTCCTTTGAATATTTACTTCAGGTTATGCAGGTGCATTGGGAAACAAATAGGCAGGTGTATTGGCTGGTTCTGCACCATTGGGTTGTGATTTTAACGCATGACAAGCTAGATGTTGTCAAGGCCCTTTGTGAGCAAGGGAATAAGGCAGAAGCATGAATAAATCATCACGGTCTGAGATTTGAACAACGGATCAACATCATGGCACATGGGTAGTAACCCAGTGCTCCGTTCTTCTTCAAGTCTGAGCCCGAAGAAGCTCAGCACAATGCACAGGCTCTGTAGCACCGGCGAGGATCCTGAAATACTTTCGGTATATTTTTAACTCCAAATTTTGCCCGGGCAGCGCCGTTAGGCTACTCTTTTCAATTTCTAACTTCCAGTGGATTTTTTACATGCACAACAATGCACACGGACGTCCAATCTCACCACCCAGAGACCAGGGGGAATTACTAGAAGTCCAAGTCCGCATTAAAAAATCCCAGCCCTTACCGGGGATTGAACCTGGAACCTCTAGCACTTGAGGCTGACACCATGCCTCGAGATCCTACAACCCCCTATACTCACGGTCTGGGGAGTTTGATGCAGTGGGAACTGTCCAGGGGATCTGGTCAACACAGTACACTAGGAGGAAAGGTATGTGGACATATAATCAAACTGCTACTGGTGCCATTAGAATTTGAACTCTGCGCAGGCTGCTGAAGATGGGGACAGAATGTCCTGAGTGCTGTGTTGTTGGTTCTAGGCTCAACTCAGATTACGGTGGTAACGCTTATAGTGAAACATTGGACGGTATCTTTTACAGTTAAAAGGATTCAATTTTCTGTGCTATGTTTATGTTGATTTATTTTCTGGATTGTTCTTCCGATCATCAAGCTGAGGCCCATTGTATCACTTTCTATCACTCGTGTACCTGTCAATCTCTGTAGTTCTTTCTGACTTGTTGCTACCCAAACGTTGTCGTTAGCATAACGTAGGCGAGTCCTAATTGCTGCTTTAAGAATTGACATCATAGAACACCGGACATACCATGTCTCCTGCAACAAATATGAATATCTTAAGATATAGATGTTAACTGTTTCCATAGCACTATAATTATACACACATCGTTTTCTTCCTCTCATAGTCCCTCTTTAGCAGATCCACTCCTAATTCCTCGCCCATACACTCTTAAACATGTTATTTCATCTAACTCATGTCTTCTATCAGTATTCATTCATAAATGGTCTTCAGAATGTCTCCTTTGTCCAGTATGAGTGATCCTGTAGCTATCACTTTTGAAACCAGAAAATCCGCTCTTTCATTGCCTCGCACTCATGGAGTTCCTAGATGGCATAACCACAATAGTGTTGACAAGCTGATGTTGGTATCTTGTCATATATCCTTCAATGTGCACTATTGCATCATCTCAACACGTCTCAACATCAGAGGTCTCCAACCTGTGAGGGCTTGAGGTTTTGTAGGTGGCGTCAAGCGGTTTTGAAATAGAGTGCATGTGTATTTGTAATAATCTGTTACATTATTTTTTCAGTTTAATTATCAAAAGATAATAAAGTATTTTAAAATCTATAAAACAAAAAGCCAAGAACATTTTTGTTGTCATAAGCAGTTTGTGTATCTACAATTAGAAATCTCACTATTATGATAATGAAGGAATTTATTGATTAAGAACCCATTCTTCCCAAAATGTATCCCCATTCTATCTGTATCACTTGTTGCAGAATCTCTTATCCTCCTTATTTTAATCACATTTTATTATATGGGGGGGGGGGTGGGGGGGTCTTGCCATAAACTCAAGGGGCTGGAGGGGCGACCTGAAAAAGGTTGGAGACCACTGCTCAACAATCTCTTCCTGTGGGACCTAGACTAGTGAAAGCAAACCCGACAGACATGCTTGTCGACGTTTGCAGTCGGCAGTCGGCTTGACGAAAGTTTGCAAGGTCTTCACTCCTTACAAGTTGTCTGAACCAGAACCATTTTATTCGCCTCTTCTCATTGCAGGGTAATTTGTTTTGGTTATATTTATAAAATGTGCATACCTAATTTGGACTTGTTTGATGATGCCAATAACTGTTCTTATTTATTTTTTTCCAAGTTCAGATTTGTTTCATTTTCTGACCAGTCAGTAATAAATGGTGCTGTCTCTACAGACGATGATGTCTGCAGTGCATCCACTGTGGTCTTTGTAAATATAACTTTGTGAGGCCCTATCTCACACTAATGTCGCGAGAACGGTCCTGTTTTAAACTGT
Organism: Candidula unifasciata; assembly: GCA_905116865.2. Classification (NCBI taxonomy): domain Eukaryota; kingdom Metazoa; phylum Mollusca; class Gastropoda; order Stylommatophora; family Geomitridae; genus Candidula; species Candidula unifasciata. Next base: position 150,589 of record CAJHNH020000206.1, on the reverse strand, counting down.
CTGCGGTGGAAATCAAATGTGGAACATCAAAGACTGGACTGTGGACCATTTCGTAAACATCATCTTCATGTAGCACGGTCTGCCTTAAAGAAGCTCGATCTCTCGCCAGCTCTCCTGCCTCCTACATTTTCATATCAAAGAAGTCACTTAAATCATGTGCACCTTCATGCAGGTCAGCCTCTGCCCCCCCCCCCCCTTTCCTGGTAAGTGCCTTTTGCTGTTTTCCTGATCCGTTTGACACTTGGTATGGCCAAAATATTTCAGTCTCCCGGACAAGATGCACCTTATAAGCCAATCTTCCTTGATATTCAGATCTTTTAGAATGTCAGTATTTCTCTTCTTCTTTGTCCATGGTTATCTGAGAATCTCTCTATTGCATTTTAGCTCAAAAACTCAAATTTTCTTCCTTAATGACTGGGATATAGTCCATGACTCACATCCCTAGTATGTTGCTAGAGGAAAGATGCATGCTTTCAAATTTTTGGTTTAAACTGGTGAAAACAGGAAGGACTGTAGTCAAACTAATACAAAAAATTGAATCCAATGAACTGTGACTTTAAGGGCTTAACAAAAGTGGAAAGGGGAACTACATGAACAAAACAAATAAATTGACGTTTCAGCCGAAGTCTTTCTCGTCACAAACCAATCAATAGTAATGTAGAGCGAAGTCTTTTGTTTGTCACCTCGCCGTTTGTTACTGTTGTGTAGTTCATGATGAGAAAGGCTTCGGCCAAAACGCTGATTTTTCTGTTTTGTACTTTTTTAGTCACAGTTTATTGGATTAATCTCTCAAGATTTTAATTTTGATTTTCATGTTGGCACTTCACCATGAATTTCTAATGCTGTTAAATCTTTGTTTTGCTGTGGCAAACAAATTATTAACAATGTTTTTAATTAATTTTGTGATCTCATATTTTAAATGCCATGCAGACTTTAGGGCATGTTTTTTTATTATTTTCTATTATTACTGCTTTGGGCCTGTGCCCCTCCCTCCTCACCATCCATCCATACAACAGTATATTTATAAACCACAAATCTAGAGTCTGAAGCTGATTATATAAGGCTGTACCTTGCCAACCAGGTGGATGATCATGCCTTTTCATCATCTGCGATCTTCATCTTCTTCTTCCTTCTTTGCGATCAGCTGCCTATGCTCAGGTCAGACCATCAGACGGGTAGCCTCTATGAACTCACATGCAGCGGCAGGTCCTGCATGGTTCTCCATAACTTTCTCGGTACACTTTCATGTCAGGTTTCTTTGCGAAGTTGTAGGTTGAATGGGCAGGTCTGCAAAATTTTCTCATGTGTAGTGATCCTGTCTGACAGGCACACTCTGGGTACAAAACAGTTTTTATTTTATGCATTAAAAAAAAAAAGTTAGTTGCGTATCCTTTACAGGACGTTGCAGAACCAACCCCTAACAGCCCCTGGCTGTTGTGTGGTTTCTCTAGGCAATTTACATCCAGTAGTTTGCCATTGCTTGCTGGACGGTCGGCTTTCTTGATACCACTGTCGAAACCAACGCAAGGTGCATTGCCCGCAGCTGGGATCGAACCTGGCATCCCGGCATTACGAAGCGAAGCGTTCGCATCGACTTAGCCACAGAGCCGACATTTTATGCATGTGATAGTTAAAACCGCAGTGTCCTGTTCGTAGACGGAAAATTGTTTCATGTTGCTTTCTGTTGAGTCTGCTGATGAAGTCTTGTGGAAATTTACGTATCCTGTGTATACTTGTTGTACTATGTTGGCATTTGCAACCCAGCTTGTTCCTGTAAGTTTCTTTATAAGCTGAGCCGCAGGATAGCTTTCTTCAATGTGGGAGCCCCAGACTAGTCTTTTGTCAGATTTTCTCCCAGATATATGGGGTTGTCCTCTTTTGAAAGGATGTTGCATTGTAGGTACATATAAACTTTTTCTAGCTTTGTGGAAAGAGAGAAAATAGTTGAGATTGTTTTGGTCTGGTCTTTTGTGACTCCCCAAGAGTCTGTCCATTTTTAAACTGTATTTATAGCTTCCTGCAGCCTTGTTTTAGTTGTTCCTATATGTTCTGCTTGGGTCCATATGGTGAGGTCATCTGCATGTAGGGCCTTGTGAATGCGAGTTCTGAAATGTCTGGGAAGGTCTTTGATGAAAATAATATACAGGGTAGGCGATATAACACCTCCCTGATGGACACCTTCTTGTAATCTGACCCGCTTGCTCTTGTGTTCTTCCAGTCTGACTCTCGTGCAGCGTCTGTAAAGAAAATATCTAATCCCGGCAAACATATGCCCTTTTATCACACTGTGTGCTAGAGTCCTTTCTTCCAGACCTTGTCAAAGGCTTTGGTCAGGTCGAAGAAGGTAGCTTGTTGTATTTCTTCTGGAAAGCATCTTCAGTTTTTTTGTGCCAGATAAGAGGTTTGGTTCACCAGTGCTTCTGTATTTCCTGAAGCCTGATTGGCTGTCATCTAATATCTTGTTTTCTTCCAGGAAATTAAGTAACCTGTTGTTGACTAATCTTCCCATGGTCTTTCCAAGGTCTTCCCATAGTCTTTCCAAGGTCTTCCCATGGTCTTTCCAAGGTCTTCCCATGGTCTTTCCAAGGTCTTCCCATGGTCTTTCCAAGGTCTTCCCATGGTCTTTCCAAGGTCTTCCCATGGTCTTTCCAAGGCAGCTTAGGAGGTTTATGGGGCGCTAACTATTTTCCTTAGGTTTCAGTTTTTTGGCTATGGGGACTATTTTTGCCTCCTTATGTCCAGTATTGTTTGATAAGGTCTAAGAGTCGTTGCCTACCAGCTGGTCCCAAGTGTAATATCATTTGATGTGTTATTCGATCAGGTTCAGGTGCCTTCCTTTTCCTAATGCGCATTGAAGTTCTTGGGGACTGAAAAGTGTACTCCTTATATTTTGGTTATTTTCTTGCTTTTTATTGATTTTCCTCTGTTCTCTCATCGTTTCTTCTTCTCATTCTAGGCATGAAAGATTTGTATTAATTCATGTGCTGGCACCCCTCCATGTCATGACAAAAAAACTGTCAAAAATCTTCTCCTGATGAATTCCTCTCTCTCTCTCTCTCTCTCTCTCTCTCTCTCTCTCTCTCTCTCTCTCTCTCTCTCTCTCTCTCTCTCTTTCTCACACACACAACTCAGTCACAGGGCAGTCAGGTCGTTATAGGGGTGACGCTTGCTGGTTGATGTAATGTCCTAAGTTCCTTCCACAACTAATAGTGAGGGTACTGCTGGGGTGACCGTTTATTAATTCTCACATAATGCTTCAGGTCAAAATGGACGCTAGGCACGGCCACTTTTTTTTAGCCTTGGCACATTTGCTTCTGCCAGACGGTGGCCGTTGCATTTGTGCTCCATTTATAGACTGGAAGGATATAGTTTCGTTGTCCAGCTTCTGAGTTGAGTGCATGGCGTAACACTGTAAGCTGCGTATTTCATTTGAACTGTGATAAACATTGTATGTGTTTTTTGTTGGCACAGGAGAGGAGCAACTATGGGGCGACCCGTTTGCTATGAAGCTGAAACTAAGATTACCAGATTACACAACTCTTTTCACTTGTCATCACAAAGGCTGTCAAAAATCATTCTCGCGATGTATTCGCCCCCCCCCCCCTCTCCCACCCCCCCCCCCTCTCCCACACACCTCTTTCCACTTATCATAACATGGCCTAGTTTCTTTTGTCTCATAACGTGCCCCCAACCCTGTCTCAGATGAGGGGCCCCCAGCCCTGCTCCAGATGAGGGCTGTCTCATCTTGTTGCCTGTGATCAGTTGTCCTCGGCTTTTGGGCCCCTTCTGAACGTTTGGAATCAAAAGAGCATTTTGAGAGTTCCGGCGCCTCTAGGGGTGGCGGAGGAAATAGACTCACTGCTGGTAAACATGATGTCGTAAAAGGCTATTAATAAGGGTTTGCTGAAATCAGACGTATAGGGCTGAAAGACGCAGATATCGCAGCCCTGCTGTAAATTACAACTTAAGATGCTAATAGCCCTTTTAATCAATAATAAGAGGAAGAATTATTGATACGTAATTGTTCTGTTCTAGTTATATAAGGAATGTATTTACAACTTAAAATTAACCGTGTTTACCAATCAACAAACCGATTTATTAGTAATCGCTATTTATAATTTTTAAGTGTTGATTACTGCTGGCGGCACTCCTCTGATTGTTTTGTCTGTGTGTGTTGTGTGTGTATGTTGTGTGTGTGGAAATTGTCGTGTTGTTATGTGTGTATGTCCGGGCCCTTAGTTGACGGTTCCTGATTTAGCTAATGACTAAAGGTGACGCCGTTATTTATTGCGTTATTTATCCAGCTGCCAGTTTGTTAGGTGACCTTGGACGACCGATATTTTTATGACGCCTACGACCAAACTAGAATTACCGATGTTTTTCAGTGTTCTGTTGTTGTTGTGTGTCGTTTATCTCCTGATGTGCGCTTGGCTAATAGTCACGAGTAAATTAAGACAAATTAAATTATGTTTTTAACAGGCTTTTAACACTTTATTACACCATGTACTTGAATATGCACTTGTGCGTTGTATTTTATTGGTTTATTGATTTAGTCAACGGATCAACGTTATTGCACAAGGGTGTGACCCATAAATGCGCCCTTCTACTTCCAACTTAAGCCTCAGTTTAAAGCAGCTCAGCGCAGTGCACGAACTCCGTTGCACTGGCGAGGATCCTGAAATACTTTGGATATATTTTCCTCTTCAAATGTAGCCAAGGCAGTGCCGTTAGGCTACTCTTTTCGATTCCCAGCTGCCAAGGGATTTTTTTACCGGGACTCCAGCACCCGAGACTGACGCCATGCCTCGAGACAGGCGCCATGCCTCTAGAATGACGCAATGCCTCGAGACAGACGCCATGCCTTGAGACTGACGCCATGCCTTGAGACTGACGCCATACCTCGAGACTGACGCCATACCTCGAGACTGACGCCATACCTCGAGACTGACGCCATACATAGAGACTGACGCTATACCTCGAGACTGACGCCATACATCGATACTGACGCCATACATCGAGACTGACGCCATACATCGAGACTGACGCCATACATCGAGACTGACGCCATGCCTGGAGACTGACGCCATACATCGAGACTGACGCCATACATCGAGACTGACGTCATACATCGAGACTCACTCCATACCTCGAGACTGACGCCATACCTCGAGACTGACGCCATACCTCGAGACTGACGCCATACCTCGAGACTGACGCCATGCCTCGAGACTGACGCCATACCTCGAGACTGACGCCATACCTCGAGACTGACGCCATACCTCGAGACTGACGCCATACCTCGAGACAGACGCCATGCCTCGAGAATGACGCCATGCCTCGAGACCACGCAGCCCCCGTGCGTCGAATTTGTACTTTTGTACAATATGTGGGCTTTTTCGTGTGCTAGTTCATTGTTTTCCACTCCTCTGTACAAGTGGCCGAGTGGTTACAAAGTCGGGCTGTCATGCAGGAGACCCCGATACGTTGATTTCGTGTGTTTTTTTTTCCCTGACGGGAACAGAATTACCTGCACAGTCCACGGCGACAGCACTAGCCATGCGGCCTTAAATTCTCAGGCTCACGACATCTCTGTCTACAAAGCCCTAAAAAAGTGGTAAAAAAAGACAGTAGTGACCGTCACCACTGTGTTTTTCGCGTGCTTTTGTTGTGCTTCCCCACCCCCTTTTTCCTTTTTATTAACACACTTTTGTCGTCGTTTTCTTCTGTTGGTGTTTTATTTTTTCACAACACTATCTGTTTATGTTTTCCCGTATGAGTTGTTTTTATACAAAACTGTCTTAGAACAATTAAACGCAGTCGGTGTTTTGAATGGACTGGAGAACTGGTAACAGCTGGCAAGACTGATGGCGAAAAGGTGCAGGCTACCTGGATAGCTTGGTAACATGAGTAGAGCCAGACAAGAACTTTGGACTGATCCGTGATTCTGGTAATCAGTGATTATGGTGCTCGTCAGAGATGGCGCAACTTGACAACCTACGCTTACCAGCACGGCGCATGATGATGTGTGTATAACTCGTGTACGCAGAAGCGAACTGGTTTGTAATAGTTGGTCTTCTTGGTGTGTACACTGGTGTGCCAGGTTTTCAACAGCAGGTTGGCTTTTTACAGGACGTTGCAGAACCAGCCCTAGCTGTTTTGGCTGTTTGTGATTTCACTGGCCAATTTTACGTTTAGTAGTATGCCGTTGCTTACTAATGGTAGGCTCTCTATACGAGTGTCGAGACCAACGCAAGGCGGTTTGCTGTCTAATCACCCGCAGATCGAATGGAACCAGGCACACACACGGGAATTGTTTGCAAAGTTAAGCCACTGATTCGGCCTTCTTCTCGTCAATGTGTGTGAAGAAATTGCCTTCCTCGTCAACCAGAGAAGAAATGCAGTTAAGAGAGGCTGTATTGTTTCTACGATGTCGGTACCATTGAAGGGATAGAAGAGAAGAGAGCAGTCGGAGGCGACATTTTGTGGCGAATAATGAATGGGAAGAACGACATTCAAATGATGATGTGTTATTTTTGTACAGCACTGTTTTCTTGACGTGTGTATTTGTTATAACTGCTATGCTCAGCCGGCTGTCAACACAAATACACATGTGTCTTGTTATTGCTTTGTATTCTGTTATCGACCCAGAAATCGCACATCTGCATAATAAAATTGGAGCTGAGAATTTCCTCCATGACTTAACATCCTTGTATCATTTTCTGTCTAGTATCAATGTATAACCTACCCATGTATATACAGTATCAATGTACAACCTACCCATGTAGATATAATATCAAACCCGGTCCCGGTTGTTTGAAAATAAGTATCTATGGCCGCGCCGATTTTGAGACAAAGTGTGTTTATGTTTACGAGAATCCTGATCTATTCAGCAAGCGTTGACATAAAAACCAAACTATTCCATTGTGATCAAATAAACCACTGTTCTGCTCTTCACATTGAATTATTGCTGCAGGGGATCTCCAACACGTCTTGTCTCGTCTGGGTTGTATTGTATGTGAGAAAGTTGTTGGTAAATCGCTTTATGCCCCCCCCCCCCCCCGGCCGCCCACTTGTATCGCTGTCCGCCTCTTTCTGGCTTTCCAGACTACTTCCGCCCACTATATTTTTTTTTCCCTAAATAAGGGTGTAATATCTTCTGAAATTTTTCACTTATATCTCTTTTGTAATATCTTTCAGCAATTTTTCTTTCAATTCCCAGCCTCTGCGAAACCTTAGTACAGTATTTGGTTATTTTTGTTTCCGCGAAAGACGTTCTTTTCTTCTGTATATCTACAAATCCAGAAACTCAGCTCCAGTTTGTAGTTATTTGATGGTTTGTTGTCCACGTTTCTGCACCATACAGCAGGGTTGAATATACATAACACTCCACAGTTTCCCATTTTTGAATATGTTGTTTATATCTCTAGATGTCAACCGATATAAAACACACACACACGCACACGCACACACGCACACACACACACACACACACACACACACACACACACAAATTACCAACATTTACTTTAATAATGAGAGACAGTTGTAAAAGCTTCGTCCAACAAAACTTACAATTACCAGAGGGCTGGCGTTAGTTTAGTCATCGTGGGGCGGGAAGACAGAATTCTGCTGAATAATCTTTGATGGGCGGAAAGACCCAATTCTGCCATATATATCAAGGCCGACATTCTTTAGGTGTAAACAGGAAGACGTTATCGTACATTTTGTGTTGAATAATTAAACGCCCATGGGTCTGTAATGTTTATCGACAGCCTCCTGTCGCGCACAGTATCTCATGACATTATTATCCTTGAATAGAGTATTTCATTAACAAGCCTACAACAGAGAATGAATAATTCACAGTATTAACAAAAGTAGGCGGGGAGAATTATACATTTAACATGGAATAACTATTAGAGCCCTTACTCTAAGTACTAAAAACAGCGGTTAGAACTCTAAGGCTCTCAAGCGGTTGACCCAGGTTCGAATCCTGGGTAAGGCTTGGGGTTTTTTTCTGTCGGGGGCAAAATAAAAATCTTCACCGACACAGCTGTGGCGACAGCACTAGCCATGCGGCTCTAAATCCTCAGGGTGAAAGACCCCTTGCCTATACAGCAAAAGTGGTAAAATAAAGGCAATAACTGGCAGCATTAAAAACTATAGCAACCCACATGGTGGACACACTGCTGGCGAAGAATCCAGGGGCTGTTAGGGTTGGTTCTGCAACGTCCTGTAAAGGATACGCAACTAACCTAACCTTCTCATGAAACTGAGAGCTGCTGGCACTCATTATTCCTTCGAATTTCGTCGTTTCTGATCTTATCTCTTCTTGTTGAATTGAGAGCCCTTTGCAGGAATCTCAGTTCAGTTGTTGAGATTTTTTTTTTTCATGTTTTTCTGTCATTGTCCAGATCTGGCATTGATAACATATGGTAGGCAATAGATTTATTCATGGTAGGTTTAATTTAGGTGTTCTGTTTACTAAACTGGATAAGGTAACCAGTGCTAAAATACATCAAGAGATTAAATGGTTCGGGCATATGTCGAGACTACCACCAGACTGCGAGAGCCTGTCGCTTTGACACAATGGAACCAGACATAGAGGTCGACCACGCAAGCGATGGACAGACAGAATATCCGAGGCTATGAATACGAGCATCTACGTAGCACATACCACGGCTTGCACATCGTGTCTGTCTAGAAATGGATACTGTGAGGCAGACCAGGACTAAAGACGAAGGCGAAGTTTTCGGTCCATCTTTGTCACCTCTTACAAGTCTGGTAGACTACAATGTTTATTTACAAATACACACACTGTTTCTCACAAACGCACACACACATATAAATCATCAGTGTTGTCTTTGTGACGGCGCGCCTGCTCTCCCCTCCCCTTTTCTTTTTTTCCAGCGTTGTCTTTGTGGCGGCGCACTTGCGCCCCTTTTTTCTTTAGTTGTCTTTTTGGTGGCGCGCCTGCTCCCTTTTCCCGGTGTTGCTTTTGTGGCGCCGTGGTTGCCCCCACCTCTCCCCCTCTCTCTCTCTCTCTCTCTCTCTCTCTCTCTCTCTCTCTCTCTCTCTCTCTCTCTCTTATATATACTGTATATGTATGTGTGTGTGCGCGCGGGGTGAGTATGTGGTAGGTGAGTGTTTTTATATGTGTGTGTGATTATGTGTGTGTGTGCGCGCGCGTGTGTGCGTGTTTGCTTGTGAGTATGTGTGGGAGTGGGTGTATGAGTGTCTGCGCGCGTGTGTGTGTGCGCGTGCGGGGAAGTGAGTGAGTGTGTGTGCGCACGTGAGCACATTCTTAATTAGCGCTGGTAGTACAAGAGTACAGTGACAAATTAGTAAGTAAAGGACCCTTTTCCACGCCTTTAGGCATATAGGGCTAGACCTATATTTTTATAGACCAATCGGCACAAGATGGGTCATGTGGTTAGCATCAGGCCGGCCGCCTTTACTTCCCGGGACTGCACCCGGTACGCACTTAAGGTTGGGTCGACCTGGGAGCCAAGGTCATTTTTGAAAATAGTCTGGCTTCGCCAGGGAGCGAACCCACGACCTTCCGATCCGCGGCGAGCGTCTAGCTGCTCCGCCATTGGACTCCCAGTGACAAGTTAGTGCATTTATTATCTTCACCATGTGCTCTGCCGATAAATTTAAAAGTTTAAAAAAAAAAATTTAAGGACAGTTCCTACGCCTTTAGACGTATTGGGAACAATCGGTACTTGGTGGGTGATCTGGTCAGCATTACACCGGTCGCCTTTACTTCCCGGGACTCGGCCTGGTACCCATCTGAGGCTGGGTCGACCTGGGAGCTAATGTCATTTAAGAAGGGGAAAAAACGGGCACTGTCAGGACCTGAAACCACGACCTATCGATCTGCAGACGAGCCTCTAGCCACTACACCACGGCGGCTATAGTTGATGCAGGTAGTCGGTAACAATTGGCCATCCCATATCAATCACGGATCAGGTCAGTGCTCGGCTGACCATATATCCCGTTTTCACCGGGACAGTCCCGTTTTTAAGGTGTGCCCATGTTGCCCTGTCGCTGCTAGAGGGTGAAATAATGCAAATTGTCCCGGGTTTTTTGATGGAAGTGTGGTTAAAAAATCATGCAAAACTTGATTTGGTAGGCGTGGGATGGGGGGTGTGTTTTAACTGACTTGATTTGGTTGGCGTGGGATGGGGGTGTGTTTCAACTGACTTGATTTGGTTGGCGTGGGATGGAGGTGTGTTTCAACTGACTTGATTTGGTTGGCGCGGGATGGGGGTGAATGTTTCAACTGACTTGATTTGGTTGGCGTGGAATGGAGGTGTGGTTAAAAAGACTTGATTTGATTGGATTAGGATGGGGGTGTGGTTAAAATAACTTGATTTGGTTGGCGTGGGATGGGAGGTGTTTCAACTGAATTGATTTGGTTGGAGTGGGATGGAGGTGTGGGTAAAATGACTTGATTTGTTTGGCGTGGGATGGAGGTGTGGCTAAACTGACTGGGTTAAACCACGCAATGTTAAATATAATGGTGTTATAACTATGTAAGCAGGACATTATTAAAACCACCAAGAAGAGTTGAATGTGGTATTATTAAAACCATATAAAGTTAAACAGAATATTACAACCCTACAGGGTTGAATAGGATATTTATTATGATAGCCCTGAAGGGTTGACTATAGTATTATAACAACAAGCAGATACAATATTATTAAAGCCATAAAGAGTTGAACAAGATATTATTATAACCACGAAGGGATAAGCCAGATAGTAATATAACCGCAAAGTGTTAAATACCTGTCAAGAGTTGAAGAGAATATTATTGGTATAAATCAACAATTCAAAAAATCACATGGGCTGCAACTGCGATTGACACACCACTTGATGGAGATGGAAAACTATTTTCAGTACTATCTCATTTAAATTGCGCAGATCTGGCATTGTTTGTTTATTCTATATTTGTTTTGAATCAAAATGAACTAACTACATGCAATTACAAAAGTGCGCACCATCTTCTAAAATTCGGGCGCGATCGATTTCCTCAGTTACAGTTTTACACAGGGGCGCTAACACAGAAAATACTTGGACACGAGAGGGCCATTTACATCTTTAAAAAAGGGGGGGGGGGGGGGGGTAGGGGGAGCAGGATCGGGAAGGGGAAGCAGGGGGGATCTCAGGGGAAATTAGTGTGGATTAAATGTTTTATAATAATACTTATAGTAATAATATTGTGACTGTTCCCGTTTTAGGTGAAAAAAGACCAACTGCCCCCAACAAGCATGTGTTTAAGGGGACAAATGTGGGGTTTTCCCTTTGAAGTCAAAGTGCATCTGCCTGAGTCAGTGAACCAACAGTCTGCATACAAATAAGCCAAATTTATAAAAGGCGCATGTGTACGTAAAACTCAAGTTCTGGAACAAGACTAAAGCCCTGAAGTGGACGAACAACCAGAGCTTTCTGTCGAAGTTTACAGCCGGTAAGGCAAAGAAGAAGAAAATGCTAAATGGTCATCATCATCATTATCATCATCATAGACTACTTCTTCCGTTAAGCGTCGAGGGTAGGAATAATTTAATGGTGCATACATGTATAATATTATAGTGAAATTGTATACATACATTTATATTGAACAAAGTGAATTTGAACAAGGAAGACACAAACAGTCGATCGCACAATTTATAGCCTAGTATATTTCGCTGCATCTCGTCAGTTGCATACTACAGTAACAATTAGAAAAAAGAAACAACAAATAAATGAATCACTGAAACACAAAATCGACTACATTCACAACATGTTAGTTGCACCAGGGTAACCGTAAGGTGAAGAGCATGTCTTTTGTATGGTAATCTGGTAATCTTAGTTTCAGCTTCATAGCAAACGAGTCACCCCATAGTTGCTCCGCTCCTGTGCTAACTAAAAACACACAGAATGTTAATCACAGTCACCTGCGGAAAGACTGACTGACTCTTGTCTCAGTATATGCACTAGCATACACACGCATAAAAAGCATACGGTAGCCACCCGAAGTGCTAACACAAATAGTCCGACATTAGAAACGCATTTTATCATTGATGGTAGCAGAAGTCACCAACAGATCAGCTGTTGCACGCGCGTTCAATTTTAATTACATAATGGCACCACCAATATTGCGACAACAGGCATCGCGCCATTATCTGAATCTACAAATTCACACCACCACGTTGGTCACAGTAGAAAAGAATTCAAAATGAAATCAGCAGCTCACAGTGTCACGCCATACACTCAACTCAGAAGCTGGGTGACGAAACTATCCTTTCAGTCTAAAAATGGAAAAAAAATGCACCGACCATCGTCTGGTAAAAGAAAAAAAAAAATGACACGGCTCACAACAGTGAACGTGCCTAGCGTCACTTTTTACCGGAAGTAGTCCATTTGTCTGCATCCCACTAGGACCGCACTCTAAGCTATTATCACCTGGTGACACAGAGTGTCACTATTTGCATGAGAATTCACCCAGGTACAAACCCTAGTAACTGTAAGGTTTTAATTTGGCACCTGCGACGGTTACATCGTAACCTAAGTTCGACAGTAAACCGGTACGCAATCACTTAATAAGAGAACCTGGTAAATTCTTTAATATATCGTTGATATCGCGTGTTGCATAATTCAGCACGTCAGCGCTTAAACGTAAATGGAAGATAATTCAGAAAGCTTTTCGGGCAAACAGTACACCGGGACACCCCCGTAACCTTCATCAGAGTTGACGAGCCTAACGAAGTATGACTGAAAAGTGACCTAGTACGTAAGTGGGCCGGGCTGACCCAGATGGGGGGGGGGGGGCTCCGTAATGTTTACCGAGAACCTATATCATGATGGGTGGGGGGTTGAGGGTATCTTAACCTTCTCACAAATTTAAGGTGAGGAGCTCAGCCCCTACCCTTAAAAATGTTCTGGGGAGGGGGGTAGAGGGGGTAGGGTGCCTGAGCCCCCCCCCCCCCAACCCCCAGTTTATGATGCCCGTAGTTTAAAAAAAAAAAAAAAGGCAATGTTGTTTATCAACTCGCAGCCAGTAGATTTCCACCCATCACCGCTAAAATGCCGTCTGTAAGGAATTTTTCCGCAATGGCTTGTGGGTGCAACAATACTTTTCCACTGCTTCCTGCTGTTGTCAGCTCTTTTTTTAACTCACATAACAGTTCATAAATTGACAATTCGAACTGGAGAAACAGCTTTATCGTTTCATGGTATTATTTTCTAACCTATAATGACAATTAACCGAGATTAGATAAACGGATCCGTCTGACACACAAAGGCGGGTTCTACAATCAGCTGACTTGCGGCCTTGACCCCGGCAAGGTCACCTAATATCGTACGGTATATTCTCAGCGAGGCGGTGACGAGGGAATTATTTAACCCCGAGTTCTTTGCTGGGCTTTCTACTTGTCCGCCTTGTTTGTTTCATGCACAGATCGCTGTGAGTAAAGCATTTATGTGTTGTAAATTGTGTTTTGTGAATAATATACCTGCCGACTGCAAGCAAAGAGTTGACTAACATAGCCAGAGTACAGGTAACCTGGAAGTTGAAGAATGCCGGTCACCACATTCAACTAGTATCGGGTTTGACGTCCGCGGCAAAACTGCTTCTGTCAGATTCTTCCCCAGCAGTGTATCCACCTTGTGGGTTGCTATTGTTTTTAATGCTGCCAGTTATTGCCTTTATTTTACCACTTTTGTGGTATAGGCAAGAGGTCTTTAAACCTGGGGATTTAGAGCCGCATGGCTAGTGCTGTCGCCACAACTGTGCCGGTGAAGATTTTTATTTTGCCCCTGACAGAAAAAAATCCCTAGCCTTACCGAGGATTCGAACCTGGGTCAACCGTTTGAGAGTCTAGTGTTCTAACCGTTGTTTTTAGTACTTAAGGTAAGCACTCTAATAGTTATTCCATGTTAAATGTATAATTCTCCCCGCCTACTTTTGTTAATACTGTGAATTAATCATTATCTGTTGTAGGCTTGTTATTGAGCTATTCCATCAAAGGATATTATTAATATTAATGAGATACTGTACGCCATAGGAGGCTGTCGACAAACATTACAGACCCATGGGCGTTTAATTATTCAACACAGAATGTACGATAACGTCTTCCTGTTTACACCTAAAGAATGTCGGCCTTGATAAATATGGCAGAATTCGGTCTTTTCGCCCATCAAAGATTATTCAGCAGAATTCTGTCCAACTTCCCGCCCCACGATGACTAAACTAACGCAAGCCCCTGGTAATTGTGTTGTTGGACGATGCTTTTACAGCTGTCTCTCATTATTAAAGTAAGTGGTACTTTTTTGTACTAAAAGTACATAATTAGGTTTTCCAACAACCTATTAGACCCGGGAAGTAAAGGCGGCCGGCGTGATGCTGACCACATCGACCATCTTGTGCAGATTGGTCTTAAAAAAACTAAGGTCTAGCCCTATATACCTAAAGGCATGGAAAAGGGTCCTTTACTTTTTAAAAAATGTTATTGTAGCATTGATTGTGGGTGACCCACTATCATGTGGATAGTGGTGACGCCAGTCAGCAGCTGGTGCAATCGAGTTGTAATCTTCACTCGTGGCCGGTTTTTTTCCCCCTTGCAACGTGCAAGGTCTGCATAAAATAGCTGGGAGTTGGCTGCTCGGGGCATTAGTTCTGTTAGAGCCTAGGTAGTTAGTTCCAGCAGCCTTTGTCATCTGTGCCACAGGTACTAAGGTACTTCCAATTAAATAGATTTGCTCTAGTTTTTGTACTGTGTACATTTCTATAACAGTTTGTTATTAATTTTTTGTAAGTCTTGAATTTTAATTTATCAGCATTTCATGTGTAGGTTTTCAAAAAATGTTCTGTCAAAATGTGAGTGACCTAGCTTACAAAATAATTACTATAAATATTGTTTATGTTATAAATGTTTGCGAAATAACAATAGTATTTATAAAAATGTAAACAGTTACGGTTTATTTGTGTGATACTCAACGGTACGCAGTACGGTTCAGTACCAGCACCTTTTTAAGCATCATATTTTAAAGTGAGTTGATGTGGAAGAGTGAAAAGATGACAGTCTAGAGAGAAAGATGCAACTGGGAGTGATTGATCAACATTTTGTGCTCAAAGGAAAGGCAACTGTCTCGCAGCTCCAACTGGTACACCCAGGAAATGCAGTCTTTTCAGTGAGACATCATATTCCACCAAACTGAAAGCCTAACGGCCTTTAGTCTCTTGTTTGGCTTTGATGATGTCTCTCCTGTCCATAGATGACCTATTCCTGATGGTCGCACTGCCAGCCAAGGTGTCTGCTCTCTCATTGCCTTTCGCACCAGCAGAACCTGGGCAAAAATGATAGCGATTTTGCAATACACTCAGATGGAGAAACTGTTTCCATATATGCCTTTAGGTTCACCAACAAGCTATTGTAGCATTGATTGTGTGTGACCCACTACCATGTGGAGGGTGATGACGAGGTTCACCAACAAGCTATTGTAGCATTGATTGTGTGTGACCCACTACCATGTGGAGGATGATGACGAGGTTCACCAACAAGCTATTGTAGCATTGATTGTGTGTGACCCACTACCATGTGGAGGGTGATGACGAGGTTCACCAACAAGCTATTGTAGCATTGATTGTGTGTGACCCACTACCATGTGGAGGGTGATGACGAGGTTCACCAACAAGCTATTGTAGCATTGATTGTGTGTGACCCACTACCATGTGGAGGGTGATGACGAGGTTCACCAACAAGCTATTGTAGCATTGATTGTGTGTGACCCACTACCATGTGGAGGGTGATGACGAGGTTCACCAACAAGCTATTGTAGCATTGATTGTGTGTGACCCACTACCATGTGGAGGGTGATGACGAGGTTCACCAACAAGCTATTGTAGCATTAATTGTGTATGACCCACTACCATGTGTGGTGTTTGATGGCGCCAGCCAGCAGCTGGTGCAATCGGGCTGTAAACTTCACTTGTGGCGGGGGCTGCATGGTCTAGATTTATGGTGTCTGCCGTGAGTGCTAGAGGTTCTGGGTTCAATCCTCAGTAAGGGTTGGGATTTTTTCACATTGCCTTGGACTTCTAGTAATTCCCCTTGGTCTATATGCTGAACTTTGTAGTCATTTTTTGATGTTGTCTTTATACTTCTTAGTTTATTTTATTTTTCTTCACCTAAAGTTTAAGGCCTGGTGCTAATGTTTATGTCAGCATTTAAATTGAAAACATAATTTCCTGTTTTACAGAGAACAGTGAATTTGTAAACTGAATTTTATAACATCTGTGATCTCATATTGTTGTAATCTTATATGATTCGCTAGATTATTATACAGTTTATAGGTAGTTCAGTCAAATTTTGTGGAGTGTAACAGCAGGTAGGGAAGCTTGTGTTCTTCTAGGATCCTGACATTAGAGAACTGCAGGTAGGGAAGCTTGTGTTCTTCTAGGATCCTGACATTAGAGAACAGCAGGTAGGGAAGCTTGTGTTCTTCTAGGATCCTGACATTAGAGAACAGCAGGTAGGGAAGCTTGTGTTCTTCTAGGATCCTGACATTAGAGAACATTAGCAGGTAGGGAAGCTTGTGTTTCTTCTAGGATCCTGACATTAGAGAACAGCAGGTAGGGAAGCTTGTGTTCTTCTAGGATCCTGACATTAGAGAACAGCAGGTAGGGAAGCTTGTGTTCTTCTAGGATCCTGACATTAGAGAACTGCAGGTAGGGAAGCTTGTGTTCTTCTAGGATCTGCATTAGACATTATAGGGAAGCTTGTGTTCTTCCTAGGATCAGGTAGGGAAGCTTGTGTTCTTCTAGGATCCTGACATTAGAGAACTGCAGGTAGGGAAGCTTGTGTTCTTCTAGGATCCTGACATTAGAGAACAGGTAGGGAAGCTTGTGTTCAGGTAGACATTAGAGAACGCAGGAAGCTTGTGTTCTTCTAGGATCCTGACATTAGAGAACAGCAGGTAGGGAAGCTTGTGTTCTTCTAGGATCCTGACATTAGAGAACAGCAGGTAGGGAAGCTTGTGTTCTTCTAGGATCCTGACATTAGAGAACAGCAGGTAGGGAAGCTTGTGTTCTTCTAGGATCCTGACATTAGAGAACAGCAGGTAGGGAAGCTTGTGTTCTTCTAGGATCCTGACATTAGAGAACAGCAGGTAGGGAAGCTTGTGTTCTTCTAGGATCCTGACATTAGAGAACAGCAGGTAGGGAAGCTTGTGTTCTTCTAGGATCCTGACATTAGAGAACAGCAGGTAGGGAAGCTTGTGCAGGTAGGGAAGCTTGTGTTCTAGGATCCTGACATTAGAGAACAGCAGGTAGGGAAGCTTGTGTTCTTCTAGGATCCTGACATTAGAGAACAGCAGGTAGGGAAGCTTGTTTCTTCTAGGATCCTGACATTAGAGAACTGCAGGTAGGGAAGCTTGTGTTAGGATCCTGACATTAGAGAACTGCAACTTGTGTTCTTCTAGCCTGAGGTAGGGGAAGCTTGTGTTCTTCTAGGATCCTGACATTAGAGAACAGCAGGTAGGGAAGCTTGTGTTCTTCTAGGATCCTGACATTAGAGAACTGCAGCAGGATAGGAACAGCAAGCTTGTGTTCTTCTAGGATCCTGACATTAGAGAACAGCAGGTAGGGAAGCTTGTGTTCTTCTAGGATCCTGACATTAGAGAACTGCAGGTCTTGTGTTCTTCTAGGATCCTGACATTAGAGAACTGCAGGTAGGGAAGCTTGTGTTCTTCTAGGATCCTGACATAGGAACTGAGGTAGGGAAGCTTGTGTTCTTCTAGGATCCTGACATTAGAGAACAGCAGGTAGGGAAGCTTGTGTTCTTCTAGGATCCTGACATTAGAGAACTTAGGGAAGCTGTGTTCTTCTAGGATCCTGACATTAGAGAACAGCAGGTAGGGAAGCTTGTGTTCTTCTAGGATCCTGACATTAGAGAACATAGGGAAGCTTGTGTTCTTCTAGGATCCTGACATTAGAAACAGCAGGTAGGGAAGCTTGTGTTCTTCTAGGATCCTGACATTAGAGAACAGCAGGTAGGGAAGCTTGTGTTCTTCTAGATAGGGAAGCTTGTGTTCTTCTAGGATCCTGACATTAGAGAACAGCAGGTAGGGAAGCTTGTGTTCTTCTAGGATCCTGACATTAGAGAACAGCAGGTAGGGAAGCTTGTGTTCTTCTAGGATCCTGACATTAGAGAACTGCAGGTAGGGAAGCTTGTGTTCTTCTAGGATCCTGACATTAGAGAACAGCAGGTAGGGAAGCTTGTGTTCTTCTAGGATCCTGACATTAGAGAACAGCAGGTAGGGAAGCTTGTGTTCTTCTAGGATCCTAGAGATCCTGAAGCTTGTGTTCTTCTAGGAGAACAGAACTGCAGGTAGGGAAGCTTGTGTTCTTCTAGGATCCTGACATTAGAGAACTGCAGGTAGGGAAGCTTGTGTTCTTCTAGGATCCTGACATTAGAGAACAGCAGGTAGGGAAGCTTGTGTTCTTCTAGGATCCTTGTGTTCTTCTAGGATCCTGACATTAGAGAACAGCAGGTAGGGAAGCTTGTGTTCTTCTAGGATCCTGACATTAGAGAACAGCAGGTAGGGAAGCTTGTGTTCTTCTAGGATCCTGACATTAGAGAACAGCAGGTAGGGAAGCTTGTGTTCTTCTAGGATCCTGACATTAGAGAACAGCAGAGAACTTGTGTTCTTCTAGCAGACATTAGAGAACAGCAGGTAGGGAAGCTTGTGGATTGACTTAGAGAACAGCAGGTAGGGAAGCTAGGCAGGTAGGGAAGCTTGTGTTCTTCTAGGATCCTGACATTAGAGAACAGCAGGTAGGGAAGCTTGTGTTCTTCTAGGATCCTGACATTAGAGAACTTCTAGGATCCTAGGATCCTGACATTAGAGAACAGCAGGTAGGGAAGCTTGTGTTCTTCTAGGATCCTGACATTAGAGAACTGCAGGTAGGGAAGCTTGTGTTCTTCTAGGATCCTGAGGATAGGATCCTGACATTAGAACAGCAGGTAGGGAAGCTTGTGTTCTTCTAGACATTAGAGAACAGCAGGTAGGGAAGCTTGTGTTCTTCTAGGATCCTGACATTAGAGAACAGCAGGTAGGGAAGCTTGTGTTCTTCTAGGATCCTGACATTAGAGAACAGCAGGTAGGGAAGCTTGTGTTCTTCTAGGATCCTGACATTAGAGAACTGCAGGTAGGGAAGCTTGTGTTCTTCTAGGATCCTGACATTAGAGAACTGCAGGTAGCAGGTAGGGAAGCTTGTGTTCTTCTAGGATCCTGACATTAGAGAACTGCAGGTAGGGAAGCTTGTGTTCTTCTAGGATCCTGACATTAGAGAACAGCAGGTAGGGAAGCTTGTGTTCTTCTAGGATCCTGACATTAGAGAACTGCAGGACAACTTACCTTAGTCCTCTAAGTTTGGGCTTGAAATGTATGGGCTGAAATTAACACTTTTTTAAAACCCAATTTCATCATTAAAAAAATAATCCGAGACTCAAAATCTGATGAAGTAAAATGAGCAGTGACCTTGGAACATTAAAGGACGCAAAATTGTTTGTGGCTCTAAACCGGAAGGGTTGAAAATGCTGAATGATTTGAGCTGAGAACGGGCATCATAGAATTAAAAATACTAAAGAAAGAAAGGCGAATGTACACTGTTTAATTTGTTTTAAATGTTTCATTTCTGTAATGTGTTGCATTTGTCTTAAATTTCACTAATATATTTCCCTGTATTTTTCATATAATTCTGCAGGTAATGTCAGTTATGTCAGGTCAGTTTGCCAGAAACATTGTCAGGTAAGTCTTTGTTTATTTTTTTTTAAATGTCTGGTTTCAAGTATTTAATGCCTTTCTCTTCTTTCCACATCTTATGCTTCCTATTCTCTTACCCTCTTTACAATTTCACAGTATATTTTGACAGCATATGTCTCAATTATTTTTGGGGAAACTACGTAGAACTATCATCGGGGAAGGCTCGCTCATGGGCCACTCAAACATCCAAGACCTACAACAGATTGCAACGAACCGCCATGCATGGAGAGTCATGACCTCTGCCCTATGTGCCGCACTCGACACAAGAGGAAAAACTAACTAACTAATTTTGGGGATTTTCTGCCACCTTTATTTTTGGTTTTTTTTACTTATTCTTTTCGTGCAACACGATGCACCAGAGTGGACTTTTACATTCAAACTGGCGGAACATGTTGCAGATATATGTTGTTGTTTCAGCTCGCTGCAATAGTTTAACGTGTCTTTAATGAAAATGAATTCACAATTGGTTACATTGTCTTCCATCTTCTTAAATGTATGACTTGAAGAGCACCCTGCAATAGCCTTATTCCTATGATTTAAGCAGGTGATATTTTGTTGCTTGTCTCTGTTTCTTCACAAATATCTTTATATGTGTTCGCGACAGGTGACCACATTCACATATCACACTTTGTTGAAATATCTGCTTACGTGAATGAAGTATAACAATTTCAGAAGTTTTAGCATCTTTCAGTTTTGCTTTAGAATATTCAGTGTTTTTTGTTTATTCTTCTTCTTCTTCTTTTGTCAAAATCTGCTTGTGCCGCTAGGCGTCGCAGTCTATCAGATGATCGGCAACCGAGCCAGGGCGCGCTCAGTCGCTTCATATGCCGTGATGTTATGAAGTCTCAAGTTGTCCGTGACTCCTTAAATCCATCTTCTTCTTGGTCTTCCCCTGCCTCTTGGTGTTTCGATTTTCATGTTGTATGCTCTTGATGCTGGCATCGTTGGTTCCATTCTCATTAGGTGACCAAACCATTTCATTCTTTGTTTCTCAATAAATTTAACGATGGGTATGGTTCCAATAGTTCTTGTGATCACATCGTTTCTCACTCGATCTCTTCTGGTTTTATCGCAGCCATTCTCAAACATCTCATTTCACAGGTGGTTAGTCTTCTCTCGTGTTCTTTTGTTAATGTCCAAGTCTGACATTGATAACCTAATGTCGGTATAAAGATTGTATTTATAATTTGTCCTTTTATCTCAGCTGGGACAGCAGGGTGTTTTAAAATTGGGTCAAGCTGGTATGCGACATTGTTGGCTTGTTGGATTCTTGCTTCGATCTCTCGATTTAGTTTATTGTTACACATTAATCACCATGATAAATCTTAGTAGAGAATTGCATAAAATGCATGGGAAGGATTTGTGGGATAAGTGGAAAGGGTGAGATCATATTCTAGTCCAGGCTCTTTACAGAACATCACTCCCATCATAGCCCACGTGCAGGAATCTCTCCCACATCATGCACTTTCCTGTCCTTATGTCATACTTATCTTGATGCTGGTCAGCCCTAGTCTATCTTACCTGGTATCATGCCCCCAGCACTGTTGTTTCCAGTCCATTGTGGCTGTCTGATGTAGCCAAAACATTTGTTTCCAAACCAAGATACCATTTGTGAGCTAATTTTTTTATTGTTCAGATATTTTATGATGAAATATTTATTTTATTCTTGCCCTGTAGCACTGGTTTTTTCTTCTACAGTTTCTGAAATGACGAAAGAAAATCAGCTGTCCACTTTTTAATGATTGATCTACATTTCCTTTTGACCATCACTCTGTTCTTTTGTCAATACAGAACTGTAACCATGCCAACCAAAGAACAAGTTCAGCGAATCTTGAAAAAAGCAGATGCCGTTTGCTTTGATGTAGACTCAACCGTATGTGAAGATGAAGCCATTGATGAACTGGCCAGCTTCTGTGGGGTCGGACCTCAGGTTGCAGAGTGGTAAGTGTTCAGTTCTGAAATCTTTCTGCAGTGCATGTTTAATTAATTTATAATATTACACTAACATTGTTTATTGTATTTAGTTAGAAACCTTGTAAAAAAATTTGTTAAGCATTCTTTGCCTTCGCTGGTAGAAAGTTCTGGCTGTTTATCTTCTTCTGGACCTTAGTGTTGTGCATGCACATCTGTTTAACAGATCTGGCTTATTTTTGTGCAGACTGTTAGTTGCTGGCATTTCAGGCAGATGCACTCCCACTTTGAAGAAAACCCTCATTAATCAACTCCCACAACATTTGTGTTCAAGAGGTAGTGGGTCTGTTAACCCCGCCATAGTGGAACCCACATACGGATTTGTAGGATTGAGATTGAGTTTCTACATTCTCCAACATTGCTAGTCGTTTTATAACTCCTTACACTTTATGTATAATTTAAGTAACTATTGTAATTGTTAGTGTTCTATCTTGAGTAAATGGTCTGTGGATGGGGATTGGGGGTTCACTTTTATACAAAGTTTAGCAAAGTATTTTATAGATAGATGATTAAAAATGGGGCTCATTTTTCTCTTCAACTTTAATCATAGGTATCTGGTTCAACCATGCTTCGTTACATTGTAATACTGAGTTTCTGTCTCTTCAATGCTAGGTATTTATGTTTGACTTTATCTGTTCAGTATTACATTAGATTATAATTATTTCCTCCATAACGCATGAAAATTCAAAAAAAGATAACTCAGGGACATTTTTTATAATACATAAAACCTGTGTGAGTGCCCAGTGCATTAGTCATGAGTAAAATGATGCACATACAGTATGCCAGCGCTATTCACCTGGCAACCTGCTGGCCAGAAGTGTAGCCAATAACTTGTGGATCAGTGCCAGTTATGTTGAATTAATGATCTTTCAATGCTGGGACTCAAGCCTTTGGCGATCCCCATTTTCCAAATTATGGCCCCTGTGTTAACTTAGTTTAATAGCCATGCAGTATGCTCTAAACCCAGCTTTGCTGACAGAATCATTGTATGTCATTTTTGATCTGATATTCTTAGGACAAAGAAAGCCATGGGTGGTGGAATTTCATTCCGTGATGCTTTGACCCAGAGGCTAAACATAATGCAACCCACCATTGGAGAAGTGAAAGATCTCATTGCATCATGTCCCCCAAGACTTAGTCCCAATATCAAGTAAGTTTTACTGCATCCTCATTCAAGTGCCATTTCAATTACTGTATGTTTAGAAAGCTTCGTGGTTTGTCTGTTTTTTGTTTTAAATATTTTTTCCTAATAAATTTTTTAATAAAGGTGAAAAGGCAGATTGCATAGTTTATGGCCTGGCATACTTACAGCATTTCATCAGATCAAATGTAAACTAAACACTTCAACAGGATAAAGCAAAGAAATAAATCCTTTTAGCTGAAATACATACATATATATTTTTGTTATGATAAATAATTTCACATTCCCCCACAATTTTAGCTTTATAAAAGATATTTCTTCGTTTGAGTGGTTTAACTGTCGGTTGTTGTTAACAACTCCTCAGAGAACTTGTCGATGTATTGAAAGCCAAGAACAAAAAAGTGTTTTTGGTATCGGGGGGCTTCCGCTGTATAATCTCACCAGTTGCTGAGGAACTTGGTATACCCAAGGAGAACATCTATGCTAATAAACTGATTTTCAACGAAGGTATGTTACTGCTGAACATATAGTGTTTTCACTGCCAAATGTTTATGGTGTTGTGAAAATGTCTAGAATATTACATAATTTAAGTTTGCAAATCAAACAAATCACTTGTAATTCTTAGTGTTATGGTATAGATTTGATCTTTCATTTTGCTTAATGCAACAAGCCTGGCATATGATACAACAATATCTAGTTTTGTAATAGAGGTGGAGATGGTCACTGCAGCCTTCTGCTGGCTTAAGAACCAGCCGTACATACATGTTCTAATTGTAACACTTCTTCTTCA
This sequence comes from Candidula unifasciata, assembly GCA_905116865.2. Lineage (NCBI taxonomy): Eukaryota > Metazoa > Mollusca > Gastropoda > Stylommatophora > Geomitridae > Candidula > Candidula unifasciata. Next base: position 126,881 of record CAJHNH020000206.1, on the reverse strand, counting down.
TGTTCACCGACTTTAAACTGCAGTGGAAAGTTCTGGTTGTTCATCCACTTCTGGACTCTAGTCCTGTTACAGAAACTTGAGTGTTGCATGCCCATCTCTTTTACAGTTCTGACTCATTTGCATGCAGACTGTTGGTTGCTTGTCTTCCAGGCAGATGTACTTTGACTTCGAAGGGAGCACACACTTAGTCGACTTCTACCACTTGCTTGTTAGGCAGGCAGTGGGTCTATTCTTGTTTTCTCCACAATGGGACCTTGGAACTCACATAGGGATTTATTGTAACTGACTCACAGAGAATGTTGAGAAAAGTGGAGACAGGTTTGCTCCAAGCAGAGTAGAGAGCATCGCTTTAGATGTTTCAGGGTAGTTTGCCTATTTTGGAAATTTTCTTTAAGTCAGTGTGTTGGGAAACACACAGACAGACAGACACGCTGATTCTGCACCACTTGTGGTGACTTGATACATGACAAATTAGTTTTAGGGATCTTTTTGGGAGTGAATGAACAGTGCGGAGGCACAAACAGATAGTCTCTGTCTGAGGAGGATGGCGCAGTGAGGAGTGACCAGCGGCTCTGGCTGATGCTCAGTACTCAGTGAAAAGATGAGACATACATAGAATCAGGTTACTGGTGCAATCGGAACTCTGTTCACTGCTGAAGATAGGGCTAGTGCTCTTATAAGGTGACTATGTAGGGCAGTGTTCCTTTGAAGTCAGAGTGCATCGGCCTGAGAGGTGCATCCGAATAATTCAGATTTATAAAACAGATGTGCATGCAGAATTCAAGTTCTGGAAAAAAGACCAAAGCCCGTGGACAAACGAGCAGAACTTTCTGAGTTTCCAGTTTAAACTATGTTGTTCTCATGTGGGATGCAGTTTTTTGTTGTTTGAAGCCTTGCCTTGGGGCCCTGAATATAGCCGTGGCATAGATATGGCCTAACAGCTGAAAGGTGATACTCATCCGCATGGTGGCACATTGTGTCACTGAGTGTTAATTGCTTGTGTGATGTCCTGGTGGGGTACAAGTATCAACCACCAACCAACCAGCCAGAGTTTACAGCCAGTGATCACTAACAAGATCAATAGGTAGCATTCCGATATTTAGTACAACCAATTAATAACATTTATGTACTTTGTAGAAGACAGCTAGAAAGTGAGACCACTCATTTACTAAATGCAATCTAATTGTCTTTCTCAGATGGTAGTTACGCTGGTTTTGACACAGATGAGCCAACATCTCAGGCTGGTGGGAAAGCAGTTGTTGTTCAGCATATCAAAGACCTGTATGGACTGAAGACAGTTGTGTTTGTGGGTGATGGAGTCACAGATCTAGAGGCTTGCCCTCCTGCGGTAAGTTACTGGAAAAATTAAAATTGAAGCTATTCTTGTTTCCAACATTTGGACATTGAGTTTCCTTCTGTGGGTTCCAGGTCCCCATTACAGGGAAAACAAGAATACACCCATTGCCTCACCAGCAAGCATGTTATAGGAGTTGACTAATTGGAGGCTTCCTACCAAGTCGGAATGCATCTGTCTAAGTAGCAAGGAACAACCAACTGTGCACAAAAAAGCCAGTAAAATGGATGTACATGCAAAATTCAGGCCCGGAGTATTTAGGTCAATGAGGACTTTCCACCAAAGCTTGCAGCCAGAAGTAATAAAAACGTGCATAAGGCAGTCATATGATACGATAAGAAATTGAAGATTTTGGGGGCGTATTTCAGAAGTATAAGCCACCTAAAACATTATGGGAAGAATGTTTTTTACTGAAAGCTACATTATATTTGTTGTTGTTGGGATGGAGGAGCAGTGTTTAGAATGCCACAGTTACAGTAGCAGTAGATCGGAGTTGTTTGATAGCAATGGGTAGGACAGAGTTTAAACACTTTGTTTATAAGAATACTTCTCCATGTGGGTTCTGAGGCCCCATTTGAGGGAAACGGAATAGACCCACTGTCCCCATAACAAGCATGTCATCATAGGTGACTTTTTAGGGGTGTTTCATTGGAAGTCAGAGTGTGTCTGCATGAGAGGTGAGTAATCAAGAGTATGTCTGCCCGGAGTATTTAGGTCAATGAGGACTTTCCACCAAAGCTTGCAGCCAGAAGTAATAAAAAACGTGCATAAGGCAGTCATATGATACGATAAGAAATTGAAGATTTTGGGGGCGTATTTCAGAAGTATAAGCCACCTAAAACATTATGGGAAGAATGTTTTTTACTGAAAGCTACATTATATTTGTTGTTGTTGGGATGGAGGAGCAGTGTTTAGAATGCCACAGTTACAGTAGCAGTAGATCGGAGTTGTTTGATAGCAATGGGTAGGACAGAGTTTAAACACTTTGTTTATAAGAATACTTCTCCATGTGGGTTCTGAGGCCCCATTTGAGGGAAACGGAATAGACCCACTGTCCCCATAACAAGCATGTCATCATAGGTGACTTTTTAGGGGTGTTTCATTGGAAGTCAGAGTGTGTCTGCATGAGAGGTGAGTAATCAAGAGTATGTCTGCGTGAGAGGTGAGTAATCAAAAGTGTGTCTGCATGAGAGGTGAGTAATCAAGAGTATGTCTGCATGAGAGTCGAGGAACCAAGAGTACGTCTGCATAAGAGGCGAGGAACCAAACAGCGGTCTACATAGAAATAAGCCAGATCTGTAAAATGGATGTGTATGCAAAACTCAAGTTCTTGAACAAGACAAGTGTCCAGAAGTGGATGAACAACCAGAACTTTCTGCTGGAGATGACAGCTGGTGAAAGCTAAGCAGAAGATTAGAATAATAAAAATATCAACTAAACCAGAATTATAGTTCCAGTATATCTTACAGCTTTCAGTGAATCATTTATAATAAATGTACTAGGTTCTCATAGTTTAAAATTTGCATGAAGATTTAAAAAAAAATTATTTTGACTTCTTTTTAGAACTAAAATGTTGACACCTTTGTGTTTTCTGTTTGCCTAGGATGCATTCATTGGCTATGGTGGAAATGTTGTCAGGGAGAAGGTGAAAAATTCTGCAGCTTGGTTTGTCACAGACTTCAAACAGTTGATAGATGTTCTATCAGATGGTGCACGGAATTAAACTGCCATCTTGGATTCTTTCTATCAGATTAGTAAATGGATATCTCACATGTGAGATCTGACCTGTACAGATAAATGTTTCTTGAAACATCAGCTTAAGGGCATTACAACAAGGCCTGTCTTTATAGACAAGCAGGCCGGACTGTGGCACAGTCATTAGCATTATGATTTTCATAAGGCACTGAGACAAGGTCAGTGCTAACTGTTGACACGCAAAGGTAGTTAGAAAATTCTAGACATGTTACGTGGGTCCTGAATGAGACATGTGAATTAACGACCTCTTACTTTGCTGGCAGTGTTTTGCCTTGTCATTGATTCAGTAAGAAGATTTTCTCACGCTCAATATGATGGGAGAAAACACCAGTAATATACGTCATAATTATAACATGGTACCATTAAAGAATATAACTGAGGCATTTTTGGTAAAGGCTTTGTGTAGTTGCAACATAGTAGTTAAACACATCCACACACTCAGATATAGGAGGCAAATTATTTTCTAACAGACTAATGAAATGTTGTAATAGCAACATTTTTCTTTTTGTGTGTGAATATGTGTGATGAAGCATCATGTATGTATATGTACTTATGTATATGTGTAAATATAACTGTTGGTACCTTGCCGTATGAAAGCAAGTAGGTATAACATATCAACATGCACTGTAGAGAACTTGGCAGTGCTGCTAGGGGAAACGCTCTGAATCTCAGATGTTTAGTCTTATGGGGTTTTTTATATTATTATTTTTTTTAATTTCCTTCCTAGTCAGTCCAGGTAAGCCTTTTTGTTTAAACATCTTATAAATGTCGAATGTGACCCCTACCTGCACGGGACTACAGTGCACCATGGTAGTGCTTGCTGTAACCATTACAATTAGGAGGTGAAATAGGATATCTGAGATATGCCCTGTTGGTTTGCCATTCAGTATGTGACTTGTTGAGTCATAAGGGTTTTAGGCTTTCATATAGCAGTCTAAAGCGGAACGTCTGTCAGTCAGATAGTATATTTTTGGCTTCCCAAATATTGTGGGTAAGAAATAGCAACCTAAATGGCAAGAAAATGGCTGTCAGAGTTGACAGTCATGTGATATTTTGTTCTTGTATCATTGATTGTGTCACATTTTAGCGCATACCTGCAGGCATTACTGGTTCATTAACTTTGATATTTCTGAGATGTTTGCATGTTTATTCTTGTTAAAGATTGTTTGTTGTTAAACTGTGGCATAAAACAAAAAGTATTAGCAAAGTTTTAATGTGAACTCTTTCAGTACCAAAAAACTTGTGGTTATTAATAACTTAGAATATATTTCTAAACTTCTTTTGTCACATTCTTCTCTTTATGAAAATTCATTCAGTTAAAACTGTCAGTTTAACTTCTGCAAAATGATTACATTGTTTTATCATGTTAAACTTACTTTAAAGTACATATATTGAAATAGTGTTAAAGTAAAAATGGCTTGGGCTCATAAGAATTCATTTTTTAATAGAAAAATTGTCTTATTTTATTTACAAAAGAGATTTATGATAGTAATTATTTAGATTCATAAGCTCAGCCATTTGTATTTCATATTTGGTCTGCCTTCAGTCTTTGTTTAGTTGGTTTTTTACTAAAGGTATCGTAATAATAATGCACTTAAACACCATTCAAGCAATGGCACACTATTTAATTGCGTATCCATTACAGGACTTTGCAGAACCAACCCCAGCATTTTTTAACTGTTGTTTTTCTAAGCTCATTTTACATTCAGTAGTTTGCCATTTTTTTTCTGAATTGTCAGCTCTCGGTACCACTGTCAAAACCAATGCAAGACAAACAATTCGCAGCTGGAATCAAACTAGGCACCCTGGCATTATGAAGCGGGTTCATGACGTCTAAGCCACACTCTACTGATTGTAAAATTGCATAATAAAACTAATACAGTCAAAAGATGCAGGATTTGGTTCTGCAGCATCTTGGATAGAAAATGCAACTAACTTTTTTATCTGAATGCAGAAACAAAATCATAGTTCACCTAGTCCCGTTAACATTTTTGTTAACGTGTGTATGAGTTTCCTGTTTCACCCAGACAGTGTGAATTGTGTCTTATGGTGGGGCTCCATTTATAAATGATAAAACAATGGTATGGGAAAAACCTGTTAAGTATTCAGATCAGTTTCTTGCTGCTGTTGGTGTTTGAAAATGGATGGCCTGGTTTACATTTTAAAGAAAATCTGTAGCGGTAAATTGTCTTGTTTGTCAGAGGCTTAATGGTTTCACAGGCAGGGCTGGTCCTAGTTTTTAGAAGACAGAAGTAGACATACTCAGTGTGATTAATTGTTTTAATACCAGACATTCGTTACTTAAGTACTTTCTAACTAAAAGTTTATGTACTTTAAATCGTTTTTCTTCAACCTGTTTACACCCGCAGGCTGGGAGATATATAGCTCACCACTTGCCAGCTAATAAAGACAGTTTTTGGTAAATCTGATGTTACTGAATTACAATTTTCAGCTCATGCAACATCTGCTGCTGCTTAGAGATGATACAGTATTTGCAGCCCTCTAGCGTTAGAATCATGGAACAGTGACATGATTGGGCCGACATTTTTGTAGACCACCAGTAAACTTCTACAGCCTGCCAGTTGAAGAAGGCTGCTTTAGGGCAAGTCTTTGAGTCTCATGAACTAAATAGAATTTCAACACATGATGTAGTCTAGTCACTACGGTAGAAATAAGAAACACAAAAGAAGAACAGTATAGAAGAAGTTGACCAGTGTATTGCATATGTAGAACAATCAATCAGCTGGTGGTGAATTGAACAATACTGTTAGAATTCATTGAAGAGTTGCAATGGCATTGTGACTATTGTCTGTTGAGTCAATAGCATGGAAAGTCCTCTCTGAAGCCTCATGTGCCACTAGGCATAATGAGAACTGATGAGTCAATGATCATAGTTCCATTGCCAGGAGTGACAAGACTTTTTCCTATCACTGCAACTCTGTGGAGTCAGCCGAGCTCATTATAATGGGTACCAGATAATTTTCTGGGAAGCAAAGGCAACGAGGAAAGGAATTGACCACCCTCACATCCTTTGTCATGGCCTTGAATATGTTAAAAGACCTGATGCTTCACACGCCAGTGGATGCACCTGCTTATGGACCATCTTTACCTTTACCTGAAAGTACAAATGGTTTGTACGTTTCTCCAGATTATTATCAAACAACTAGTTTGTTTCAGATTATCATAACTGTATCGATTTTAGATTCTCATGTTACCTGTACTTGTTACAGAAGGATGTGCTTGCACAAGATTTGGATTAATGGTGTGTTTGAAATACCTCGTTTACTCTCTCTAAGACTAGTGTATGTTCTCTGTGAGAGCAAGTAGTTGGAAATTAAACTTCATTTTTTTTATAATAAACTTGTCATTGTTTATTTTCTTGATAGTTATTTCTAATTTCTTTGAGATAAAATGGGCGTGTGCAGCATTTAGTTCAGTGGCTACTGTTTAAAGGTTTAGATTGATCAGATATACTTCATTGCCACTGGTTATCCCAAATGACTCAATCTCTTTGTGCAGAATGGCTAGCTGTCTGCTGAGTTAAGTTGAGTCAAGAATTGACATCACAGCACTTAGGGCATTCCCAGGCATGCTCCATCCTCATCTTCAGCAGCCAGCGCAGAGTTCCGTTACTGATGGTACCGGTTACAATCTGGTGCATCTTGCCTTTCCTCTGAGTGTAATGAGCCGGCCAGACCCTCTGGTTACACCCCAGGTGTCTCATTCTCTCCAAGCCATAATAATCTTTCTCTACTGATTCCGTTGCTTGTTCCCAAAGGGCCTTGACCACATCTACCCTGTCATGTATCAGTTCTCATCTGTCTGTTGAGAGACCGTATAGTGAACCATGACCATCAGGGCACAAGGCATACAGCTTAACCTCTTCACCACACATGTGCCATAAGACTGCTGTGTGTAATGACCTAACCTCTTCTTCTTTGTGTTCACTGGTGGAAAGTTTTGGTTGCTTGTCCATTTCTAGACTTAAGCCTTATTCCACAATTTGGGTTTTGTATGCACTTCTTTTTTATATAGATTTATGAATAAGTAGATGTTGTCCCATCCTCTCATGCTGATGCACTGCGGCAATTCCCAAATTAATCATCTATTACAAAAGGCTTGTTAATGTTTAATATAATAGTTCCTAAAGTTTAGCCAAGACAGAGAATTTCACCGTTATTTTCTTCACCTCTGTCCCCTTCCGGAGACAGGTCATTAATGGAGTAGCTTAAAGTGGTTCTATCCTTTCCTGTTCTGTGCTGCCTACTTCCTGTACATTTTCTCAACAGTCTCTCTTCTAATTTGTTTCGAGTTTCTTTCCGTGTGAGTTCCGGGACCCCTTTATATGAAAAACAAGAATAGACCTATAGTCTCTCAAGCAAGCATGCCGTAAGAGTCGACTTACGTGGAACTTCCTTCGAAGTTGGAGTGCATCTCCCCGAGCAGCAAGGATTAACCCACTGCACACAAATAAGCCAGTGAAACGGATGTACACGCAAAACTCAGGCCCTTGTACAAAGCCAAAGTCCAAACAACTAAGACTTTCCGCCGGAGCTTACAGCCGGTGAACAAAAAAAAAAGAAGATTGCTAGTTTCCTTTTTCTTTTGACACGGTGGATTTCAGTGCAAAGTCCTTCTTGTTATACTTCTTCTTCTTCTTCTTCTTCGCGTTCACCAGCTGTAAACTCTGGCGGTTGCTCGTCTACTACTGAACTGCAGTCCTGCTCCAGAACCTGAGTGTTGCGTGTGCATCAGTTTTACAGATCTCATTCTCTTGAATACAGACTGTTGGTTCCTTGCCTCTCCGCCAGACGCACTCCGTCTTCAAAGGAAGCTCCCCAATTAGTTGACTCTTACAACATGCTTTTGGGGAGACAGTGGGTCTATTCTTGTTTTCCCCACAATGGGGCCCCGGAACCCACACAGGGGTGACTTGTTATACTGTACCCAGATTGTCTTAGTGTGGTTAATTCATCATTCTCAATATTTCAAATTAGTCACATCTTCAAGAAATAGCTTCGTATCTCTAATCTTCAAGCACATGAGTCCTTTCAAGCATTTCAAGGAAGTGGCTGAGTGTAGGGTTGGACTTGAAGTCGACTGAATCAATGGATTTAAAAATAAAAACATACATTGTAAAAGTCAACCACTTGTTAACAAGATTGAAAAGAGAACAAGAAATGACCAGCCAGCCGGGGGTAGAGTGCATGGGTGAGAGTTGTGACAAGGTTTAAAAATAATCAGAGTGGCAATCATATTAACTGAAGGCTATCCTCCGAATAACGGGCACAAAAAATGGCAGCCGCAAAAACACCCTAACAGGGACTCAGTCACGTGTCAATTGCGCACTTCTGGCGACTTAATTTGCAGTATCCCTTACGCCGCTCACGCGGTTTGGATTGGGGCTGGGGCTAAACTAGATGGCTGGGACTCACAAGCAGCAGCTTCTGCATCTCCTGCAGCTTTGCTCGTGAGTCCTAGCAATCTAGTTTAGCCCCCAATCCACGCCGCGTGAGTGTGAACGGCGTGGGGGATACTCGCGGTAGTCGCAGGAAAACCGCAAATTAGGTCGCCGGAAGTGCGCAATTGACACGTGACTGAGGCCCTGTTTTTGGCCGTCATCATTTGTGCCCAACTGAATACCTTCTTTCACCAAGGGGAATCCCCTAAAACCATATGGGATGAGAAACAACAGACACTTTATGATGATCAGCTAGGCACTTCTGACGGAGGTCTTATGCATTTAATGCGTGTGTAGGCTATTGGCGTAGCTGAAGCTGCAGTCTATGACAATTCTTTAAGAAGGGAAAGTTAGGGAACTCTGTGTGGTCTTCGTTACTGTCCGCACTCTGTGTGTGACGTGGTCCACAACACGCCGCCCAAGAACATGGTGCCCATTCTGGGCTGGGTCAACCAAGAAGAGATGTTTATTTTAGGAAAATAATCCAGTTTGATGCAGATTAAAAACCTTTGGGCCGACATTCGAACGTGCATCCTGCTACGCAGAAAATAAGAAATGAAAACAGGTGTAAACATAACTATTTTAACAAAACTCTCTCATCCTCACACAAAGCAGTAGATTACGGAGGGCGTGGCTGAACGAGTTGAGCTAGATCATTTGGGGATCTGGTTGAGAAGCTTTGTGTTTATCCTGTCTTCCAGAGCACTACGACCAGTAATTGTTGCAATGTCTGACGTGGGCTAGGAGCGCATGGGCCCTGGCATAATGCAGAGACCATATGATAGAGACAATTCGTTTGTGAGTTGTGGGGGGATTTACCCAGAATTTTAAACAAAATCCACACAGGAAGTTCATAGGTGTAACCTGTCTTTTTGTCAACCCGGATTATGGTTCAGTCATTCTAACAACACGCTTACTTCCAGTGTCTACTGCCAAGCCGGCAATCCCTTCATCATTAATTTTTTTTTTTTTTTAGTGTCACGCCGTAGTTTTATCAGTGTGTCGGTGACAATATAAACTATATCTCACTGGTGACTTGAGACGGCTACGAAAGAAGTTTCAGTCAATCTTGTGTAACGGCGTCTGTAACTTGAGGGTGGTGAAATCAATTCCCAGCCCGACACACCGGGCTTAGAAATCAGCTGCAGACAGTTTGGTAGCAGACATCTTTGTGTCGATTTTTTTTTCTTCTTCTTACAGCAGTACGCCTTCGTACCGTTTAGAAACAATGGCAAACTATTGAACGTAAAATTGGCAAGTGAAGCAATACAACAGCAATAGCGACATGTTGGTTTCCTATAAAGGATATTAAACTAATTGTGAGATGTAAACTTTCGCCTGAGCAGAATATTGTATGATAAATCATTAACGAAGAGCTTGAGAGGAGAACGAGAAATTCCTCCGAATCAAGAGGTCAGGAAAAGGAGAGGGCAAACGTTGAAGAAGAAGAAAAAACGTGAAAAAAATATATAAAGCCGTTTTGCTGAAATCTTAAGGGTCAAAGAAATAAAGCTCGGGGTAAAATTAAAATGAGAAAGGAAATAAAGTCGAATAAGATGTGGATTACATTGCTCTGTAGGAGCTAACAAAAGATAATACAGTACGACTGAGTTGGTTGAGAGTTTATGTTCTGATAGGATGCGAATTGACGGAGTGAGAAATCTAACACTGATCATCGTTAGCTCTAATTCGTAGGGACTTAAGCTTCAAGGTTTTTAGGCCATATCATAAACGGCATATCGCCATGGGAAAAACCCATATACCCCGTTCAACCTCCAAAGAAACTCTAATCCAGCCACCTGTAACGGCTACATCAAGTACCATACTGATGCACCCTGCACTTCTGTCTGGTGTGAATTGTTATCTGTATGCTTGTGCGACATTTTTGTTTCCCAATCCTGTCTTTAGAGTGAAGTCAATCCTTCTTTTTTAGCGTGTATGTACGTAGGTTGTACCCCAACAGGACATCACACAAGCGATAAACACCTAGTGACACCAAGTGCCACCATGCAAATAAGGATCACCCGTGGAGAGGACCCGGAAACCCCGTTCAGTCGTTACGCCATATTTCAGGCCCGGCTATATTTAGGGCCCGCGGCAAAAGCCAGGGTGGGGCTTCAAAATAACTAAAAATTGCATCCTACAAGGAGATGACGAGAGTGATAATCTAATTTTAAGTGTGTATAGCAACCTACCTACATCGGACTACAGGTGAGTTTTTAACCGTTGTGTGGTGTCCCAGTATAACTGTGCTATATTGTTATACAGTGGCAGGGGGTTCCCGTGATTTGTGGCTGTTAAATTCTCATCAATGAGATGTTAATCGCATAGACAGCGTCCTATCGTTACCTCTTATGGGAGATCCGTGTCCATTCTAGAAAACAATCAAAAACACGACTAAAGTTCAACCGGCTGCTGCCAGCGTTTGGGGCGATGAAAATGGCTCGTGTACAAACTAAGACAGACAAGAAGGTTTTCCGTGTAATTATTGAAAAATATTACAAGCTGACCAGTGACTTCTGCAGAAACAAGCCAGTATGTGAGGAGATTGCAATGATCACTAGCATGAAGCCGAGGAACAATATTGCTGGATTCGTTACACATCTGAAGAAGAGGGATCAAAAGTGATCAGTGGGGAATATCTCCAGTATAGTTCTGGATGGAAACAGAGAGAGGGTAGAAAAATATGTAACGGGAGTTTCTGCTCTTGAGATGGATGCAATGAAAAGGACCGAGGTACCAAAGAGATGTTGAATTCGCCGGACTTTGACAAGCTTCCAAACATTCTGGTCACCCAGACCACTCCCACTTTAGTTAGAAGGAGGTCACCTCCAGTTGAGGACATTAGATCCGACATGAAGAAAGTCATGATTCTATAAATAAAATTATCAAATGAGACAATTGCCCGACGGTTGAACGGCTCTTACCGGGACTTGTACACGCAGAATTCTCATTCTTGTGGTGCTAATTCTAAGTACTGCACATCCTGGAGGGGACACACTTCATTGTAGCAAGTATAGCAATAGCTAACGCTTGTATTGCTTCAAGCCCAGTTTCTTTAATACAAGCGACTCCCCAAAAGCAAATATACCACTCGTTTATGTGCAGAATAGATCTTCACTGCAGTGACCTAGAAACAGCCAGGTAAGCATTGCGCGCCACATCATACTAATTACTTTCTGTCTTATGGTTATATAAACATGCAAGCATATTTAGACGTTATGAGCAACTTTATGTGTTAGTAGTAAGTGGGTTGAACCGTAAGCCTAACGGTTAATAGTTTTAATACAGAATCTAGCTGTATAGCAACTGCTTATATAGAAACATTGCTAATCTATCGTGTTCTTCGGCCTGATAAATTTCTCCTGGTATGCCGAGTACAAAACTTGTTCTTGTGTGTTGTTGCAGAACGTTGTAAGAGTTGCCGCGGGATTCCCCTTCGATCGACAGCGTAATGTGTCTGTGTGCCGCGTTCGCATGTGGCTCCTGCAGTTCTTTGTTCATGGTTTCAGCAGATCATATTTCTTCCAGTTTCACAATAATTGTAAGAATTTTGTGTTAGTGTAGGATACTATTTAATTACACACATGTTTGGAGGTTTTATTTACGCAAGTTCTACAAATAAATGTTGACAATAACCACACCCGAGTATAAATGGTTTTGTGAGTAGCAGAGGTAGATAATCACGGTGGGAAACTGGAAATGGTTTTAGCTGGTTATGGATTCTAACCCGTGGATTTACGTTCCCGCTTAGATCGCAGCCATCGTGAACGAGGGTCTCCTTTTTGGGTTAATATTTGGTCTGAGCATTCTAAAAACAAAGTTGTGGTTTCCTCAATGGCCACTTCCACTGCAATTGTTTTCAAAGCCTGGTCGGTCAAAACAAACCGAGATTTGTAGGTTACTGGCATAGGCGTCTGAGTCTGGGAGCTGAGGTACCTTGAGCCGCCTCACACACACACTTACACATGGGAGGGGGGGGGGGGGACTGAATCTTGTTTCCAATAATTTTTTGTTAAAGAAATGTGAGGTCCCCGTCTACTTCTCCAAGAATATGGAAGGCAGAGCATAAACTAAAAAAAAAAGGGGGGGGGGAAGATGGGGGGGGGGGGGGGTGAAAAAGGAAGGGGAAAAAAAGCCGGAAAAAAATATCACAAGAAACAGATTAGATGATGAGAATATATACCCCCCCCCCCTTTCCACCACATGGACTTCACGTAAAGATCTAACACCCTCTGACTCAAAAGGCAACTTTTCGGATATCAATCAATCACAGACATCCATCTACAACAGTGTGTGACACCATACAGGTACAGACCTGCTGCTATATGTAGGTAGGAGCTTGTCTCATCAGACCTGCTGCTATATGTAGGTAGGAGCTTGTCTCATCAGACCTGCTGCTATATGTAGGTAGGAGCGTGTCTCATCAGACCTGCTGCTATATGTAGGTAGGAGCTTGTCTCATCAGACTTGCTGCTATATGTAGGTAGGAGCTTGTCTCATCAGACCTGCTGCTATATGTAGGTAGGAGCGTGTCTCATCAGACCTGCTGCTATATGTAGGTAGGAGCTTGTCTCATCAGACCTGCTGCTATATGTAGGTATCCTGATATTTGGATAGTTTTACAAATCGGTAAAGTGTGCACCTTCACACATGAATTGAGAAATAATACAATAAAGACAAAACACATCCGGATTTGGGAAGTTTATGACAGACATCCGGCGGATTTTAATAAAAGGACTCTGGCATCTAGGTCTTTTCAGCCTATTTTTTTCCCGTTTAACCGTTTTTTTTTTTTAAATTAATTGTTTTTTTTATCAGCAATAATTTTTTTTTACGTTTTAGTTTCAGTGATGACAGGCAAGTCAACCACTTTGCAAACACGAAGCAGTCGAAGGTGTAACATTGGCATATACAATCGAGAGTCTATCCACTTCTTCAAGAAACATTTCTGTAAAATGGACAATGTCCTAGTTCTGTGACCCACGTGAACTTCGCCCGGAAAGAACACCCAGTTTTATCAAGTACTTATAATTACAACAGAATGTCCCACGTCATAAAGGACTGACAATAGAAGAACTATAGAGACCTTATTTTTATGAAGAACTATAGAGACCTTATTTTTTATGAAGAACTAAGGATCAAAGAAGAACCAAGAACACCTTTTTTTTTTAACCAAATGCTAACAATCAAAGAAGAGCAAAGAACACCCCGACTCATCAAGGACCAACTAATGAAGAGGAAGATAGGAGACACATTCAACACAACTACGAGACACGTGGATTACCGTGTCCTTGGCTTCACGTTTGTTGCTTGTTAACAGAGATTGCTACTTGTCAACGTTGAATCGATCTGGGAAATGAGTGACTGCGATTGTGGTGACTGCGATTGTGGTAACTGCGATTGTGGTGACTGTGACTGTGGTGACTGTGACTGCTGTGACTGCTGTAGCGGTGGTGATGGCGGCAGTGGAGGCGACGATCATTCAGATTTGTCCTGTGGCTGTTTGAACGTGTGCGTATGGTGCTGTGTCAATGACACTGCCGAAGACGCTCTGGCAGTTAGGGACAGGCGCAATAAAAGAGCGCAGAACGTCAACGGAGCTCAACCTCTGGTCCCTCTACAACAGCAACAGCTGCTACAACAACAACAGCGACTACAAGAAGCGCCCCCGCAGCAACAGCAGCCACCTCAACATCAGCAGCAATCGCAACATCAGCAGCAGCCGCAATACCAGCAGACGACTTATGATGTAATCAGTCGGGAAACTCCCCCTCCACCTTACAGTGAAGTTGTTACCCTGCAGCCATGACAAGAACACAGCATCCAAAATGTAGTGTCTTAATATCAGTCTCCACCGGATTGTTGCAGGGTACAAGTTTAGAAAATTTAGAATTAACTCCATCAGTACCAGGTTATCTTCGAAGCTGACGTCCAAAGAAACAATAACCACAATGATAAACTGAATATTTTACTTTCAATGAAGAAACAGTACTGTGCTGATGTTAATTATATATGCATGAATTCTTTGATATCTCTCTATAAGGAACAATACTGTGCTGAATGTTAATTATATGTGCATGAATTCTTTGATATCTCTCTATAAGGAACAATACTGTGCTGAATGTTAATTATATGTGCATGAATTCTTTGATATCTCTCTATAAGGAACAATACTGTGCTGAATGTTAATTATATGTGCATGAATTCTTTAAAATCTCTTTATAAGGAACAATACTGTGCTGATGTTAATTATATGTGCATGAATTCTTTGATATCTCTCTATAAGGAACAATACTGTGCTGAATGTTAATTACATGTGCATGAATTCTTCAAAATCTCTTTATAAGGAACAATACTGTGCTGATGTTAATTATATGTGCCCTTGATATCTCTCTATAAGGAACAATACTTCTCTCTTAGTCGCTCCTCTTCTACCTTGGGGTGTAGAGAGATCGCCAGACGTCTCTATCAGCAGTTTTCTTCCTGGCTTTGTTTCATTCCAGTCCTCTGTAATTTAGGGACTGTCGGATGTTGTCTTCCCAGCGGTCCCTGGGTTGCTCTGGAGGTCTGGTTCCCTGGTTCTTAGCCTCCCATGCCTGCCATGATGGCCTATTTTCTCCCATTCTGCATACATGTCCAAACCATCGTAACTGTGACTGATCCACTCGGGTTTGTAGGGACTGGGTATCAAGATCTTGACGTATTGTCTGATTGCGGACATGTCCCTTCTTGTCACTTGGACCACCTATCTCAGATATCTTATTTCTGAGGCCTGAAGCTGGCTTCTGTGAGCTGTTGTTATTGCCCATGACTCACACCCATAGGTCAGACTGGTACATAAGTAGTGCGGTATATATCCATTTTCGTCCTCTTGCCAATGTATCTGTTGCTAAGAAACGCTCGGTTTATGGCCTGGAAGATTCTCCCAGCAGCTGCCTTTCGTGTAGGATGTTAATTATATGTGCATGAATTCTTTGATATCGCTGCATGTCTATATCCTCTTCATGTCGTTGTTGACACATAAGGTTTCCATTCACAGATGATCTCCGTATCTACATGTCAGCTTCTGTTCTGCCCAAGTTATCCCACCAGTGTGTACTCCTTCACTTCCCTTTCTACTTTCTCCACTCGAGAGTTGTCATTGTCTACATTATTATCTATGCTAAGACCATATATGAAAATATGCAAGGCCACATCATAGTTACTTGATACACATTGTCAAAGGATGTCCACGCATAGTTTCCTTGCTTGTGGGTGAAAGATTTTAGGATTACTGTTGACTGCAAATAAACACATACTGGTATGTAAGAACTTGTTAACTGAACCATAGAATGACTATGAAAACATACCTTGCAGGTCATGGGAATTTAGAACCGAACCACTATATCAATTCTTCTCTTTTTATACTTCTTTCTACTTCGTCAGTTTTGCTTGTACTCTTTAATTTTAGTCAGGTATTTTGAAATCCTCCCTCTTTCATTTGTCACTTCTTTCATTTGTCACTTCTTTCTTCTCTCTCTCTCTCTCTCTCTCTCTCTCACACACACACACACACACACTCTCTATCTCTCTCTCACTTCCCCTCCCCTCTCTCTCCTCATTTTCCCTCTCTTTCTCTAATACAAGCCAGTTTACACTTTTTAAGTGGTTAATCAAATACTATTCAGTTTCACCTCCTAGAACTTTCTTGACATCCTTCTCAGGCTCTCTACTTGGTAGCCTTAGCTGATTGTGCCAAAGAAAAAAAAATTGCCCAAACGGGGATTTAAACACATGATATTCGAGTTGGCAGACTAGCATGCTAGACAACGCACTGTTGATACATAAGTGCAATTTTATATTTGATTATTTTTAAAATGCATTTTGGTGTGTACAAACTTTCAACATTCCATATCACATGTGTTCATGTGTATTCCTAAGTGTGAGAAGCAACAAGGAATCCCTCATCTGTTTAAACACCACACGATTCTGTGAGAGGTTGAGGATGTAGACGTAACAGGAGTATAACGTAAGTCACAACATTCACACTTGCAACACATGAACATAAATGGTGTATGCAAATTAGCCTAGACAAAGATGCAGCTCATTGTCAGTTGTTGAGCGAACCATTCAGAGAGGAGGTCGAATAATATAATATATGGCGTATGCTACATTGGTGAAAATCCACCCGGTAACCTTAGAACTAGGTATTAAGTAAACATAGACGTTGGTTAATTGTATTTTGGAAATCGCGATAGCGAAACAAAGCACTGAAGTAAATAGTGATAAAAGCAAGAGCGTTTTTCTTATTATTTCAGCTGTCACGCATTGTGAGACAGATTGTTCATGTTGCCGTCTGAAAATCAAGGGCAGTGTTGACACGGTTTGAGTGTTTAACACAGTATTCAACAGGTTTAGGGTGTAGGGGAATGAGTCCATTCAAGTTACAACCAAACGATCACTACGCGCAGATCATCTCAACTCTGCTTATGTCTTCTCTCGCTTCCTGACAACAACTAAAAACTACTAGTAACAGGAGCGTTACGCTGTAAATAAAGAAGGGCATATAACAGAAAAGCAAAAACTACATACAAAAGAGTTGAATATGAGTAGACTACAAGACAGACCAATAAGGCTGTGGGGATATAATACAGAGGCCTGACCTACTAACACTTGGTGTCACCAACTGGAAAGAGAAAGCATATCAAAGAGCTGTATGGTAGTGAGTGATATCTGAAGCAGGGAACCACAAGTGTTCCAAATGCTAAAGAAGAAGAAGGAGAAACAGTATTTATGTGTTCATGACATTCTACAAAACAAAACAAAAAACAAAAACGGTTGAAAACTGTCTTTTTAAAATAAAATAAAAAGCGACTGCTTTTAATACTCGGTCGTATTATTTACCATAGTGATTGAGAAAGAGTAATCATGAAAGGCGTGGTGTCTAGAAAAAGAAAAAGAAGAAGATTTTGACAAGCACAAACGCAGGCACGGGAAATGGGAATCAAATTTGGCATGAAAACTGACGAAACAGTGAAAATAGAGAAAACACTGTATCACATGGTGCGTTTACCGCAGTGTCACGTGACAGGTCGAGTCATCTAGGGTCCACAAACAAGTCGCGCGGTTCCTTGCCATTTTCTGTAGCCTTGTACCCTGTTATGGAAGACTGATCATGTTCCTGTGTTTCGGACTTCAGATTGCTATGGACCCGCCGGGGTCCCAGCATAACTGCAATGGACCCGCCAGGGTCCCATTATAACTGCTATGGACCCCCCCTGGGGTTCCAGTATAACTGCTATGGACCCCCCTGGGTTCCAGTATAACTGCCATGGACCCCCTGGGGTTCCAGTATAACTGCTATGGACCACCCCCTGGGGTTAAAGTATAACTGTTATAGACCCCCCCCCCCTGGGGTTAAAGTATAACTGCCATAGACTCCCCCCCCCCGGGGTTCCAGTATAACTGTCATGGACCCCCCGGGGTTCCAGTATAACTGCTATGGACCCCCGGGGGTCCCAGTATAACTGCTATGGACCTTCCGGGGGTCCCAGTATAACTACTATGGACCCCAGGGGTCCCAGTATAACTGCTATGCGGTTGACAGGGTTCTGGAATTTGTATGTGTTTGATTTTCCTTAAGCTGTCCACCTTCCACCACACATGTCTACGTAGAATTATCAAAATTTTCTGGCCAGATACAATCTCAAACACTAAACTACTTCAAGTCACAAACCAAGAAACTTTAGACAGCATGATTACCAAGAAAAAATGGAAATGGCTTGGCCACGTTATGAGAATGAATCCTGATATACCCGCCAAAACAGCTCTCACATGGACACCAGAGAGAAAGAGAAAACAGGGGCGCCCAAAAACAACATGGAGACGAACGATGGAAAGTGACCTGAGTGCGGCATCTTTGACATGGGAAACTGCACTGAAGATTGCGCAGGACAGGAAAGCATGGAAAGTCTCCTCTGAAGCCTCATGTGCCACTAGGCATAACTAGAACTGATGATGATGATGATGATGATGATGATGATGATGATTTTCCTTGATCTGTTATTCCGACAGACTGCGGTCCTGGACAGGCTACCAGGTAACCAGGTAGTCTTAGTTTCAGCTTCATATCAAACGGGTCACTCCATAGCTGCTCCGCTCCTGTGCCAACGAAAAACACACAAAATGTTTATCACAGTTTAAATAAAATCCGCAGCTCACAGTGTTACGCCATGCACTCAACTCAAAGGCTAGACAACGAAACTATATCCTTCCAGTCTACAGATGGAACAAAAATGCAACGGCCACCGTCTGGCAGAAGCAAATGTGCCACGGCTTTAAAAAGTGGCCGTGCCTAGCGTTCATTTTGACCTGAAGCACTAACTATGTGAGGGTTAATAAACGGTCACCCCAGCAGCACCCTCACTATTAGCTGTGGAAGGGATTTAGGACATTACATCCACCAGCAAGCGTCGCCCCTACAACGACCTGACTGCCTACGTTAACGTCTGTTCACCCAACAGCCATGCAGTTCTTTGGCACAAAGCAGACACCTTGAACTTGGGTTTCGGACTGCCGACTCCCTACAAGATGTTATGTTTTTTTTTCTGTTATCACGGTCGACGTCACTGCACATTGGACATTCCCATGCGTGCACAGTTCTCCGATGCAGCAGCCACTCCAAAGTACTTCTACTATTTGTTCCCACGAGAAGCTGGTTATATTGTCTCCTATCTCGGTCTTGAAGACGGCAAAGACGTGCTTCACCATGCAATCGTGCCAGTGTCAGGGATTCCTCATTATCCACTAGCCCAGTCCGTACAGCGTTGACGATATCTGCTCTGTTCATGCTTTTTCCCGTAATACTTAGTGCAGTGCTTGCCAGTTGGTCCGCTCGCTCATTTCCCTTTACGCCCACATGACCCGGTGTGTAGATCCAGGTTACGTTCGATTTTCGAATGCTTTCTATCCATTCAGAGCGCATACCGCCTGCTGCTATCTTCTGAAACATATTCACGGAGTCTGATACAATAACTGCCTGTGTGACGGTTTGCTCGGATACCCATGCTAAAGCTCTAGAAGCAGCGGCTATTTCCATTGTCATGCTTGACGTGGTTGTCTGGTAAGCACCGCTGTACTCCTGTATTGTTTCCCCCTTATTTGCGCTGTGTATGCCAAGCTACCTACCTACCCAGGCCATACCTGTCTAAATACAGACATACCTACCTACCCACATACCTACCTACCTACCTGCTGCTGTGAGAGGCAGGCCCTGAACCAGCTAGTAATGCAAGTTTTTTAACAATCGTTTTACTGAGGAAGATTGTTCCAAATTAAATAAGAGCTTTTATTAAATAAAAACAACCAAATGTACTGACGTCAATTGATATTTGTTAAGTCTGAACTGTGTATTTGATATAACATTAGTAATTCTTTTAATAAAAAAGCTTAATAGTTTTCACATGCGATGCCTAAGAAGAATACTTGGCATTAAGTGGCAGGACAAAATCACAAACACTGTGGTACTGGAAAGAGCAGGTACTACAACAGTCTTTTCCATGCTCAGTCTACGAAGGCTCAGGTAGCTGGGTCACACCTGGAGAATGGAGGATGGCAGAGTCCCTAAGGACATCCTTTATGGTGAATTAAAGACAGGAAGAAGATGTCAAGGCCGACCTCTACTACGATATAAAGATGTATGCAGGCAGGACATGAATGATACAGGTATTGAGGCGGACTTGTGGGAACAAAATGTTATGGACCGTGTTGTGTGGATAGGGCATATCAGGAAGGGAATGAGACTGAAGGAAGAAATAATTTCAGAAAAGATGAGAGCTGAGCGTCTGAAAAGACACGGATTAAATACAAATGTTGGCAACAATGGTCCTGAAATCCTATGCTATCTTTGTGGAAGACTTTTCTTGTCACGGGCGGGTCTTGCTAGTCACACTCGCCATCGCCACGGGCTGTGAGTCTCATGCCTCCTCATAGCGCAATATAACACTATCGTCTTGAAAGACGGAAAGGTTCCAATGTAGGCATTCTGTTAACCTATATCTACTTTCTTTAACATTGTCACGACACATGAGGGAATGTTTCTATACACTATAGTTTGTTTTTTATCACTGTTACTGTCACTGTTACTATTACTGTTACTGTTACTGTCACTGTTACTGTTACTGTCACTATCACTGTTACTGTCACTGTCACTATTACTGTCACTGTTACTGTCACTATTACTGTTACTGTCACTGTCACTGTTACTGTCACTGTCACTATTACTGTCACTGTCACTGTTACTGTCACTATTACTGTTTCTGTCACTGTCACTGTTACTGTTACTGTCACTATCACTGTTACTGTCACTGTCACTAATACTGTCACTGTTACTATCACTGTCACTGTTACTGTTACTGTCACTATTACTGTTACTGTCACTGTTACTGTCACTATCACTATTACTGTCACTGTCACTATTACTGTCACTGTCACTGTTACTGTTACTGTCACTGTCACTATCACTGTTACTGTCACTGTTACTGTTACTGTCACTATCACTGTTACTGTCACTGTCACTATTACTATTACTGTTACTGTCACTGTCACTATTACTGTTACTGTTACTGTCACTGTCACTGTTGCTGTTGCTGTTACTGTCACTATCACTATCACTGTTACTGTTACTGTCACTATCACTATTACTGTCACTGTTATTGTCGCTGTTACTGTCACTGTTAATGTCATCATCACTGTCACTGTTATTGTCGCTGTTACTATCACTATTACTGTCATTGTCACTATCACTGTTACTGTCACTATCACTGTTACTGTTATTGTCGCTGTTACTGTCACTATCACTATTACTGTCACTGTTATTGTCGCTGTTACTGTCACTATCACTGTTACTGTCACTGTTACTGTCACTGTTACTGTCACTATTACTGTCACTGTTACTGTCGCTGTTACTGTCACTATCACTGTCACTGTTATTGTCACTGTTACTGTCACTATCACTGTCACTGTTACTGTCACTATCACTATTACTGTCACTGTTACTGTCACTATCACTATTACTGTCACTGTTACTGTCACTATCACTATTACTGTCACTGTTATTGTCGCTGTTACTGTCACTATCACTGTCACTGTTATTGTCACTGTTACTGTCACTATCACTATTACAGTCACTATTAATGTCACTGTTACTGTCACTGTTACTGTCACTATCACTATTACTGTCATTGTTATTGTCGCTGTTACTGTAACTATCACTGTCACTGTTACTATCACTATCACTATAACTGTCACTATCACTGTCACTGTTACTGTCACTATCACTATTATTGTCACTGTTATTGTCGCTGTTACTGTCACTATCACTATCACTTTTACAGTCACTATCACTATCACTGTTACTGTTACTGTCACTATCACTGTCACTTTTACTGTCACTATCACTTTTACTGTCACTATCACTGTCACTTTTACTGTCACTATCACTGTCACTTTTACTGTCACTATCACTGTCACTTTTACTGTCACTATCACTATCAATTTTACTGTCACTATCACTATCACTGTTACTGTTACTGTCACTATCACTGTCACTTTTACTGTCACTATCACTATCATTTTACTGTCATTGTCACTATCACTATCACTTTTACTGTCACTATCACTATTATTGTCACTGTTACTGTCACTATCACAATTATTGTCACTGTTATTGTCGCTGTTACTGTCACTATCACTATCACTGTCACTGTTACTGTCACTATCACTATTACTGTCACTGTTATTGTAGCTGTTACTGTCACTATCACTATTACTGTCACTATTATTGTCACTGTTACTGTCACTAATACTGTTACTGTCACTATCACTGTTACTGTCACTATCACTGTTACTGTTATTGTCGCTGTTACTGTCACTATCACTATCACTGTCACTGTTACTGTCACTATCACTATTACTGTCACTGTTATTGTAGCTGTTACTGTCACTATCACTGTTACTGTCACTATCACTATTACTGTCACTATTAATGTCACTATTATTGTCACTGTTACTGTCACTGTCACTGTTACTGTCACTATCACTGTTACTGTCACTATCACTGTTACTGTCACTATCACTGTTACTGTCACTATCACTATTACTGTCGCTGTTTTTGTTACTATCATTATTACTGTCACTGTTACCGTCACTATCACTATTACTATTACTATTACTATCACTGTTACTGTCACTATCACTGTTACTGTCACTATCACTGTTACTGTCACTATCACTATTACTGTCACTGTTATTGTCGCTGTTACTGTCACTATCACTATTACTGTCACTATTATTGTCGCTGTTACTGTCACTATCACTATTACTGTGACTATTATTGTCGCTGTTACTGTCACTATCACTGTTACTGTCACTATCACTGTTACTGTCACTATCACTGTTACTGTCACTATCACTGTTACTGTCACTGTTATTGTCGCTGTTACTGTCACTATCACTATTACTGTCACTGTTACTGTTACTGTAGCTGACCACTGGAAAAATCTGTGGAAAGAGAAACAGAGGAAAACAACGTGAGAAGATTCTTGACAGTCTTTTGATATGGCATGGAGGAGTGCTAGCAGACGAACTGATACACGCTGTTGCTGATCGCAGATTGTGGAGAGCCATGATCGCCTACATCATGGTATGGAGGGGTGACAGCAGACGAACTGATACACGCTGTTGCCGATCGCAGATTGTGGAGAGCCATGATCGCCTACATCATGGCATGGAGGGGTGACAGCAGACGAACTGATACACACTGTTGCCGATCGCAGATTGTGGAGAGCCATGATCGCCTACATCATGGCATGGAGGGGTGACAGCAGACGAACTGATACACGCTGTTGCAGATGGCAGATTGTGGAGAGCCATGATCGCCTACATCATGGCATGGAGGGGTGACAGCAGACGAACTGATACACGCTGTTGCCGATGGCAGATTGTGGAGAGCCATGATCGCCTACATCATGGCATCCCTGTCGTTTTAACTGCAACCCCTAATTCTCGCCTTGGCGTGTGTGTGTGTGTGTGTGTGTGTGTGTGTGTGTTTTAGGTCTGCCTTTATTCTTCTGACATGTTGTTTCCTTTAAAAAGACACTCTAGCTTTATTGTCATCATGTTTTCTTAACGTGTGTCTACTCTTGATCTCTCGATTCGCTGACATTTGTTTAATTCTCCCCAAACGCTTCAAATTAGAGATTCTATCATATTATTTAACTTCCCCATGGATTTTCAGTCAATATGTAGGAAACGTATCGCCTCTCTTGGTCTGCCTCTACCCTTTTTCCACTGATCTTTCCAGTTGTCACGATGTTCTCCAGTGTCTCTTTTCTCATTATATGGTCAAAGAACAATGTTTGCTCTTTCTTATTTTGTATAAAGAGATCTACTTTTATCAGCTTCTTTCAAGCAATCTTTGTTAGTTACTCTGGCCCTCCAAGGTATTCGTAGCATTTGTCTCAGAAACCACATCTCTGTTGCTTCCAAATTCTTCTTAATTTTTTCAGTCAAGATTCGCTGCCATACAGACGAACAAGTTCTATATAACATTTTAGCACCCTCTTTCTGACATTAAATGAGAGCGATTTATTGCATATTTTTCATTGTCTGAAATGCAGCTTTCACTTGGCCTATTCTGCTTTTAATCTCTGTCACACATTTTCCATCTGATGATTTAACTGTTCCCAGATATTTGAATGTATTGACTTGGTCAAGTCTTTTCCTTCAACTGAGATATCGCAACGTCGAGTTATCTTCTTTGTTGATATAACTATTACTTCCGTTTACTTAATATACAATGAAAGTAATTTCTTAGCACTCTCTATCCACACAATATCCAGCAGTTGTTGTAAATCAGTTGCTTAAACCTTACGCTGGGTTATATTGGGGGCCCCCGGCAACGGACAGGGTGAGGATTGAAAAAAAAATTGCGTCTGAAAAAGAATGCAAAGGATGAAATGATGTGTAGGAAAGATTGCGTTGTGTATGACATATAATCAGAACGACATAATGTGAGGATGATACCTTACCTCTACTTCTACCATGACGCTAATTGAGAAATAAAGTATTTTTGAAAGGCTAACCATAAGTTCTCTTGAGCAAATTAATGCGGATGTAGACTGGACAGGGGATGTATTTATCCCCCCCCCCCCCCCTTCCCGACCCCCAAAGTATTAAACCGGTTGTATTCCTTGACAGTGGTTACGAGAAAGTTTCAGTCAGCGACGGTCTTTTTTAAGCCAGGTCTATTTTTACAGACCAGTAAGCTCTCTATGGCTGATGTGGTAGCTCTTCGTATGCCACCTTTACTTCCCATGTCATTCCATTGTAACTATTTTAGACTGGGTCAGGCATGTATTTTTGTACTTGGGAGCCAAGGTCTTCCACCATCCCCAATCGGCCTGGTGCATACTCGAACTAAATACAAGGGGCTCCCAGAGATGAATTAGAATCGCCGCTTTTAAGAATTATTTCACAAGAATGAGCAACGCCAGGGGAAAGAGAAATTTTAAAAATGTATACCACATCATAAACATCCGCTAACTCAAAAGGTTCATTGCGGCCTGTTTGACTATATGCGTGCAAATGGTGGTTGGGGTGAGGTTGGCACCATTCGGCATCACAGCCCACGGTGATGGCGAATGTGGTCAGCAAGACTTCCCCGCATTAGGAAAAATGCTCCCCTGTAGAAGCATTGGATTTAAAGAATAGTGTTGCAAAGTCAAGTAATTAATGCGTTTCTTCTCAGACGCTCAGTCCTTAACCAGTTTTCTTCTTCCCACGAATCAAAATCAGTACATGTATCATTCATGCGCAGGGTGCATACTCTTTACATTGTAGTATCAAGAAAAGATATAAAACCGAACGAAAAGTTTATTAGCAAGCTTCACAATATAACAAATACAAACAAAACGTGAACGTTGCGGCTATGGAGCCTTTATCAGCACATACAAATCAAACAATACTACACAGATACACAAAATCACTTAGCTGGTAACTCGAAGCAGCCAGGTGGATGGTTTCTAAGCAGAATGCCTACACGTTTTGCGCGTGTACGGCAGGGGGGTCTTAGTGCTGGTGAGGATTTAAGACCGCACAATAATGTGCTTTGTCGTACCACGGCTGTTTAGGTTCAGCTGGGGGGGGGGGGGGGGGGGGAATAAATACCCCCTGTGGAGTACCAGGTGCCATAACTAGGGGGTTAGAGATAAAACTGTGATGGCAGTTCCATCCCCTGGGAGTTTAAATGAAGCTGTTGTAGTAGAGGCTGATCTAATAGACCGATTCTTTTCAGCGTGTATTTTCTGTTGGCGCCAGCAATATATATGTCTAGTCTGCTGAGTTGCAGGTTTTCTCACAGCAATAATTTGTGCAGGTCATTAGAAAGCCAAGGTCATCTAGTTCTGACATTTCAAGATGGAAAAATGAACTTCGAATAATGGAATATTAAATGTTGAATTAAAAATCGACATCACAGCACTCTAGACACTCCCATAAGTGCTCAGTCCCCATCTTCAGCAGCAATTGAAGAGTTCAAATTTTGATGGTACCAGTAACCGTCTGATTGTATATCTGTCTCATCCTGCCCCAGAGTGTTGAGTGTCGACCAGATCCCCTGGTCACTCCTCGCAGCGACATTCTCTTTATACAGTAATGATCTATCTGCGCATCCGCACTGTTCACTCGCCCCCAAAGGGCCCTTACACTATTTAACTTGTCTTACATCAATTTACCGCCAAGTGGTGCAGAGCCAGTCAGTCTATCTCCTGCCCATTTCTCTGCAACACCGGTATGACCTGGAGAAAATATCAAATAGATGCCTATTACACAGGACCTATGTAAATGGAATGGAGAAGAGATTAGACTCAGTGGTTGTGAATGAATGAATGAATGAATGAATGAATGAATGAATGAATGAATGAATGAATGAATGAATGAATAAATGAATGAATGAATGAATGAATGAATGAATGAATGAATGAATTAATGAATTAATGAATTAATGAATGAATGAATTAATTAATTAATCAAATATTGACCTCGCTACACTATGGACATTTCCATACGTGCTCTGTCCTCTTATACAGTAGCCAACGAAGAATTCTTATACTGATGCCGCCAGACGCAAAATGATTTCTGTCCATCTATAAGAAACTAGCCGTTACTGCTTCTAAATGGTTCGGCCTGATAACGAGACTGGCAACAGAGAGAGCACAATCGAGAATAATGTTAAACAGATACAGCGGTAACAGAGCCAGAGGTCGACCACGCAATAATGGACTGTAAATTTCGGAGACACTGAAAAGTACTACATGCCAACAGGAGCGTCCGTTCTAGAGATTTCTTCCAGCTCTGAAGCTGCGAGGCATTCCAGGATTGATTGGAACCTCTGCATTGGACTGTTTTTGTTTCCAATAAATGTGACCTTTTATTCTGTATACCCACATTTCCAGAGACTCAATTCGATTTTCTAGTTGCTTGTTCATTGCACCATATGGCAAGACTGAGTATACATAACATTTGACGATTTTCTTTTCCTCTTTGACTGCATTACCTGCCATAGAGACTGAAAACGGGAAAATCGTGGATGGCTCAAGCAGAAGACGCAATAAGACAAGTATGCATGCTGGAGAACATTGGGCAAGGAGAGGAGTGGGTCAGAGTAACAGAGGACAAGTCTGACCTGTGTAGGGTTTTGATCACATTGGGTCGGGTGTGCAGAGAGTGGCCAGCGGGTGCTACGGAGGTGAAAGTCCAACAGTTAATTCACGCCCAGGTGATCTGATTATCTATACCGATGGTTCGATGTTGAGAGGAAAGAGAAGTGCCTGGGGGTTCGTAGCAAAACCAATGGAAAGTTTTTAGTACAAGACATCCTAGCAGATGTCACACAACATGTGGAGGCGGTAACTGCAGCTCTCCGGTGGCTAGAGAACAAGATGCATACACATGTCGTAATTGAAACAAGACTCTGAAAGCATGCTGAGAAAGGTGAAGACAGGGATACTTCGAGCAGAGTGGCAAGCTTCACTAGAAAAGTCACGGGTAGTGAGCCTACTTTGGATCTTTTCTCCAGTGCTTCCGTCGTTGTGGGTAATGAACAGGCAGAAAGATCGGCTGGATCCGCACCACTGGGTGGTGAACTGATACATGAAAAGGCAGATGTTGTCAAGACCCTTTGGGAACAAGCAATGGAATCAGTATAGAAAAAAGACTATTATGGCCTGGAGATAATGAGCCACCTGTGTGTAACCAGAGTGTCTGGCCGGCTCACTACACTCAAGAGGAAAATCAAGACGGACATAAAACCAGACTGTGACCGGTACCATCAGTATTGGAACTCTACGCTGGCTGCTGAAGATGAGGATGGGGCATGCATGAGAATACCCTGAGTGCTGTAATGTCAATTTTTGACACAACTCAGCTTTTCCAGCAGTGGAGGGGAAAAAATAACTTCTTTCACTTCCTTTTTTATTTTAGGTGTTGTGACGGTATACGTGAGTCACGTCAGCGGTGATAAGATTTTTTTTTTTTATGTATTTTTTTTTTTTTTTTTAAAGAAAAATGATGACAGTATCTGAGATTGAGGAAAAATAAACTGTAGTGTGTTACTGATCGTACAATATTTACTTGCCACAACCGTGAAAAGGCAAATAAAACGTATAGAGAATATCAAAGAAGATGTGAAATAGAGACGTCAGTCACATGGGAGGGGGAGGGGAGGGGGGGGGGGGAAATCAGCAAGAAAGGGAGATAAATGCGGAGACATGGAAACCTTCAGAAGCTATCGACAAATAGTAATTAAGCAATATCATCTAATGGCTGTGTTTCCTATTCCGTCCATTGATTCTGAAGATAAGGCATTTTGGAGACTCAGATTATCGTCGCTAGAGCTTCGGGGTTTCATGCTATGTGCGACAATATGTCTAAGCGTCTGGTTCCTCTGCGGATATAGACCGAGTCAAATGACATTAAAAAAACGTTACAATGAAGTTTTTGTTCTTCTAAATATCAAACGATCTAGAGGGCTAGGGAATCATGATAGTCAGAGATATGTCTTTCGTTACCCTGTCGCTAGAGAAAGCCGGGTTTCCGACTTTTGCGGGTTTTTGATGACGTGGCTTTTGCAAGGGGTCAATACACGTATTTAACTGCTGTGGTATAGGTTGCTACTACATAGTGTATATGTGTTATATACACACACACACACATACACACATACATACATACACATACATTTACACATACATTCACACACACACACACACACACATATACACACACACGTACAGACATACACACTCACATACATACACACTCACATACATACACACACACATACACACACACACACACATATATATATATATATATATATATATATATATATATATATATACACACACACATACACACACACGTACACACACACACACACACACACACACACATATATATATATATATATATATATATATATATATATATATATATATATATATATACATACACACACATATAATTTTGATATATTTTGGGGGAGGGGGGAGGAAAAAAGTCGATTAGTTTTCAGCGTGACGTCATAATAAAAATTTTGTGACGTCAGTTTGCTTTCTGTTGCGGTGCAGTCAAAATCCTTATTTTCTTGGTCAAAGCGAAGGAAAGCAATTATTTCTTTCCTAGGTTTGTATTTACTTATGACTTCCCTTCATGCAAAATTCACTTTTGCGCAAAATAATTATTCTAAATATAAAAAAATGCGACATTTTTCGTAACGTGGGGGGGGGGGGGGGGTGTTCCGGAATGATGCAATAGCTAGCTGGTTTGCCTGTTTGCTCGGTGGTCGTGCGTTTCCCCCCCCCTCTCTTTTCCGGATTTAAAAAAAAATTGTTTTCCTTCTGTTTTCTTCTTCCACTTTCTTAGAGTAGAGTTTTAGAGTATTATAACGACGTACATCTTTTTTTAACAATAAAAAAAAAAAAAAAAATACGCTTTACAATTTTCTACGGGGTGTTAATCATCATCATTATCATGTGCCGTGACGGTACATCATTTGTCATCAGAATCAAGCATCAGTTCAGGATTCTTGTCTTACTCCAGTATGGTCAAACCATCCAGCTATTTATCTCTTTGCCTTCCAATTGCTCATCGTCCACTAGGATTGGCAGTCGATACAAAGTTCTTGAGTCCTTTCTTTCTCAAAACATATTCTTTCATATGTAAAGAAATAAACGGATTGTTCAAATGCGTTTTTTACTTGGTTATGACTATGTGGTTTAATAGCATGCGACATGTTGAAACGTTTTTTTTAAACAATTCAAACATCTTGTTCTTTTTGTATGTTTACCTTTAAATGGGCGGTTGTGACCTTGTATTGTCAACTATTGTGGTTTACAACTAGGCTGCGATATATGTGCCTTTCAGACATAAATAAACAGAGGTGAAACCACTGAGACTGTAGAAATATTATATATTTCAGACACATTTGATGTCAGAAAACTCCTAAATAAGTCACTTTTTACGAGATGTTTATTAGGAAGCTATGGATCTACCCCCGCCCCCAGGAATCAACACGAAGAGCAGCCACTTGTCCAGGAAGCAAGTCTCCCAGACCCCAGCTACAGGTGTATCCCAGCATTCCTCTCGTCTCACAAACGGAAGTGAGAGACCTTGGGGATTCCCTGTCGTTCGGATTTTTTCCCCTTTGGGCGGACATTTGCTCTTTTTATTTACATGTTTGTGGAACTCCTTACTTGCCTACCCTGTTCACAGAAGGTGGCAAGTGTTGAAATTCAATAATAAAGTAGGTATCTCAGGTGAGTTTTAGGAAATAATAAGTAATTTAATAGGCAAACTGTAACTGGGCTAGGGGCAGGGGTCGGTCGAATCCTGGATTAGAATTGAGAATCGGAAGAAACCAATAAACAAAACAAAGTACAAAGTTAACAAAGCAGCTTTGTAAAGCTACACACTTAAACATTTTAGTATAATGGAAGGGTGAGAGTTGATGATAATGTCTAAAATAACTTAATTTAATGCTGAATCTTATGCTTGAAATAAATATTCATGGTCTAATCGGAAATATAGCACAGCTTCGAGTCATTTTCCGGTTGAGGCATGTAAGATAATTTTATTATTAGAAGGCCTGTCATTGAGTAGAGACACTGACGGACACCACTATGCCATCATACCTTTACCATCAGTCTCTCCGAGCCGATATATATATAGTGTCAGTAATTAACCTATTATTCTTATTCTCATCCTCATCAAATCGACAAATGTGCCTGCTAAGCTTTGCCTTACCAATCTCAAGTTCTAATCTAAACCCTCTTCACTTCAGTAGTTCAGTAGATCCCCCCCCACCACCCATCAGTAGATCCCCCCCCACCCCCCCCCTCGTGTGGGTTCCGGGGCCCCATTGTGGGGAAAACAAGAATAGACCCACTGCCTCCCCAAAAGCATGTCGTAAGAGTCGACTAATTGGGGAGCTTCCTTTGAAGTCGGAGTGCATCTGCCGGAGAGGCAAGGAACCAACAGTCTGTATTCAAGAGAATGAGATCTGTAAAACTGATGCACACGCAACACTCAGGTTCTGGAGCAGGACTGCAGTTCAGTTGTGGACGAGCAACCAGAACCTTCTGCCAGAGTTTACAGCTGGTGAACGCGAAGAAGAAGAAGTAGATCCCCCGTGTGGGTTCCGGGGCCCCATTATAGGGAAAACAAGAATAGTGAGAATAGACCCACTGCCTCCCCAAAAAGCATGTTATAGGAGTCGACTAACTGGGGGCTTCCTTTGAAGTTGGAGTGCATCTGCTTGAGAGGCAAGGAACCAGCAATCTGCATACAAATAAGTCAGATCTGTAAGTAAAATAGATGCACACGTAAAACTCAGATCCTAGAACAAAGCCAAAATCCAGAAATGGATGAACAACCAGGTTTTTCCACTGGAGTTTATAGCCGGTGAACACACACAACAACTACTTCAGTGGAGCAGATGCGGTAAATCTTTCTGTTTGTACTGCATAAATCCATGACATGGAAAACTAGTCAGATGGCTAAACCATTGAATCTATTTCCCACAAATTTAAAATGAATTGTATGATTGATGTCAGTCTTAGTTTAGACATAGATTTCTTCTTCTAAATTCTTCAGTCTACTTGACTTTCTTTATTAAGTGTCCATAAAATACAGGTATGCATTAGAATGATAATCTTGCCCTTGTGTTGTCAAAACGAGAAAATGTTGATAGGCCAACACTTGAGGAGTGATGCTGGCTATTATGAAAGCAGACTGTTTACATTTTGTTAATTCAACTTATGCAGTAAAGTCTTGTTAACACAAAATCTAAGGGACTGAACATCGAGTTCATGTTAACACAAAATCTAAGGGACTGAACATCGAGTTCATGTTAACAAAATTGTATGCTTACCATGGACTGATGGCAGTAATATATCTCTGCTGGAACAACATGTAAAACAGATGTGCATGCAAAACTGAAGTTTTGAAACAAGAGAAATCCAGAAGTGGACTGGACAAATAAACACAACTTTCCACCAGAGTTTACAGTCGGTAAATATTTAAAAAAGGCACAATTTGTTGTATAAATAATAATTTTTCTTTATTGTGTCATTTCTCAGTCTTATATGTTAGAGTTTAGTTCGAGTTCAGTAAATAGTTGAAATCACAGCACTCAGGGCATTCCCATGTGTGCTCCGCCCTCATCTTTAGCAGCCAGCGCAGAGTTCCGAAACTGATGGTACCAGTCACAATCTGGTTATATGTCTGTCTTGCCTTTCCTCTGAGTTTAGTGCCAGACCCTTTGGTTACACCAAGGTGCCTCAGTCTCTCCAGGCCATAATATTTGTTTTTTCTTTTCTGACTCCGTTGCTTGTTCCCAAAGGGCTTTGACCACATTTGCCTTTTCATCTATCAATTCACCACCCAGTGGTGCATATCCAACCAATCTGTCTGCCTGCTCATTTCCCACCAACACCAGCATGGCCTGGAGGAAAGAACCAAAGTAGGCTCACTACCCGTCAGAGCACTTATGGTTTATGACTGTGCAGTGACGCTGGTTTACATCTCCTGACTTTACCTCTCCCAGTGTAGCTTACCACTCTGCTCATTTCATCCCTGTCTTCACCAGCATGCTTTCAGATCTGTTACAATTATGTCATATGTATGCATCTTGTTCTACAGCTACCAGAAAGCTGCAGCTACTGCCTCCACCTCCATTCTCATGCTAGATGATGTGTTGTTATATGCTAGGCTGTCTTGTACCAATGGTTTTTCTGTTGGCTTTCACTACGAACCCCAAAGCCCTTCTCTTTCCCTCCAACATGGAACCATCTGTATAGATAATCAGATCATCTGGGCGGGAATTGTTGTGAATCAGCTGATGGATTTCCACCTCCGTAGCAACAGATGGCCAATCTCTGCACTCCCTGGATTTCCACCTCCTTAGCAACAGATGGCCAATCTCTGCACTCCCTGCCCATCTTGTATCTTAGATTAGCACCTTTCCAACAGCATCTCATTTCGCTTCAGATGAGCAGTATACTACATCAAACTCAGCGTCCCTCCCATTCACAGATATATGTTAAACATAATTGTCTTCAGCTTATGGTGTGGGGATTTTGCTTGCTTTGTTCTACATATTATCTTTGTATTACTGTATCAGTCTGTTGTTATCACTTCTTCTTCTTCACTTCCTCTTTTCCCCCCATGTGGGTTCCGGGGCTCCATTGTGGGGAAAACAAGAATAGACCCACTGCCTCCCCAAAAGCATGACGTAAGAGTTGACTAATTGGGGAGCTTCCTTTGAAGTCGGAGTGCATCTGCCAGAGAGGCAAGGAACCAACAGTCTGTATTCAAGAGAATGAGATCTGTAAAACTGATGCACACACAACACTCAGGTTCTGGAGCAGGGCTGCAGTTCAGTAGTGGACGAGCAACCAGAACTTTCCGCCAGAGTGTACAGCTGGTGAACGCGAAGAAGAAAACAGAAGACTTCCTCTTTTACTGCTTCGGAAGTCGAGGGAGAGTTAAGGTTCTGCCTCTAGCTCTTCTGGCCACCTCGACCATAGAAATGTCATGCTATTGTAGAGTTTCTCTGATGTTATCTTTCCATCTTGTTCTTGGTCTCTCTAGTAATCCATGTCATTCTTTTCTTTTTATGTATGCCTCATTTGGTATGACATCACACTGAACCTAAATAATTAACTCTCTCTGTTTCAGTGTCGATCCATTTGCTGCCATCACACTTTCTAGTTGTTTTGTTTCCTTGTTCTTTCCAGTAATAATAGTTGAACAACATATGAAGCCATGGTAATGTGCTGTAATAAAGATAGTTTATTTAAACTAATTAACATACTTTTATTGACATGATGAGGAAAACATCACACACAGAGTGACGATTGGTCTGTAAAATATAGGTCTAGTCCTGATGCCAAATATACCTGATGACACGGGAAAAAGTCCTTTACTTTTATTTTACTAACATACTTTTATGTAGTCGTGAGTGTAGCAGTGACATGACGTCCCCAAAAGCAATATATGTTCCTCAAATGAAGCGGTTTTAGTGGACACCTTTTTACTTTAAACTAAATTTTAAACTAGCAAATTTGGGCATCCGATTATGACCAGGTTTAAGCAACACTTGAAAATGTCAACAACAACAAAAAAGGATAGCTGTATTCAGTCACACGTGCTCACTCAAACCTACATGCATACATAGTATCTAAATATACACACATAAATATATTGTTTTCTTTCTTCCTAACAGGTTGCAGACTTTGAAAGGCTAATTTAAGCAACATTTGGAGCAACAATGGAAGATGTTACAGAGCTGATAGCATCAGGAATGGGTTCTGACTTAGTTCCCAAGGCAGTGCCAAGTCTGTTTGAGCCACTAGAATCCTTTCTTGAAGATAAGAGAGGTCAGCCGACTGAACTGAACATAATGGAGAGTGATATTCTTGCATTAGCTAGTCAAGTTGGGGATGAACTGGAGACAAGTGGAGTTGATGAGTCAAGCATAGCAGCTGATTTGTCCTTCTTGGAAGATGTAGAGACGAAAGAATCAGGTGATAAAGATGATGCTCTGGCATTCCTGGTCAGTGGTGGACAGATGGAAGTGGACGCAGAAGCTCTGGATATTCTTGATGAGAATCTGATATCAAAAGTTGATAATTATTCAGAAGATGATGAGGAATCTGATTCAGATGAGGAAATATCTGATGCTGAAAGTGGCAGCAGGAGTGAAAGTGATGATACAGAGAAGACTGATCAGGATGAAGATAACAAAGATGATGATATTGAAGATGATGGGGTCTATGGACAAGTTTCCTTCTATGATGATGAGGCAGCTTCGGGTAACTTATTAAATGTTCAAAGTTCACAGAAAACTGAATCCAAAAATAAGGTAAAACGCAAAAAGTCAAAGAAAAGGCTTAAAGCAGAAGGGGAAGGTGATTCTAAGCTATCCAAGAAAAAGCAGAAACGGAAGAGAAGAAAATTAGATGGTGATAAAGATAAAAATGGCGACACAGTTTTTAAATCAGGCTCTGGTGTGATGAGACGCAAAAATATCAGGTATAGTCATTTGTTTTCTTGTGTACCAAGTTTGTTTAATTATGCAGACATGCTATGTTTTGTTTATTGGCACAGACATGCTATGTTTTGTTTATTGGCACAGACATGCTATGTTTTGTTTATTGGCACAGACATGCTATGTTTTGTTTATTGGCACAGACATGCTATGTTTTGTTTATTGGCACAGACATGCTATGTTTTGTTTATTGGCACAGACATGCTATGTTTTGTTTATTGGCAAAGACATGCTATGTTTTGTTTATTGGCACAAACATGCTATGTTTTGTTTATTGGCACAGACATGCTATGTTTTGTTTATTGGCACAGACATGCTATGTTTTGTTTATTGGCACAGACATGCTATGTTTTGTTTATTGGACAGACATGCTATGTTTTGTTTATTGGCACAGACATGTTATGTTTTGTTTATTGGCACAGACATGCTATGTTTTGTTTATTGGCACAGACATGCTATGTTTTGTTTATTGGCACAGACATGCTATGTTTTGTTTATTGGCACAGACATGCTATGTTTTGTTTATTGGCACAGATATGCTATGTTTTGTTTATTGGCACAGACATGCTATGTTTTGTTTATTGGCACAGACATGCTATGTTTTGTTTATTGGCACAGACATGCTAATGTGTTTTGTTGGTTGCTGCAGTCCTATTATACTATCATGGACTTCCTATGCCTCACCAGTTATTGCACTCACCCACTGTGCCCCAGTCTCTGCTGTAACTCTCCCTGTCCCATGGTGCTGTTTGTTTTTTAACTTCGAAGACCCAAGTATTGTTCACTTAAAATAATCAGTTACAGACTCTGCCACTGCCATGGTAGAAGGTGATCTGTCTGTGGTTCGCACAGGCATTGTCAGTGCCACTAAAGGAATTCAGGGGAAGCACATTCATATCACTGCTAAGACTGCAAGAATTTGGAGTCAAGATTGGCATAGTCAGACACGAGAGGCACACTAGATGTACGAAAGTCTTCTCAACCAGCAGAGAACTGGCACTTTTAGCCATTGGACACTGATGTAAATATTAAGCAGGCTATCTGAGCACCTATTGACATGTCTGGAGGGCCATGAGGATAACCCAACTCTTAGCTTGAAGTGAACATGACACATACACACATTGTGATTGTAACTGACTCAGAAAGCATTCTGAGGAAGATCAGAACAGGTATGCTTCGTGCAGAGTGGCATGCTTCGCTGCGGAGGACACGGGTGAGGAGTATTGTCTGGATTTTTTCACCGGGAACGCCTGTGTATTGGGAAATGAACAGGCGGACAGACTGGCTGGCTCTGCACAACTTGGTGGAATACTGATGTATAATAGGGCAGACGTGGTTAGTGCCTTGTGGGAGAGCGTGTACAGTTCGGAGGAGCAGATGGATCACCACAGTCTGGTGAGATTGATGCAGGGGGTAACCATTAGTATCGGAACTCTTCGCTGGCTGCTGAAGATGGGGACGGGGCGCTTATGGGAATGCCCTGAGTCCTGTGATGTCAGTTCTTGAATCAGATCAAATCAGTTTGAAGTAGCAGCTTCTTAGAATAGATGTTTTGAAAGTAACACTTACTTGGTGCAGAAATTGTTTGATAATTTGTTGTCACTGATCTGTTCTTTTTACAAGTGAATGAGAACTAGTTTATTGTTCAATTGTTGCTGTAAAAGATCGTATTCATGTCCCAGGAAATAGGGAAATTCAGCAACTAATTGAGACATGAGAATATACAACTGACTGGGTCAGGCTATCAGCTGTATCATGATCATGATACAACTGACTGGGTCAGGCTATCAGCTGTATCATGATTATGATACAACTGACTGGGTCAGGCTATCAGCTGTATCATGATCATGATACAACTGACTGGGTCAGGCTATCAGTTGTATCATGATCATTTCCCCATGTGGGTTCCCAGGTCTCATGTTTGGGAAAGACAAATTCTAGACACACTGCTCTTGAACAAGGATAGTCTGACAAGGCGCCTAAATAAGGATCTGGTTAGATCAGATGTGTTGGGCCATTTGCCCATAAGAGTTCACACTCTGCAGCTCCAGCAATGACTTCCATTGATATTTGAAACACTGTATACACATGCTGTAACTGACACAGAGCTTGTTGAGAAAGGTGAAGACAGGCATGCTTCTTTGCAGAGTGACAAGAATCACATCAGTTAGCATTCTATGGAAATTTTCTCAATGTATGCTGGTGTATTGGAAAATGAGCAGGCGGATAGACTGGGCGGTTCTGCACCACTTGGTGGTGAATTGATGTAGATATTTTGAGGGCTCTTTGGGAACGAGTGAACAGTGCAGAGGCACAGATATGTCATTATGGTCTGAGGAGAATGGCGCTGCCAAGAGTTACCAAGGGATGTGGCCAACACTAAACACTCATGGGAAGGGCGAGACGGATATACAATCAGATGGCTATTGGTACCATCAGAATTTGAACTCTTTGCTTGCTGCTGAAGATGGGGACAGAACACTTATAGGAATGTCCCGAGTGCTGTGATGTTGATTCTCAATTCAACATTCTGAAACACTTCTGTATTTGAATTGAACAGCAGATTCTACAGTTGAATGCCTAAACTTCAGAGCATGAGGCAGACAGCTTAATCTACTTCTTCTTTGTTCACTGGCGGAAAGTTCTGGTTGTTAATCCGCTAGGATTTTGGCTTTGTGCCAGGACATGAGTATTGCATGTACATCCATTTTACTGGCTTACTGCAGTTGATTGTTCCTTGCCCCCTGAGCAAATATACTCCGACTTTGAAGGAAACTCCCAATTAGTCAATTCCTATGACATGCTTGTTGGGAAGGCAGTGGGTCTATTCTTGTTTTCCCCCACAGTTGGGCCCCAGAACCCACACGAGGAAAACAGTTTAATGACATAATTTTAAAAATCTTCTTGGCCACTAATTTAGCTA
Source organism: Candidula unifasciata (assembly GCA_905116865.2). Classification (NCBI taxonomy): domain Eukaryota; kingdom Metazoa; phylum Mollusca; class Gastropoda; order Stylommatophora; family Geomitridae; genus Candidula; species Candidula unifasciata. The sequence continues at coordinate 88,738 of CAJHNH020000206.1, read as the reverse complement.
CCTATGTTGATCACAAAGTTTGCACCATTAAAGAGAACTTTATCTTTTATGATGTCTTATTTGTGTTGGTATATTTTGCAGGTCAATTCTTAGTGGAAACAGTTTGGATAAAGAAATGTTATCAGCCCAGAATGAAGAATTTGAGCGTCAGAAACGGTTAATGGAGCTAAAGAAATCTCTTCTGTTGGAGAGTGCTGCAATGGGGAGTGCAACAGAATCGGCATCTCCTGTAGTTTCTGCGTTAACAACCAATCTTTCGGCGGGTATCTCAACAACAAATGAGAAGGATTCTCAGTTAAAATCTTTACTGCAGGGTATGTCTTACGTCTGTTAACTTGTGTTAATTTTTTATTTAATGCATTACAGATGCAGATGGTTGTTTCAGATGGTATACAGACTTGGTTTCATTTGGTTAAGGGTCATTTCTTCATTGAGGGATAAAGGGTATTAGAAGAAGAAGAAGTGGTTTAGTATCAGACATATTGCAGATAAAAATGTCTACTGTCCTTGTGAAGATATTTTGAAATCAGTTGTATTTGGATGTGGAAGAAAAAGTGTGAATAATGGCTGACTGTTTATTCTCTCTGAGCTGCTACTTAAAGGTTTTGAACCCAGCAACCTAAAGAACCACATCCTCAATGTCAGTCCAACAGGATAGATACCCGATAGCCCATTCAGCCTTCTGTGAAGTTATATTTAAGACACCTATCATTCTATGTTATCTGACATCTTGAAAGATCTGAACATTAAGGAAGATTGGCTAATAAACAGCATCCTGTCTAGGAAGCTGAAAGATTTTGGACATGTCAAGCGCCAGGACGAATTGGAAAAAATTATAACAGAAGGTATGATACCAGGAAGGAGGGGCAGGGGCCCACCGACACGAAGATGAGCACAGAATATAAGTGACTCCTTGAGTATGAAAGTACATGAGGTGGGAAAACTGGGGAGAGAACGAGTTTCTTTCAAGCAGACCGTGATGAGAGCGACGTTCTGCAAAGGACCTGCTACATGATGATGATGATAATTCTTTGTGAAAGATATTACCTTAATGTACCCTGCTTTCCTAGCTGGGTAATGGTGAACACATGTGAACTCAAATACTGACTATCTTCTTCTTCTTTTTCTTTCTTCTTCTTCTTCTTCTTTCCTCGACTGCTGGAATGCCTTGCAGCATCAAGGGATGAAGAGATCTCTGGAACTGGCCCTTCTGTTCACTTTGTTGGTAGTACTTTTCAGTGTCTCTGATATTTATGTGTTTCACGTCTGGCTCTGTTACTGTTGTATCTGTATAACATTGCTCTCTGTGGTGCCTTGTCTGATGCCAATCTTGTTACACAGCTAGTCTCCTTCTGTCTTCTATGATGGGATGCTATCTGTGATGAGATAAAACTGACATAATGTTATGTACACCATAAATTATAATGGGATTTTACTTTTTATCAGTTGCTGAAGAAGAGGCTGAAAAGGAAGCAGAAAGGAAACAAGCAGACAAAGAGATGATCAAGATCAAAAAGGAAATAGTTCCCTTTTCACCTCCATCAGGTGGGTGTTGTGTTTTAATTTTATTTTAGTTTGTAGGACAGATCACAACACACGCACATTTGTCTGTTTCTTTTTCTTTTTCAGATTTCGCTTTGCGGTTACTATGTTGCAGTTTACAGCTGGACTATGGTATCTGCACCTTTCAGACCAGCGCATCCGATTTAATCAAATCCTCAGTTAGTCACCTTTTATGACGGGCTTGTTACGGAGCAGTTCATTTGTTCAGTTCTCTTGCCTATCTTTTCATCCAGTTTTCTAAAGTTTTAAAGATTTGTCAGTTCTCATAGAAGACTAGAGTTATCTGTAGTGATGATGGGATCAAGCTGTTTGCCTCGCACTCTGAAGGTTGTGTTTGGTTTTGAACTCTGTCCTTCAGCTCATGAATACATGTGTCTTGTAAACCTTCTGAGATTGTTGATGTAGCTGTAGAGTTCTTTGTGTGACACTCAGTAGACAAACAATCATTCTACAGATATATATATGTATCCACACACACTACACCACACACATATATATATCCACACACACACCTACATATATATGTAGAGAAAGAGATGTTCTTTTTCATAGAATAAAATCATCACCACCAACAGCCAAAGTTGACACTGACAATTGATATCTTGACAGATGTAATCACCTTGAGCAGTGATTCGGAAAACTCTGAAGGTTTGGATGATGACGAGTCTGATGACGTGGTGATGGTGCCTAGTGATGAAAGTGACAGTGAGGAGGATGAAGATGATGGCCCTGAAGATATCAATAATGGTGGGTCCCACATCAATGACACCCTGAACCTGCCGGACACAGACGGAAGAGTTCAAGTCAACATCGGCCACCCTGCAGAAGATCCTGACATTTTCTTGGCACCTCAGATAGCCCAGGCTATTAAACCACACCAGGTTGGTTTTTTTATTTTATTAAGTTGGAACAAAGAGGACAACAACAATAGATTAGACAGCTCTTTGCTTGGCATATTTTGCTATATCTTACCTGGAGCATGTTGGACCCTTTCCATCTTTCCAGACTTACTTACTTAGTCGCTCCTCTTCTACCTTGGGGTAGACGTCTCTATCAGCAGTTTTCTTCCTGGCTTTGTTCCATTCTAGTCCTCTGTCAGTTAGGGACTGTCGGATGTTGTCTTCCTAGCGCATCCTGGGTCGCCTTGGAGGTCTGGTTCCCTGGTTCTTAGCCTCCCATGCCTGCCATGGTGGCCGATTTTCTTCTATTCTGCATATATGTCCAAACCATCGTAACTGTGATTGATCCACTCGGGTTTGTAAGGACTGGGTATCAAGATCTTGACATATTGTCTGATTGTGGACTTTGTCCCTTCTTGTCACTTGGACCACCTTTCTCAGATATCCCATTTCCGAGGCCTGCAGCTGGCTTCTGTAAGCTGTTGTCATTGCCCATGACTCACACCTGTAGGTCAGCACTGGTACATAGGTAGAGCGGTAAACAGCCATTTTTGTCCTCTTGCCTAGTTCTCTTTTGCTAAGAAACCCTCGGTTTATAGTCTGGAAGAGTCTCCCAACAGCTGCTTTTCGTGTAGCCAGCTCAGTCTTAATGCCTCCATTTCGGTCTAATACAACTCCAAGGTATTTGAACTGGTTAACCTGCTCCAATGCATACTGTCCCATCATGATCTGGTGTTTCTTCTCCTCTCTTGAGATCACCATGGTTTTAGTTTTGGAGATACTGATGGTCATCCTTCTCTTTTCAAACTCTTCCTTCCAGACAAGTAAGTTGGACTGAAGGTGTGCCTCTGATTTAGCTATCAGTGCCACATCGTCTGCAAATGCCAGCTCTGATTTACAGATTGGTTTCATCTTCCAGTACCCTACAGAGTACTTCTTTGTCTTCTCCTTACAGGTCTTGTTGACATCATCCATCATAAGAATGAAGAGGTCAGGTGAGAGAATATCACCTTGTCTAACACCGCTGGTGGTCTTAAATTCTTCTGACTTTTGGTCTGCCATTCTTACATAATTTCTGCAGCTTTTGTAGAAACTCTGTATTGCACTGATCAGGGGTGCTGGGATGTTTTTCCCTGCCAAGCAGTCCCATAGCTTGTTCCAGGGTACCTTGTCAAATGCCTTTTCCAAATCCAAAAAACATAGGTGCATCTCACTCTTATATTCAAGGGCTTTTTCACTCATCTGCCTCAGTGTGAAGATAAGGTCTTGAGTACTTCAGTTTGCTCTGAAGCCACATTGGGTCTCGTCCAGCTGTGGCTCTACCAGACTTCTAAGTCTCAGCTCAAGAATTCTAGAGTAACTTTTACCAGGAACGCTGAGCAGGGATATGCCTCTGTGGTTTTCACATTGTCTGTTATCATCTTTTTTAAATATAGGTATAATGATGGCAATCTCCCAATCTTTTTTGTTATAGTTTTGCTACACCAGGCTGCCTGGAGAACCTTCAGTAGAAGGCGCTCACCTGCGACTCCCATATATTTGACCATCTCTGGTGTTATACCATCATGACCTGCTGCTTTTCCCAGCTTAATCTTCTCAATAGCTGCCTTCAATTCTTCCATCCTAATGTTATCTTCCCTATGGATGATTTCCTTCTCAGCAGTGAGGTCCATTATTTCTGGGTCATGACTTCCCTCAAAGCCGAGGAGCTCTGAGAAGTATTCTTTCCATCTGCCCATGATATTATTTGTAGAAGTAAGCAGAGCCCCTTCCTTGTCTTTTATGAATTTCAGCGGACACTCTTTCTCCTTCTTCATGTTCTTGAGGGTCTTGTAGAACAGTTTTTGATTTTCTCTTGCATTCTTTTCCAACTTTTCTCAATTCTTCCCATGATTTCTCTTTTGCTTTAAGCACAATATTTTTGGTCTCTGTTCTGAGTTCCACATATTGTTTATATTTTTCTATTTCTTCAGCTGTGTTCCTGGCTGCCAAGTATTGTTTCCATGCCCTTTTCTTTTCTACTATTTTCAATTTGACTTCTTCCGTCCACCAAGGTGTCCTATGTCCCCGCCTTCCACTTGGGACGTCACCACATGCTTCTACTGCAGCTGCTGTGAGGATATTGATCTGCACCAGAGGGTTTCAGTGTCCTCTGATGGTTCTTCTTCAGTTCCTATTGCTTTCACTATAAGCTCTTGGTATCTAGCCTTGATATCTGGCTCTCTTAGCTTGTATGCCTTAATCCTCATCCCTTCTTGGTTGCTTGGTTTCTTGCATGGTTGTCTGTGTTGCCTTGTTGGAGCAGTTCTTTCAGTTGTTCTCTTTATAGTGGTCACTTCCAATCTCTGGTCCTCTCATGATTCTGGCATCTCTCAAACTTGAATGAACTTTTTCTAACTATGGCGTAGTCAATGATGGATTTTTCGTTCTTTGAAGGTTCACATCTTGTGTATGCATGTATACGCTTGTGGGGGAATTTTGTGTTTGTAATGACAAGATTCTGTTCCCTACAGAATCTGAGAAATCTTTTCAGACAGCAGTGTTATATTGTGCTGGGAAGAGGCATGGAATTTACAACCCATATTGATAGCAAGTGTGACTAGAAACATCACAGATACTTATTTGAGCTCATCCTAGAAACATCGTTGATTTATATTTATCATAATTTGCTTTTCTTATATATACATTTTAAATTATTATTATTCCTAGTAGCATCTCTTGATGCATATCTGTCCTCCTTTTTTCTCCCTAGAAACATCATTGATACTTATTTGTCCTCTTTTCTTCCTAGAAACATCATTGACACTTATTTGTCCTCTGTTCTTATTACAGATGTCCTGATACTTTTGTCCACCTCTTTTTGTCCTAGAAACATCATTGATACTTATTTGTCATCATCTTTTTTCCCTAGACACATCATTGATACTTATTTGTCCTCCTCTTTTCTTCCTAGAAACATCATTGATACTTATTTGTCCTCCTCTTTTCTTCCTAGAAATATCATTCTTACTTATTTGTCCTCTTTTCTTCCTAGAAACATCATTGATACTTATTTGTCCTCTGTTGTTATTACAGACGTCGTGATACTTTTGTCCACCTCTTTTTCTCTTAGAAACATCATTGATACTTATTTGTCATCATCTTCTTTTTTCCCTAGACACATCATTGATACTTATTTGTCCTCCTCTTTTCTTCCTAGAAACATCATTGATACTTATTTGTCCTCTTTTCTTCTTAGAAACATCATTGATACTTTTTTGTGCTCTGTTGTTATTACAGACGTCCGTAATACTTTTGTCCTAGAAACATCATTGATACTTATTTGTCATCATCTTTTTTCCCTAGAAACATCATTGATAATTATTTGTCCTCATCCCTACTTTCTTCTTAGAATCCATAATGCATGAAAGCCAATCAGTCCCTTGTCAATTCTCCTGCCTTGTTTATTCTCATACCCAAGATGTCTCCAGTATTTTATCTTCACTTTTGCGCTGGTCGAACAGTGCATTGCTTCCAGAAAACTATACTTTCAATTATTGGTCTTTCTAAATTCTCCCTAAAACCCGACTGTACTAGATCAGAAAACTGTTGCCACATGGGTAAACAAGCGAAACTTTGTCATGGGCTAAAGAAAACTAAACTTGGGGTGTGAGGAGCATGTATCAGGAAAAATTGACCATTGTTACCCAAAGAACTTGAAAGAAACAAAATAGATATACTAGGAAATTCTGAACATAGATGGACGGTTCAAGGCCACTTCATGAGCCAAACAGGAAATACATTTGTTTACACAGGAAAGGAAAACAGTGGTCTGAGCAGAGTTAGTTTTCTAATGGCATGATTACAAAAAATATTGTTTACACGTCTTGGATAGGGTCTGATCAGCAACAGAATTCTAACTGTCAGACTTCGGTCACAGAAAAGGAACATCACAGCTGTTCGAGTGAATGCAATAACATCTGAATCGGAGGAAAATGAAATTCAAATTTTTAATAGCTTTTTGGAAGATACTTTAGAAAAGGTAGGAAAAAAAGAGGCATTTTAATAATCGTTAGTGGTTTCAATGCAGATATATGTGGGAATAGAATAGAGGAAAGGGAAAAAATCATAGAGAAAAGTGTTGAAAGGAGCACAGTCAATATGTTTTGATTTAAGTAATATTTTTTTATTTTGTATATACTTTACAGGATGTTGCAGAACCAACCCCAGCATTTTTTGGCTGTTGTGATTTTTCTAGGCAAATTTTATGTTCAATAGTTTGCCATTGCTTTCTGAATGGTCAGCTCTTGGTTCCACTGTCAAAACCAACGCTAGACAAATCGTCCGAATAGTGTGAATAAATATTGAGTTAAAAAACAAATTCAAGACAAGCATGGCAGTTGAGAAGGATATGGCATCTGACGGGCTAGCCACTGAAGCTCTTCAGCTCAAAACATGATCCCTAAAACACTATATAAGAAACAGATTTACATCACAGAACAAACATTCAAGCTGATAGAATAAAGAAGAAACCCAAAGCTAATAAGGACAGAAACAAATAGCCATACAAGAGAAATTACTAGAGCAATCAGAGAAGACACGAAGCAGTTTATAACAAACACCTGTGATAGAATAGAACAACTCCAGATGCAAGGAAAGGACAAAGACATGTTTAAAGAAATAAGAAAATTAAAAGGCAAATTCAGGCCATCATTTCACATAATAAATAATACAAATGGTTACACCTTAACAGAAAGCAAGGACTTATTAGAAAGATGGAAAGAATACTGTAGAGAATTAATTATATGAGGATTTAACGAGTACTTCAAAAATGACTTATGGAAGTGAAGGAAAAGAACCAGAGCCTTTACTGTAGAGGTACAGTCAGCAATGCAGTCTGAAGAAAGGAAAGTCACCAGGTTGTGGCAAAATACAAGCAAAACTAATGACAGGAGGAAAAGCCAACATATGAATCTGCCAAGTGCTGTTGGCACAGGAGCGGAGCAACTGTGTGGGGGGGGGGGGGGGGGGGGGGCGTTTGCTATGAAGCTGAAACTAAGATTACCAGATTGCCAAGCGCTGTGCACAAAGGTCTGGAACAATGCCATTTGACCTAAAATGTGGAAAAGAGCTATTTATAGCCCTCTCGCAAATAAAGAAAATTTTTAAACTATTCACCAACTTTCATACCGTCACACTGAGTCATACCAGCAAAATCCTCTTACTAATTATCATGAAAAGATTTCTAAGAAAATTACTATCCCACAATAATGAGGGAAGAAAATAAGCGATTTTGAGCTGAAATGCCGTAGAAAGATTCTCAGAATACCATAAACCAAGAAAAAAAAAGAAATAAAAGATCTGAACATCGAGGAAGATTGGCTAGTAAATAGCATCTTGTCTTGGAAACTGAAATATTCTGGTCGATTGTAAACAATAGTAGCAGAAGGCTTGGTGCCAGAAAAGTGGTTCAAGGGCTGACTGGCATGAAGATTGGTTCAGGATATGTCACGTCTTGGGTAGGAGGAGCAGGGAGCACGAGGCGGGAGATCTGGTGAGTGGCAGAATTGCTTTCAGGCAGTTTGTGCAAAGGACTTACTACATCCTGAGGATGAAATTCTGTGACTAGTAATGTTTATCAGTTTCCCGGGGCATTCATTTTCTAATGTGTTCAACTTATGTTAGATTATATATGTGTGGAGGTTAGAATGGCTTTTAAGTCTATATTCACACACACACATTGTTGAAACTGTGTGAGCAGTCTAAACTAGGAGATTCAGGTGAGCACTTCAGAGTGCTCTGACTATGGTGTCATAAAAATAGGACTAAATCATTTAGCTGTATTTTTACTGTCATGTTTTAGATTGGTGGTGTCCGGTTTCTGTATGACAACCTCATTGAATCTGTTGAACGGCTAAGAACCACGCCTGGCTTCGGCTGTATTCTGGCTCATAGTATGGGGCTGGGAAAGACAATACAGGTGAGTGGTCCCTTTGTTTTAAAGAGTATGACAGCCACTCAGTGAGACCTAGTAGAGTCGTGAGGTTCCTCTCAGATTATGAATTCTGTAACTGCTTGAATTTTTACGGTTTGATTTCAAATAATGACAAAAAACATCTATTGCGTCTACATTTGTAATTTGTTTGTTTGTTTTTTAAATTATGTTTTCTTTGTCCATTTATTTATAGTTAAATTTTGCTTCAGCAGATTACTATTGCTTTATTGTTTACATTAAAGCATATGATAAAGTGAAACACAAAACACAAACAGCATGGGACTGCTTACCGTCTCAAAGAGTCAGATGGACAAACTAGAGCGCATACAGAACGCGGCTATGCAGGTCATTCTGGGCTGCACCAGAGACACCCCAGTGGTGTGTATGCAATACATCCTTGGTTTGCCGACGGTTGCAGGTAGGCACAAGGTGCTGCAGGCGAAGTCATATCTCAGGGTAGCTGCAGACACAGACCACCCTCTGCATGAAGCTCTGGGTGCAGTTAAGGGTCAGTGGCTGATAAGAGGGAGGTCATGGATGGCTCAGGCAGGTTTGCATCCTTGAGAACATTAGGCTAGGAGAAGAGTGGGTCAAAGTGCCACCTGAACAGTCAGACTTGTGTAGAGTCATAATCACGCTGAGCCGGGAATGTAGAGACTGGCCAGCAGGTGCCACAGAGGTGGAAATTCAGCAGTTAATTCAAGATAATGCTCGCTCAGAGGATTTGATCATTTACACAGACGGTTCAGTGTCAAGAGGCAAAAGAAGTGCTTGGGGCTTCTTAGCAAAAGTTAATGGTCGACGTTTGGTGCAGGAGAGCCTAGCATATGATACCACAACATCCAGCTTAAGAATGGAGGTGGAGGCGGTCACTGCAGCTTTCCGCTGGCTAGAGAACATGACACACACACACACACATTGTGACTGTAACTGATTCAGAAAGCATGCTGAGGAAGATCAGAACAGGTATGCTTCATGCAGAGTGGCATGCTTTGCTGCGGAGGACACGGGTGAGGAGTATCATCTGGAATTTTTCACCGGGTGACGCCGGTGTGTTGGGAAATGAACAGGCGGACAGACTGGCTGGTTGTGCACAACTTGGTGGAATACTGATACATGATAAGGGAGACGTGGTTAGTGCCTTGTGGGAGAGCGTGTACAGTTCAGAGGAGCAGATGGATCACCATAGTCTGGTGAGATTGATGCAGGGGGGAGTAACGAGAGGTTCTGGCAGATGCTCGAGGCTAAGGGAAAAGGCAAGATGGACGTTTAATCAGAATGCTCCTAGCACCATTAGTTTCGGAACTCTTCGCTGACTGCTGAAGATGGGGATGGAACGCTTATGGGAATGCCCCGAGTGCTGTAATGTCTGTTCTTTAATCAAATAAAACCATAAAGTGAAACATGGAGAAATTTTTAGAATTTTGGAAATCTTAAAACCGATGGTAACGATCTGAGAATAATTATAAAAAAACATATACTGGCAACAAGAAGCAACCATAAGGATTGACAACCAGGTTGGACGTTTTGAAAATATTAAACAAGGATGTATACTATCACTCGATTTATTCAGTTTGTACAGTGAAATAATTATTTGATCCATACATGGTATACCAGGATAATCGGTTATGGGTGTAACAATCTGCGATATGCTGATGATATAGTTTTGATTGCTGAAAATGAAACACAACTGCAAGAAATGATGAATATAATTGTAACGGAAAATGAGAACAAGGGTCTTAGTTTGAACAGCAGAAAAATAAGTAATGGTAATTACAAAGAAAGCTGACCTTCCAAAATGCAATGTCAAAGTATTGGGACAGAACTTAAGCAAGTTGATATGTTTAAGTATTTGGGTACCCTGATAACATCAGATAGAAGATGTATTAAGGAAGTTAAATGTAGAATAGCTGAAGCAAAGGCAGCATTTTTAATGAGAAGGAGAAAATTGGAGTACTCCGTGACAGTAGGAAAGTTGGAGGGAAAGAGAGGCAGAGGGAAATGATGCTTGTTAGGTTGACATCATGGCAGGGAGGATCATCTGTATCAGAGTTGGTTGAAAGTACACAAGACAGAAGGTTGTGGCTGGACATGACTACCAATGCCACATGGCATGGGGGATCATCTGTATCAGAGTTGGTTGAAAGTACACAAGACAGAAGGTTGTGGCTGGACATGACTACCAATGCCACACGGCATGGACTTCAAGACTTCAAAAGAAGAATAAGAAATTACTAATAATGCCTGAGGAAACTGATGAACATTAAATAAAATGAATTGAAGAAAAGTAAAGTAATAAGAGAAATGTCTGACAACTGGTGTCAGCACTTATAAGACAAAGTAGGTGGTCATGCTAAATTGGGCACATCCCCAGAAGAAATGAGCAGAGAATCATAAACAAGCATTGAAGTAGGAAACAGACTGATTGCGGAAACGAGAACATCTAAGTGAAACCCTGAAACTTCTCATGTGGGTTACGGGGCCTCATTATGGGGAAAATAAGAATAGACCCACTGACTTTCCAACAAGCATGTTATAGGAGTTGTGGGGACATTCTTCAAATCAGAGTACATCCACCCAAAAGGCAAGGAACCAAGAGTCTGCATACAAATAAGCCATATATGTGAAACAGATGTGCACACAAAATTTAGATTCTGGAATAAAACTAAAGTCCAGAGCTGGACAAACACAAAGAAACTTTCGCTGGAGTGTAAAGCTTGTGAATTCAAAGAAGAAGAAATCCTAAAACCAGCATTGCTGAAAGAAGCCAAAAATGCTGGACTTGATTCTATCCATGATATTGAAAGAATTGTGCAGCATAGAACAGAATGGGGAACTAGACTGTAAGCCCTGTGTGACATACAATGGGATGTTGTGAAATTGCAATTAATAGTATTCTGTAAAGGGGGGGGGGGGGTATTTAACATTGTTAATGTCATTTATTTTTCATGCATAGTTTCATTTCAGTTGATTTCATATAATGATATTACTTCGGTTGATCTCATATGCTGTTATCATGTTAGTTGATTTTTAAAAACAAAAATGATTTCAGATGATCTCCCTGATTAATGTATTCCTGCGATGTTTCAGATGGTCTCTCTGATTGATGTATTCCTGCGATGTTTCAGATGATTTCCCTGATTGATGTATTCCTGTGATGTTTCAGATGATTTCCCTGATTGATGTATTCCTGCGATGTTTCAGATGATTTCCCTGATTGATGTATTCCTGCGATGTTTCAGATGATTTCCCTGATTGATGTATGCCTGCGATGTTTCAGATGATTTCCCTGATTGATGTATTCCTGCGATGTTTCAGATGATTTCCCTGATTGATGTATTCCTGCGATGTTTCAGATGATTTCCCTGATTGATGTATTCCTGTGATGTTTCAGATGATTTCCCTGATTGATGTATTCCTGTGATGTTTCAGATGATTTCCCTGATTGATGTATTCCTGCGATGTTTCAGATGATTTCCCTGATTGATGTATTCCTGCGATGTTTCAGATGATTTCCCTGATTGATGTATGCCTGCGATGTTTCAGGTGATTTCCCTGATTGATGTATTCCTGCGATGTTTCAGATGATTTCCCTGATTGATGTATTCCTGCGATGTTTCAGATGATTTCCCTGATTGATGTATTCCTGTGATGTTTCAGATGATTTCCCTGATTGATGTATTCCTGCGATGTTTCAGATGATTTCCCTGATTAATGTATTCCTGCGATGTTTCAGATGATCTCCGTGATTGATGTATGCCTGCGATGTTTCAGATGATCTCCCTGATTGATGTATTCCTGCGATGTTTCAGATGATTTCCCTGATTGATGTATTCCTGCGATGTTTCAGATGATTTCCCTGATTGATGTATTCCTGTGATGTTTCAGATGATCTCCCTGATTGATGTATTCCTGCGATGTGCTGGCGGGAAGCGAGTGCTGTGTATTGTGCCAATCAATACTCTTCAGAACTGGCTAGCAGAGTTCAACTATTGGCTGCCCCCTGCTGAAAGACTGCACCCAGAGGATGACATGACCCAGAGCAGGACTTTCCCACTGTTTGTCATCAATGACAGTATGAAAACAACCTCAGCTAGAGCAGCTGTTGTGGGTATGTTTTCATATCTTCTGACTTGACATAACATCATTCATAGGTGTTCATTTTTTGTTTAAACTCTCTTTACTGCCTGTGTTTACCCCTTTTAGGCTGGCGTAATATTGAGGGTTCATGAACCGGTCAGTTTAGGGCTGCATGGTTTGTGTGGTCAGCACGGGCATATAGGTACAGATTTTATTGTTGTCCCCAACAGAAGAAAATCCATCACCTGACCAAGGCTTCTTATTCAGGAGGTGCAAATAAGAACCAATTCCTCTTCTGTGTTCAAATGATATTTAAAATTGATAGTTTAGTCTCTTAACAGAGTTTGGCTGCTACTTTCAAGTTATAAATGGGTTTATATAATAAAAATAATTCTTTTACTGCGGTCTTGTCGTGTCTGTAAACCCATGTTGATCATGCTAACCTCCATTTCAAAGTCAACTATTACATTCTAACATTCCTGTTTACACTCCGGGTCCTATTGTAAAAAAAAAAAACAATAGACCCACAGCCTCCCCAACAATCATTTCGTAACAGCTGACTAATTGGGGGCTTCCTTCGAATTCGTGGTATGTCTGCCAGAGAGGCAAGGAACAACCAGCTGCCCACAAATAAGCCAGTAAAAGGGACTGAGAACTGTCGGTATATGTAACAACAGCATTCAGTTTGTGGGTGAAGGTTGAAGTTACATGCGGGTTCCAGGGTCATATTGTGGGGAAAACAAGAATAGACCCACTGCCTATCCAAAATCATGTTGTACGAGTCGACAAGTTGGGAGCTTTCTTCGAAGTCGGATTGCCTCTGCCTGAAAGGCAAGGAACCAGCAGTCTGCATACACATGAGTCAGATCTGTAAAATGGATGTACACGCAACATTCCGGTTCTGGAACACGACTGCGGTCAAGAAGTGGACGAACAACCAGAACTTTCCATCAGAGTTTACAGCTGGTGAGCACGAAGAAGAAGATGGCTGTGGTGTGGATGGTTAGATTGTATTAATATTTAACACAGTAATTGGCTGACGCAGCACTGGTTAGAGAAGTCAGGGTCAACCACCACAAAGGTTGCAGCAGGACATAGGAGTTAGCTGGGGCAGGAATGTACATGAGGTCGGCAGCCAGCACAAAAGTTGCAACAGGACATAGGAGTTAGCTGGGGCAGGAATGTACATGAGGTCGGCAGCCAGCACAAAAGTTGCAACAGGACATAGGAGTTAGCTGGGGCAGGAATGTACATGAGGTCGGCAGCCAGCACAAAAGTTGCAACAGGACATAGGAGTTAGCTGGGGCAGGAATGTACATGAGGTCGGCAGCCAGCACAAAAGTTGCAACAGGACATAGGAGTTAGCTGGGGCAGGAATGTACATGAGGTCGGCAGCCAGCAAGGGACGAGTTTCAGGTGTGCTGTGATGGGAGTGATATGCTACATGATGATGTAATGATAATCTCTTCAAGGACTGTGATAGATCATTTGTGCAGGTCATGTGTGGGGATCCCAGGTCATGATTTGCTGGTCCAGCTTCATGTACTTGTCTATGCAGTCTTCTTCTTCTTCTTTTCTCTACTCCTGGAATGCTTCGCGACGTCAGGGCATGAAAAAATCTCTGGAAAGGGCCCTTCTGTTGGCTTTGTATAAAATACTTCTTCTGCGTCTCAGATATTTCTGCAGTCTATTTTGTGCGTGGTCGATCTTTGGCTCTGTTGCTGCTATATCTGTATAGCATTGCTCTCTCTGAAGCCAATCTTGTTACTTGGCCAAATCATTTGATTTGCTGTCTACCTATAAAGTTCAGTATTTGTTCTGCGCCGACTCTCCTCCTGATAACATCATTCCTAAGTCGATCTTTCCTCGTTACACCTAGCATAGTATGTAAACATTTCATTTCTGTCGTGACTATTTTCCTTCTGTCTTTTAAAGACAGTATCCATGTTTGACATTGATAGCACAGTGTTGGTAAGAATATTGTTTTGAACGATGTTCTTTTGGTGTTCATATTCATATGCTTGCATTTCAAAACTGGTGCCATTTGACCTAAAACTTAATTGCATCTTTATTGGATTTCTTTATCAATTCTTCCATCTTCTGGAAAAAAAAATGCTCCCCTTATGTTTAAAATTTGTTGCCTGCTTTAACTGGTGTTTATCAATTTTGATATCGGTAGTTATTCCTTTCCTGGAGAATGTAATCAACACTGTTTTGTCTACTTTGTTCATGTCATAGTTGTTGCAGTCTAAGTGGAATCTATTAAAATGTTTTTTTAGCTGTACTTCTGTTGGTGCTATGATTGCCTGGTCATCGGCGGAAAGCAATTAATTAGTAATTCGCCGATGTTGTCCCCTTTGCTGATGTTAACTGATTTTCAGATTTGGTCAACATATGTGATAAAGAGTAGTGGTGATAGAATACACCCCTGTCTCACTCTAGATCTAATGTAATAAATTGCTCAAATTCCTGTGTTTGTTCTAACAGCACATTGACTGTTCACGTACAAAAATTGACTGTTCACGTACAAACTGTTGTACAATTTATTACTATTAATGCAGTCATGTACTCTAAAATAGTAATGTGTATGTTAAACTAAATTTTCATATATATATCCGTATAAATATATGTTCTCTCCCACATTTTAGAGAAATGGAGGAGCAGCGGGGGTGCACTGGTAATTGGATATGAAATGTTCCGCCTGTTGTCCTCAAAGAAAGCTGCTCCAAGCAGAGCAAAGAATCGATCCAGGAAAGCCAAACAAGAGGTCATAGATATTGAAGAGGAGGACAAGAACAAAAGTCTCATGATTGGTAAGTGACATGCTTTTGTTCATTTTGTTGCATCATGGAGAACATTATTGGGTAGTGTAGATCTAATGGGCATGAGATACAACACAAATCAACAATTGTTAATATACTGCAGCAATATCTTTTAAAACTGCAATACTGGACAAGTAGAATGAACATATTTACAGTGGCATTGAGAAAAGATTGTGCACACTTACAGGACAGAGAACTGACCTCACACACACAAGGGGATGTTGAAATTGCAGCCACTTTTGTTGGTCAGATACATTTAAAATGCTACTTCTGATAGGGGATAGTTATAAAGAATGTCTTAAAAATGCCAATGTTGGAAGAAGAAGAAAAGAGAAATTTGATGAGCTTCAGCAGAAGAGTGCAGGGAAACCATCAATAGAATAGAAGCATAGTTTTATCTTCTGGACATCACATATATGTATATGGTGCAGACAGATTTTATAATAAAGTTATTGCAGACATAAATGAGAAATATACAAAAGTAAAAGAATATTGGCATTCTAATAAATCTGAACATCTAAGAAAACTGGCACTTAAACAGCATCTTGTCTAGGAAATTGAAGTACTTTGACCAAGAAAGTAATGGAGGCAAGAAAGTAATGGAGGGCATGGTACCAGCTAAGAGGGCAGGGGCCGACCAACGCACAAGTCGGGAGGAAAGTACATGAAGCAGGGGATCCTGTTGATCTGTAATAGAAGAAATGTTTGGTGAAGAACCTGCTACGTGATGTCGAGTTAATGATACATAAGCATCCTCCAGTCAGAGTATTGTTGAGCAGACATTGCCACAGATTCATCATAATTTTCACAGAAAGAGAAAAGACACCTGATTTGTAATGTCCTGAATTGGGTTTGGTGAGACAGAAATTAACACAGTATTCTTATTTATCTTATAAAATATAAATCTGTCAGTTTATCTCATGAAGAGGATTACAAGGAAATTTAGAATATAAATTACAAGTGCAGAGGAGTCATCTTTGAAAATTGTAAAGAGTACAACAGTAGAACATTCTTGTTTGACTATAGAAAAATGTTAAAACGTGCTCAACACCAGAACATGTGTTACATCATGAGGGATCAGATATTTCTGGTATATTTGGCACATTTTACCCTCCTAAATCAAATCAAAGAGGAGCTGTGGTAGGCAGCAGCTAGTTACCCACCTGCCGGCCCAAAGGTCTGGGGTGAACATGTGCATTACCAATTTTTTTCAAAATTTACTTTGCCTCTCAGATTGACCTAGCTTAAATTTGGGTACCAAGTAAGGAGGTCCTGGAAAGTAAAAAGGTCCTTTAATCAAAATGTTACATCCACACACAAAAGAAGTAGCTGACAAAACATCAAGTTGATTTGAGTGCAAAGGAGAGTAAGACAGGGGTGTATTTTTTCCCTCTCTCTTTTCAAAATCTGTGAAGACAATTGAGAACACTATGCTATGAAATTGGCTGTTTGCATACTCTGAAAACAGTCATCACCCATCCCAACTACTTTCTGTCATGTAAGAGTGAACAAATGAATGCTGAGACTTGTACAAACATAACAACATGTGTTTGAGTTTGTGCTGCTTGCTGGTTTCATAGAATGGAAATATTTCCAAATAAAGTTTTTAATCTCTCTAGAAGGCATGACAGAGACATTTGATTTATGACTAGTAACATAAGAGAGGAATCAGATAATGAATCCCTGTAATTCTAAAGTACTGAGTGTTCATGATAATTTCTTTCAAACAGATATGCACAGTGCTTTAGTTGACCCTGGGCCAGACTTGGTTATGTGTGATGAAGGTCACCGTATCAAGAACAGTGGCGCCGCTATCTCTATGGCATTAAAGAGTATCAAGACAAGGTATGCAGTCCTTCCTAATGTTTTATAATGGTTAACCTCTATATCTAGAGGTCAGCACACAGTGGGCATGCCTTGCACCAGGATGGTGTACCACCTTTAAACAAATTCCTTGAGTCCTCATATTGCCATTCATCATCATCATGTTGCAGGTCCTTTGCATAATACTGCTGTCATCACAGTTTTCCTGAAAGAAACCGGCTCTCCTGCCTCATGTTTTTTTTTTGTTTAATCCAAGGAGTCATTTATATCCTGTGCCCATCTTCGCCTCACCAAGCCTCTTCCCCTCCTTCCTGGTACCATGCCTTCTACTATTTTTTTTTCTACCTTTCCAATCCACCATGGTGCCTGAAATGGCCAAAATATTTCAGCTTGTAAGACAAGATGCTGTAAGATACTTACATTTCTGTACTTGTTCAAAAATAATGCTTTTGAGTTCAAAAATAATGCTTTTGACTTTTATTATAAATTTTTTTTTCTTGAAAATTACCATTACCTCTGTCTTCCCAATATTCAGTCCAAGGCCCATTTTATCACTTTCTACCATCACCGCATCTATCAATGCCAGTAGTTCTTTCTAACTTGTCCCTGTTGGTTGGTGGTCATAGCATACAGATATACCTAGATGTTTAAATATATATTACTGGTAGTCTTAGTTTCAGCTTCATTGCAAACGGGTCACCCCATTTTTGCTCCGCTCCTGCGCCAGTGAAAAACACACACAATGTTTATCACAGTCCCTTGTGGAGAGATTGACAGACTGCTGTCTCAGCATATCTATCATACACGCGCATTAAAGCATACAGTAGCCATCCGAAGTGATAACAGAAACAGTCCGACATTAGAAATGCAGTTCGTCATTGATGGTAGCAGAAGTCACCAACAGATCAGCAGTTGCCCACGCGATCAATTTTAATCACGTACGGGCACCACCAATGTTGCGGTGACAGGCATCACGCCATTTTCTGAATCTACAATTCACACCACCACGTTGGTCACAGTCTAAAAAACATTCCAAATGAAATCCGCAGCTCACAGTGTCACGTCATGCATTCAACTCAGAAGCTGGGCGACAAAACTATATCCAGTCTACAAATGGAGCAAAAATGCATCGGCCACCGTCCGGCAGAAGCAAAAAATTTGCCTCGGCTCCAAACAGTGCCCCTGCCTAGCGTCCTTTTGGACCGAACTGTTGTATATTATTACTATTAGCACTCTGGCGATTCAGGTTGTTCACTTTTGCATGATGTGGTAATATAATATCAGTAGATAAAGATGAGGTAAGAGAACATTGTAGTTTTAGTTTGATTTCCTCAGGCGACGAGTTGTTTTGACTGGTTACCCCTTACAAAATAACCTGATGGAATATTGGTGCATGGTGGACTTTGTGCGGCCAAACTTCCTAGGAACAAAGACAGAGTTCAGCAACATGTTTGAGCGGCCCATCATGAACGGACAGTGTGTCGACAGCACAGCCATGGACAAGAAACTCATGAGACATAGATCCTATGTGTTGCATAATCTTCTAGAGGGATTTGTACAGAGGTATGTAGACAATGTCGACCTGTCATTATTATTTTTCATTGGTAGCTACATTGAAAAAAATATTTATTACACACTGTATATTTCTGAATTATGAACTTCTTTTTTTAAAATGCATTTTGCATTTGTTTCTTTGTTTTATGCTTATCAGTTATATCTGGATTTTCTATTAATTCTATCTAGGTTTCATATTTGTCAGTTGTGTCTGGATGATTTAATTTTAATTTTTTTTTCTGGGGTTAATGTTTACCTTGTGTTTTCTTTATGTTTCATGTTTGTTGTTTCTGGATTTCATGTTTATTGTTTCTGGATTTCCTATTTTTCTGTTTCTGGGTTTCATATTTAGTGTACCTAAGTTTCATGTTTATTGTTTCTGGATTTTATGTTTATTGTTTCTGGGTTTCATATTTAGTGTATCTGAGTTTCATGTTTATCAGTTGTATCTGATTTACTTAATCTGGATTTTGTGTTTATCATTTGAGTGTGAAATTCATGTTTCATATTGTTGTCTGTTCACAGGAGAGGCCACACGCTGATGCATTCATGTTTGATATTGTTGTCTGTTCACAGGAGAGGCCACACGGTGATGCATTCATGTTTGATATTGTTGTCTGTTGACAGGAGAGGCCACACGGTGCTGCATTCATGTTTGATATTGTTGTCTGTTCACAGGAGAGGCCACACGGTGCTGCATTCATGTTTGATATTGTTGTCTGTTCACAGGAGAGGCCACACGGTGCTGCATTCATGTTTGATATTGTTGTATGTTCACAGGAGAGGCCACACGGTGCTGCATTCATGTTTGATATTGTTGTCTGTTCACAGGAGAGGCCACACGGTGCTGCATTCATGTTTGATATTGTTGTCTGTTCACAGGAGAGGCCACACGCTGATGCATTCATGTTTGATATTGTTGTCTGTTCACAGGAGAGGCCACACGGTGCTGCAGGTGAATCTTCCACCCAAAGTTGAGCATGTGTTGCTGGTTCGCCTGAGCCCCATTCAGCGCAGAATGTATTGTGAATTTATGAAATCTATTACTGAATCAGGACTCTCCTCTTGGGCTACCAACAACCCTCTGAAGGCATTTGCTGTGGGCTGTAAGGTAAGTGATTGACTGTTCCATTGATTGTCTTGTTTTGTTACTCAGTTATCTTACAGGCATACATGATTGTCTTGTTTTGTTACTCAGTTATCTTACAGGCATACATGATTGTACATGATTGTCTTACATGTTTTGTTACTCAGTTATCTTACAGGCATACATGATTGTCTTGTTTTGTTACTCAGTTATCTTACAGGCATACATGATTGTCTTGTTTTGTTACTCAGTTATCTTACAGGCATACATGATTGTCTTGTTTTGTTACTCAGTTATCTTACAGTACATGATTGTCTTGTTTTGTTACTCAGTTATCTTACAGGCATACATGATTGTCTTGTTTTGTTACTCAGTTATCTTACAGGCATACATGATTGTCTTGTTTTGTTACTCAGTTATCTTACAGGCATACATGATTGTCTTGTTTTGTTACTCAGTTATCTTACAGACATACATGATTGTCTTGTTTTGTTACTCAGTTATCTTACAGACATACATGATTGTCTTGTTTTGTTACTCAGTTACATCTTACAGTTATCTTACAGGCATACATGATTGTCTTGTTTTGTTACTCAGTTACTCAGTTACTCAGTTATCTTACAGACATACATGATTGTCTTGTTTTGTTACTCAGTTATCTTACAGGCATACACATGATTGTCTTGTTTTGTTACTCAGTTATCTTACAGACATACATACATGATTGTCTGTGTTTGTTACTCAGTTCTTACTCAGATTATCTCAGTTATCACAGGCATACATGATTGTCTTGTTTTGTTACTCAGTTATCTTACAGGCATACATGATTGTCTTGTTTTGTTACTCAGTTATCTTACAGACATACATGATTGTCTTGTTTTGTTACTCAGTTATCTTACAGGCATACATGATTGTCTTGTTTTGTTACTCAGTTATCTTACAGGCATACATGATTGTCTTGTTTTGTTACTCAGTTATCTTACAGGCATACATGATTGTCTTGTTTTGTTACTCAGTTATCTTACAGGCATACATGATTGTCTTGTTTTGTTACTCAGTTATCTTACAGGCATACATGATTGTCTTGTTTTGTTACTCAGTTATCTTACAGGCATACATGATTGTCTTGTTTTGTTACTCAGTTATCTTACAGGCATACATGATTGTCTTGTTTTATCTTACAGTTACTCAGTTATCTTACAGTTATCTTACATACATGATTGTCTTGTTTTGTTACTCAGTTATCTTACAGACATACATGATTGTCTTGTTTGTCTCAGTTATCTTACAGGCATACATGATTGTCTTGTTTTGTTACTCAGTTATCAGGCAGGCATACATGATTGTCTTGTTTTGTTACTCAGTTATCTTACAGGTTATCTACATGATTGTCTTGTTTTGTTACTCAGTTATCTTACAGGCATACATGATTGTCTTGTTTTGTTACTCAGTTATCTTACAGGCATACATGATTGTCTTGTTTTGTTACTCAGTTATCTTACAGACATATGATGATTGTTTGTTTCAGTTACTCAGATGATTGTCTTGTTTTGTTACTCAGTTATCTTACAGACATACATGATTGTCTTGTTTTGTTACTCAGTTATCTTACAGGCATACATGATTGTCTTGTTTTACTTACTCAGTTATTGTCTTGTTTTGTTACAGTTATCATAGGCATGATTGTCTTGTTTTGTTACTCAGTTATCTTACAGACATACATGATTGTCTTGTTTTGTTACTCAGTTATCTTACAGACATACATGATTGTCTTGTTTTGTTACTCAGTTATCTTACAGGCATACATGATTGTCTTGTTTTGTTACTCAGTTATCTCAGGCATTATGATTGTCTTGTTTTGTTACTCAGTTATCTTACAGGCATACATACATGATTGTCTGTTTTGTTACTCAGTTATCTTACAGGCATACATGATTGTCTTGTTTTGTTACTCAGTTATCTTACAGGCATACATGATTGTCTTGTTTTGTTACTCAGTTATCTTACAGGCATACATGATTGTCTTGTTTTGTTACTCAGTTATCTTACAGGCATACATGATTGTCTTGTTTTGTTACTCAGTTATCTTACAGGCATACATGATTGTCTTGTTTTGTTACTCAGTTATCTTACAGGCATACATGATTGTCTTGTTTTGTTACTCAGTTATCTTACAGGCATACATGATTGTCTTGTTTTGTTACTCAGTTATCTTACAGGCATACATGATTGTCTTGTTGTTTACTCAGTTATCTCAGGCATACATGATTGTCTTTTTGTTACTCAGTTATCTTACAGACATACATGATTGTCTTGTTTTGTTACTCAGTTATCTTACAGGCATACATGATTGTCTTGTTTTGTTACTCAGTTATCTTACAGGCATACATGATTGTCTTGTTTTGTTACTCAGTTATCTTACAGATACATGATTGTCTTGTTTTGTTACTCAGTTATCTTACAGGCATACATGATTGTCTTGTTTTGTTACTCAGTTATCTTACAGGCATACATGATTGTCTTGTTTTGTTACTCAGTTATCATACAGGCATACATGATTGTCTTGTTTTGTTACTCAGTTATCTTACAGGCATACATGATTGTCTTGTTTTGTTACTCAGTTATCTTACAGGCATACATGATTGTCTTGTTTTGTTACTCAGTTATCTTACAGGCATACATGATTGTCTTGTTTTGTTACTCAGTTATCATACATGATTGTCTTGTTTTGTTACTCAGTTATCTTACAGGCATACATGATTGTCTTGTTTTGTTACTCAGTTATCTTACAGACATACATGATTGTCTTGTTTTGTTACTCAGTTATCTTACAGACATACATGATTGTCTTGTTTTGTTACTCAGTTATCTTACAGACATACATGATTGTCTTGTTTTGTTACTCAGTTATCTTACAGGCATACATGATTGTCTTGTTTTGTTACTCAGTTATCTTACAGGCATACATGATTGTCTTGTTTTGTTACTCAGTTATCTTACAGGCATACATGATTGTCTTGTTTTGTTACTCAGTTATCTTACAGGCATACATGATTGTCTTGTTTTGTTACTCAGTTATCTTACAGGCATACATGATTGTCTTGTTTTGTTACTCAGTTATCTTACAGGCATACATGATTGTCTTGTTTTGTTACTCAGTTATCTTACAGGCATACATGATTGTCTTGTTTTGTTACTCAGTTTATCTTACAGGCATACATGATTGTCTTGTTTTGTTACTCAGTTTCTTTTTGTTACTCAGTTATCTTACAGGCATACATGATTGTCTTGTTTTGTTACTCAGTTATCTTACAGGCATACATGATTGTCTTGTTTTGTTACTCAGTTATCTTACAGTACATGATTGTCTTGTTTTGTTACTCAGTTATCTTACAGACATACATGATTGTCTTGTTTTGTTACTCAGTTATCTTACAGTTTTGTTACTCAGTTATCTTACAGTTACATGATTGTCTTGTTTTGTTACTCAGTTATCTTACAGGCATACATGATTGTCTTGTTTTGTTACTCAGTTATCTTACAGGCATACATGATTGTCTTGTTTTGTTACTCAGTTATCTTACAGGCATACATGATTGTCTTGTTTTGTTACTCAGTTATTTTACAGTGATTGTCTTGTTTTGTTACTCAGTTATCTTACAGGCATACATGATTGTCTTGTTTTGTTACTCAGTTATCTTACAGGCATACATGATTGTCTTGTTTTGTTACTCAGTTATCTTACAGGCATACATGATTGTCTTGTTTTGTTATCTTACTCAGTTTGTCTTACTCAGTTATCTTACAGGCATACATGATTGTCTTGTTTTGTTACTCAGTTATCTTACAGGCATACATGATTGTCTTGTTTTGTTACTCAGTTACTCAGTACATATTGTCTTGTTTGTTACTCAGTTATCTTACAGGCATACATGATTGTCTTGTTTTGTTACTCAGTTATCTTACAGGCATACATGATTGTCTTGTTTTGTTACTCAGTTATCTTACAGGCATACATGATTGTCTTGTTTTGTTACTCAGTTATCTTACAGGCATACATATTGTCTTGTTTTGTTACTGTTATTACAGGCATACATTGTCTTGTTTTGTTACTCAGTTATCTTACAGACATACATGATTGTCTTGTTTTGTTACTCAGTTATCTTACAGGCATACATGATTGTCTTGTTTTGTTACTCAGTTATCTTACAGGCATACATGATTGTCTTGTTTTGTTACTCAGTTATCTTACAGTACATGATTGTCTTGTTTTGTTACTCAGTTATCTTACAGGCATACATGATTGTCTTGTTTTGTTACTCAGTTATCTTACAGGCATACATGATTGTCTTGTTTTGTTACTCAGTTATCTTACAGGCATACATGATTGTCTTGTTTTGTTACTCACAGTTATCTTACAGGTATCTTACAGGCATACATGATTGTCTTGTTTTGTTACTCAGTTATCTTACAGGCATACATGATTGTCTTGTTTTGTTACTCAGTTATCTTACAGGCATACATGATTGTCTTGTTTTGTTACTCAGTTATCTTACAGGCATACATGATTGTCTTGTTTTGTTACTCAGTTATCTTACAGGCATACATGATTGTCTTGTTTTGTTACTCAGTTATCTTACAGGCATACATGATTGTCTTGTTTTGTTACTCAGTTATCTACAGGCATACATGATTGTCTTGTTTTGTTACTCAGTTATCTTACAGGCATACATGATTGTCTTGTTTTGTTACTCAGTTATCTTACAGGCACATACATGATTGTCTTGTTTTGTTACTCAGTTATCTTACAGGCATACATGATTGTCTTGTTTTGTTTTGTTACTCAGTTATCATACAGCATACATGATTGTCTTGTTTTGTTACTCAGTTATCTTACAGGCATACATGATTGTCTTGTTTTGTTACTCAGTTATCTTACAGGCATACATGATTGTCTTGTTTTGTTACTCAGTTATCTTACAGGCATACATGATTGTCTTGTGATTGTCTTGTTTTTGTTACTCAGTTATCTTACAGGCATACATGATTCTTGTTTTGTTTTGTTATCTTACAGGCATACATGATTGTCTTGTTTTGTTACTCAGTTATCTTACAGACATACATGATTGTCTTGTTTTGTTACTCAGTTATCTTACAGGCAGTTGTCTTGTTTTGTTACTCAGTTACACAGGCATACATGATTGTCTTGTTTTGTTACTCAGTTATCTTACAGGCATACATGATTGTCTTGTTTTGTTACTCAGTTATCTTACAGGCATACATGATTGTCTTGTTTTGTTACTCAGTTATCTTACAGGCATACATGATTGTCTTGTTTTGTTACTCAGTTATCTTACAGGCATACATGATTGTCTTGTTTTGTTACTCAGTTATCTACAGGCATACATGATTGTCTTGTTTTGTTACTCAGTTATCTTACAGGCATACATGATTGTCTTGTTTTGTTACTCAGTTATTACAGGCATACATATTGTCTTGTTTTGTTACTCATGATCTGTCTTGTTTTTGTTACTCAGTTATCTTACAGGCATACATGATTGTCTTGTTTTGTTACTCAGTTATCTTACAGGCATACATGATTGTCTTGTTTTGTTACTCAGTTATCTTACAGACATACATGATTGTCTTGTTTTGTTACTCAGTTATCTTACAGGCATACATGATTGTCTTGTTTTGTTACTCAGTTATCTTACAGGCATACATGATTGTCTTGTTTTGTTACTCAGTTATCTTACAGACATACATGATTGTCTTGTTTTGTTACTCATAGTTATCTTACAGGCATACATCTTACAGACATTGTCTGTCTTGTTGTTACTCAGTTATCTTACAGTACATGATTGTCTTGTTTTGTTACTCAGTTATCTTACAGGCATACATGATTGTCTTGTTTTTTTACTCAGTTATCTTACAGGCATACATGATTGTCTTGTTTTGTTACTCAGTTATCTTACAGGCATACATGATTGTCTTGTTTTGTTTTGTTACTTACAGTTATCTTACAGACATACATGATTGTCTTGTTTTGTTACTCAGTTATCTTACAGGCATACATGATTGTCTTGTTTTGTTACTCAGTTATCTTACAGGCATACATGATTGTCTTGTTTTGTTACTCAGTTATCTTACAGACATACATGATTGTCTTGTTTTGTTACTCAGTTATCTTACAGGCATACATGTTACTCAGTTATCTTACAGGCATACATGATTGTCTTGTTTTGTTACTCAGTTATCTTACAGGCATACATGATTGTCTTGTTTTGTTACTCAGTTATCTTACAGACATACATGATTGTCTTGTTTTGTTACTCAGTTATCTTACAGGCATACATGATTGTCTTGTTTTGTTACTCAGTTATCTTACAGGCATACATGATTGTCTTGTTTTGTTACTCAGTTATCTTACAGGCATACATGATTGTCTTGTTTTGTTACTCAGTTATCTTACAGGCATACATGATTGTCTTGTTTTGTTACTCAGTTATCTTAGGCATACATGATTGTCTTGTTTTGTTACTCAGTTATCTTACAGGCATACATGATTGTCTTGTTTTGTTACTCAGTTATCTTACAGGCATACATGATTGTCTTGTTTTGTTACTCAGTTATCTTACAGGCATACATGTTACTCAGTTATCTTACAGACATACATGATTGTCTTGTTTTGTTACTCAGTTATCTTACAGACATACACATGATTGTCTTGTTTTGTTACTCAGTTATCTTACAGACATACATGATTGTCTT
Source organism: Candidula unifasciata (assembly GCA_905116865.2). Taxonomy (NCBI): domain Eukaryota; kingdom Metazoa; phylum Mollusca; class Gastropoda; order Stylommatophora; family Geomitridae; genus Candidula; species Candidula unifasciata. The sequence continues at coordinate 62,164 of CAJHNH020000206.1, read as the reverse complement.
GTTTTGTTACTCAGTTATCTTACAGGCATACATGATTGTCTTGTTTTGTTACTCAGTTATCTTACAGGCATACATGATTGTCTTGTTTTGTTACTCAGTTATCTTACAGGCATACATGATTGTCTTGTTTTGTTACTCAGTTATCTTACAGACATACATGATTGTCTTGTTTTGTTACTCAGTTATCTTACAGGCATACATGTTACTCAGTTATCTTACAGACAGTTATCTTTTGTTACAGTTATCTTACAGGCATACATGATTGTCTTGTTTTGTTACTCAGTTATCTTACAGGCATACATGATTGTCTTGTTTTGTTACTCAGTTATCTTACAGGCATACATGATTGTCTTGTTTTGTTACTCAGTTATCTTACAGTACATGATTGTTTTGTTGTTTTCAGTTACTCAGTTATCTTACAGGCATACATGATTGTCTTGTTTTGTTACTCAGTTATCTTACAGGCATACATGATTGTCTTGTTTTGTTACTCAGTTATCTTACAGGCATACATGATTGTCTTGTTTTGTTACTCAGTTATCTTACAGGCATACATGATTGTCTTGTTTTGTTACTCAGTTATCTTACAGGCATACATGATTGTCTTGTTTGTTTACTCAGTTATCTTACAGGCATACATGATTGTCTTGTTTTTACTCAGTTACTCAGTTATCTTACAGGCATACATGATTGTCTTGTTTTGTTACTCAGTTATCTTACAGGCATATTGTCTGTTTTGTCTTGTTTTGTTACTCAGTTATCTACTCAGTACAGGCATACATGATTGTCTTGTTTTGTTACTCAGTTATCTTACAGGCATACATGATTGTCTTGTTTTGTTACTCAGTTATCTTACAGGCATACATGATTGTCTTGTTTTGTTACTCAGTTATCTTACAGATTGTCACTCAGTTACATGATTGTCTTGTTTTGTTACTCAGTTATCTTACAGGCATACATGATTGTCTTGTTTTGTTACTCAGTTATTACAGGCATACATGATTGTCTTGTTTTGTTACTCATTACATGATTGTCTTGTTTTGTTACTCAGTTATCTTACAGACATACATGATTGTCTTGTTTTGTTACTCAGTTATCTTACAGGCATACATGATTGTCTTGTTTTGTTACTCAGTTATCTTACAGATTGTCTTACAGACATACATGATTGTCTTGTTTTGTTACTCAGTTATCTTACAGACATACATGATTGTCTTGTTTTGTTACTCAGTTATCTTACAGGCATACATGATTGTCTTGTTTTGTTACTCAGTTATCTTACAGGCATACATGATTGTCTTGTTTTGTTACTCAGTTATCTTACAGGCATACATGATTGTCTTGTTTTGTTACTCAGTTATCTTACAGGCATACATGATTGTCTTGTTTTGTTACTCAGTTATCTTACAGGCATACATGATTGTCTTGTTTTGTTACTCAGTTATCTTACAGGCATACATGATTGTCTTGTTTTGTTACTCAGTTATCTTACAGGCATACATGATTGTCTTGTTTTGTTACTCAGTTATCTTACAGGCATACATGATTGTCTTGTTTTGTTACTCAGTTATTTACAGTTATCTTACAGGCATACATGATTGTCTTGTTTTGTTACTCAGTTTCTTACATGATTGTCTTGTTTTGTTACTCAGTTACATGATTGTCTTGTTTTGTTACAGTTATCTTACAGGCATACATGATTGTCTTGTTTTGTTACTCAGTTATCTTACAGACATACATGATGAAAGCTAGAGGTTGCCCAAGTAGAAGATGGATTGATGACTTTGAAGACATTCCACATCAAGCAGTGGCTAGCACACTGTTATTCCCAACGATTCTTAAAGGCAAAATGGGAAATTGATGATGATTATGAATGTTGGGTACTGTCCGTAGACATAAAAATCAAAAAGATATCTTCAAAGAAATTAACTTACAAGGATAAATGATTACCCATCTCAGATGTCTTGAGGTAATTTAATATTTAAACTTTGCTAGGCTGAAGAGAAATGAAAGAATGTAGACCTAATGTTTTCTTTTGCCTATAGTTGACAGACAACTCCCGCTTCATTCCTTGATCTGCAGATTATGATGATGATGAATTTATGTCCAACAGGCTGAACCTCAAATGAAAGGCTATGTTGGTGGCATTCTAGAAAATAGTGGCAAATTTATGCTGATGAATTCCCTAGTGGAAGAATGTTTGGCCCTCGGTGACAAAGTCCTTATTTTCAGGTAACTGTTTTGTTTCAGTTTTGTAAGGTTTTATTGAGCCTGAATCATTCACAGATTCAGAGAACAGTTTGTTATGTGTATAATCCATACAGGATTGTCATGTCAGTTTATTTAACTTCTTCTTCTCTTCCACCTTGTACCTCACAAAGTGTTGGGTGGAGGTGTAATGTTCGTTGATGAGCTCTGTCAAGAGCACTATTAAGGCTGATGTTCATTTCTGTAAGGCAGTTCTTAATGCCATCACTTCATATTTTCCGAGGTCTTCCACTCGCTCTATATTCGTTGTTTTAGTGTGGCTCGCTGTGGCAGATAGTACCAGGGCATTCTTGGTAGGTGTCCAAACCACTTCATTCGTTGTTCTTTTTTATTTAATCAGAGAAGTAAAATAAAGTTTATGAACATGTCACTGCTCGCTCTGCTGCAGATGTGTAATGTGCGGATAGGCTGACTTTTGGAAAGGTACTGTAGTAGTTTCCTCTTCCTGTCCACATTTGTGGTTTGTTAATATGTATGTTGTTGTCCTCATGTCAGATGCAATTTTTAGTTATTTTGAAGCCCCACCCTGGCTTTTGCCGAGAGCCCTATAGCCGGGCTTTAAATATTTCCTACAGCTGAACGGGGTTTCCAGGACGTCTCCACTGGCGCGTGATGTCCTGGTGGGGTAAAACTTACCTACCTACCTATTTGGGGTTTGTTACCTCCACCTTTGAAAATGATTTCTTGTTGTCAGGACTGGCTCCCTTCACATTCAGTTTCCAACCTTTTTTTCCTGTTTGTCCCCTAAACAATTTGGCACACCCCATGATTGTCCATCCCCCACCGCAGGGAGGTGCAGCTGGAAGTTTGTTCATCAAGTCCACACCATAGTGGCATTGCTCATGAAGTACATACACCATTTTATGTCAGTAATAAAAGACTTCTTGAGGCTAGACTTATATTTGCATAGACAACATCACCTGTCATGCCATCTGCCTTTACTGCCCAGCACATTTGCTGGCACCCATTTTAAGCTGCGGCAATCTAGGAGCCAAAGTCATACTTTTTTCAAATCTGCATTGAGTGGATTTGAACCAAAGTCTTTCTAGCTGATAGGCAAACCTTTGGCCACTAAACTGCCATTGCTTTCCATACATCATTACTGGTATATTAATGAATGTAGTCATTATAGTACATAATGCTTAAAAAGAACTGTTTAAACATTTCATTTTGTTATTCTATCTGTATTTATTCAAGAGTGAATCTGATCAGTGTGTACTGTATCTCTTCATAGTTTCTTATTGCTGGCCCATGTCCTGATTCCTTGATACCATGTACATACCCTATGATCCCATGTTCAGATCCCATGATCCCATGTACAGATCCCTTGATCCCATGTACAGATCCCTTGATTCCATGTACAGATCCCTTGATCCAATGTATAGATCCCTTGATCCCATGTACAGATCCCTTGATCCAATGTATAGATCCCTTGATCCCATGTACAGATCCCTTGATCCCATGGATCAGTTGGATGACCTGTAAATATTTGTCCAGTAAATATTGTGTGTTTTTTTCTGCCCATATTTTTCTGGAAAACAAACTGAATATATTGTGGACATGAGAAATGGATGCAGGCATTAATAGAACACATGTTGACCAAACCTGAAAAAAGAATGGCTAGAATGTACTTGTGCTGGAAACCACAAGTCAAAAAAGATCGAGTGAGATTAGAATCACATGGAGAAAACACTGCCTCAGTGTCTAGCACATTTGCCTGGGAGTGTACAGATCCCTAACTGCCTCATGTGGGTTCCAGGGACATATTTGGGGGGGGGTGATAGAATCTTGCCCTCCTGAAAAGGATGCCATAAAAGGTGACTGATTCAGGTTTTGGCTGAAATCAGATGTGTTGGGCCAAAAAAGGTGCAGATATTGCAGCTGACTATAAACTACAACACAACGTGCCAAGAGCGAATGCAGAAGAAGGCCTGGAAATTTCCCAACAGCCAAGTGGTTATCAGAAACTGACCAGTGCTTCTATGTCAGCTAACCTGAAATGGGTGCCGGGTAGTGTGCCGTTAACCACCTCATCTAGCTAACCTGAAATGGGTGCCGGGTAGTGTGCCGTTAACCACCTCATCTAGCTAACCTGAAATGGGTGCCGGGTAGTGTGCCATTAACCACCTCATGCAGCAAGTGGATCTATACAGTTGTGGAACTAACATCGTATACCCGGGACACACCAGTCCATGGACAGTATCCGTTTAACTTACCTCATTTACTGTAAGAAGATAGAAGATATTGTTACTTCTTCTCCGTTAAGCCTTGAAAGCGTAGTCTGCACATTGTGGCTGAGATATCTGCACCTGTTAGCCAAAACATTTGTCTGATTTCAGCAGGTCTTTAACTAATCACCTTTTGCAACATGCTTGATAGGGGGGCAGTGGATCTTTTCTTTTTCTCCCGCCAAAACAAATTGGGCCGGGAAACCCACATGGGAAAGATTGTTACAGTTCAGATAACTGATGCAAACCTGAACATCTTTCTCCAGTCAGAGCCTGTTGACCCTCAACAAAATGGAAGAATTTATGTGCAAGATGAAAGTGCCTAGAACAGACATAAACGAGTGTTGGCAACGCAACAAAACATATTTCCGTGAGTAAAAGTTCATCCTTAAGTTAGCGTACTGAATGTGACTAGTGCTGTGTTGAGGGTTGATTATTGTTTTGTTTCATAGATAAGTTTACAGTGGATGTTGAGTAGAGAGTGTGATGTAGTATAGTTTACACCAGATGTTGATTGGAGAATGTGATAGAGTTTACACTAGATAGGGAGATGAGAGTTTGATAATGATAGTTTACAGATATGGAAATAATCTGATGGAGTTGATTTTAAGTCTACAGTGGGTATTGCAGTAGATAATATGATAGTCTACAGTAGATGTTGAAAAAGTCTGGATAACTTACATAGACAAAAATTACTGTGGTAATCATCTTAATATATACACTGAAAATGGTACTGTGTGGCTATGTAACTTGAGGTTAGCAGGGGTGTTTCAAACTCTTCGAGCACCAGAATTTGATTTTCCTGGCGGAAGTTTTAGAAAAATGTCTTTCTCATTTCTGTTGGACAGTGGCATGAGAATTGTGTCCTGGGAGAGATATGAGGCCTTACCATTTAGTATTTCCATAGGTAGGAGCAGCTGGAATATTCCTTGCAGCAGCCTTCTTTTGGGGAGATGACGTCCCTCAAATGGCACTAACAAATTGTACATTGTCTGCTTAACCCTTTCACCTTGAGAACCTGAAAAACGGACACCTGCTGTTGTGTCCAGTTCCTGGTAAATGTCACTGTTCTGACTTGCCTATCATGACCTGTTTCTGAGATGTATAATTAACCCAATTTGGCTGAGTTCATGCCTGAACAAACATTCAGCAGGTCAGAATATGAACAAATTAATCAATAGTAGCAAATTTTTAAAAGTCAAGATGACGCCAGATTTTCTTATAGGCCTCAGTGGTAAAGATCGCAGGGGTCGCAGTATGAGTCACCTAATACATGTGTTTTTTTTTGGGGGTGGTGGTGTATTAAATGTAATGCTTCAGCCCACACCTGTTTACTGATTACTCCCTTAATTTGTCTTCATATATCTTGAATAAATAACTTTAAAATGTCAATAAATATGTTTGTTAAAAATGTACCAGTGACCAGTAAAGAACAAATTTTGTTGTTACAGATTTTCAGGAATCCTAACGGAGTCGTGACCTTTTTTTTTTATTTTAACATTTGTGGGTGAAAGGGTTTACTTTTCTTATTTTTCTTCATCCAATTGACCAGCTTTAAACTCCACAACGGAATGATGTGGTTATTCATCCACCTCTGGACTTTAGTCTTCTTCCAAAACCTGAAAGTTGCATGTACGTGTATTTTTCAGATTTAGCTTATTTTTATGCAGACTATTGGTTCCTTGCCTTTCAGGCAGATGCATTCCGACTCTGAAGGACGCCCCTAGTTAGTCGACTCTTGCGACATACTTGGGCAGGCAGTTGGTCTATTCTTGTTTTCCCCACGATGTGGCCTCAAACCCACCTAGGGGAAAGGGTTAAATCAAGATAACAGTTTATGAATTTTGATGAAAGTTATATTATCAGAATACTCATTTTCTGTGTTTGATTGGAAATATAATTGTCTGTGTTTGAATTGAAATTTCGTTATCAAAACTTCCACTGTCTGTTTTATTCATTAGTATCTTTTTGTGCCATTGATTAGTCATGTTAGGCTCACATTGATTCCTTCTTTCTGATCTATTCTGTGCATTCTTTTTGATGTCATGTATGAAATTCACTTCAGCACCTCTGGTCTCTCTCATCAACGTTTCTCATAGTGTTTTTCTTGGACATTCTTCCTTCCTCAGACCACTTATTTCCTTTTACAGTGCCTGTTTGGTGATTTCCTGTCTGATTCTTCCCAGGATGTGACCAGTATACTGCAGTTTTTTCTTTCAGCTGGTCATACCAGCAGTTGTTAAGAAATGTCTCTATTTTTTTCAAATATATATGTATATAAATTAATCAGTTGGAGGCATTTGTTTCACGGATAAATATTACAATTGTTTATGTTTGATTGGACATTATCAAACCACCCATGGCCTTTGATTTCAGGCTTGGATGGCAGCACATCAGCACAGGATAGGGAGAAGATGATCAACCACTTCAATGATCCAGAAAGCAAAGTTTGGGCATTCTTGTTGTCTACCAAGTAATGTACCTTATTTGTTGTGTAAATTTTTTTTGCTTGCAACTTGAAGTTTGAAAACAAAAACATGTCAGTAGTATAGTTTGATTAAACAGTTTTTGCCTTAGAAAGCAACAATAAGCAATCTAGATTTTTAAAAGGGACCAAAACCCGCAGATAATGTACAACAATCATCAGAGAGAAGCAGTCAATCATTTGTTGCCAAATAATAAATATAAAACTGAAATATGTGACAGATGGAAAGAGAGTAAGAGGTAGATGATCATAAACTTTGCTGTTTGATTCTGTTTTACATTTATTAAGATTATAACCAGTGTTGTATGATTCTGTTTTACTCTTACTGGTATCATAATCAGTGTGGTTTGATTCTGTTTTACACTAACTGAGATCATAATCATTGTTGTATGATTCTGTTTTACACTTACTGCGATCATAATCCGTGTGGTTTGATTCTGTTTTACACTTACTGAGATCATAATCATTGTTGTATGATTCTGTTTTACACTTACTGAGATCATAATCATTGTTGGTGATGATTCTGTTTTACACTTTCTTGGATCATAATCATTGTTGTATGATTCTGTTTTACACTTTCTTGGATCATAATCATTGTTGTATGATTCTGTTTTACACTTACTGCGATCATAATCATTGTTGTTTGATTCTGTTTTACACTTACTGGGATCATAATCATTGTTGTATGATTCTGTTTTACACTTACTGCGATCATAATCATTGTTGTTTGATTCTGTTTTACACTTACTGGGATCATAATCATTGTTGTTTGATTCTGTTTTACACTTACTGGGATCATAATCATTGTTGTTTGATTCTGTTTTACTCTTATTTGGATCATATTCAGTGTTGTGTGATTCTGTTTTACACTTATTTGGATCATAATCAGTGTGTGATTGTGTTTTACAATTATTGGGGGGTCCTCTCAGTCCCGTTTTTAAAAATTCAATCTTTGAGCTGTGTTCAATAAATTCTGCCAGCTTCACATTTTCCTGGTGTACACACTTCAGCAGAAATGATTCTCTATTGTTTTATTTATGACTGTATAAATTGACCCATTGTCAAGGGCAAGAGGTAGATCAAGAATGACCTAAATACACAATTTGGCAGAATGGTTAGCTCTCAAATCCATTGCTTGCAGCCAGCAGAGGTGGAGGGAACTGACTGGGCAGTCAACAACAACTGGTGACCCAACAAGGTGCTGTGCTGTAATGTGCTGATTGGTCCTAGACCAATCATAGGAGTCAGAACCATAGGCCAGATATGCTGACCTAACCTAAAATTAGTACCCCAAAAATGTTCCAGGGAGTTTGTCCTATTCTGAATAACCTATAGCTTTAGGGCTCCCACTCTCTACATAAAAATGATGGAAAATGGTTGACTATTGTCACTAATCTCCGCCGTTGCCAGTCCCAAGCCATGTATGAGGAAAGAGGAGGGTTGGGCATAGGGCCAGCTCCCTCATCCTATAATGACAGATTTTGCTGCAGGAGAACATGGATGAGAGGACTGGATTCCATCCATGCTATTCTAGTGATTGCACAGTATAGACAGGAAGGGAGAAATGCACTGCGAGCCCTGTGTGACATGTAGTGGCACAGCAGGGCAAGGAATGAATGCATTGTTACTGTCTCAGAAAGAATCCTTCGTTGTTTCTGTATGTATTGCTTGAGATATAGACCCACTGCCTATCCAAAATCATGTCGTAAGGGTCGACTAATTCGGAGCTTACTTCAAAGTCGGAGTGCAGATCTGTAAAACTGATGCACACGCAACACTCAGGTTCTGGAACAGGACTGCAGTCCAGAAGTGGATGAACAACCAGAACTTTCCGCTAGAGTTTACAGCTGGTGAACGCGAAGAATAAGAAGCTTGAGATATGCAATTTCATTGTTTTCTTTGTTAATTATGAGAAAAAGATGTTACTATTGTACATTTTTTTCTTCATGTAGGACTAGACCTATATTTTATAGACCAATCGGCACTTGGTGGGTGATGTTGTCAACTACATGCCAGCCACCTTTACTTCCCAGAACTTTACCTGGTACCCACTCAAGGGGGAAGTTTATCTTTGAGCCAGGATATTTTCTGAAAAAACTCAAGCTCCATTTATATCTGAACCCCCGACCTTCAGTTCCGCAGGCAAGCATCTGGCCGCTACAGCACAGGAGCTCCTACCAGTGCATTTTTTTCTGCACACATTTTTACTGTTGAATTTGTTTGTTTTTAGTTGTTATTTATGAAAAGATGATGCTGTGTTTTTCTTCATGTCAAAATGTTTATTATTGCATTTATTTGTTTAGAATATAAACATTTTATTTAGATGCTGCCTTGATTATTGTGATAGTTATAAACTGAGTCAAGAGTAACCTGAGTGTTTGTCTTGTTGTAGAGCGGGTTGTCTGGGCATCAACCTGGTTGCTGCTAATCGAGTCATCGTTGTGGATGCATCTTGGAACCCCTGTCATGATTGTCAGGCCATCTGTCGTGTCTATCGCTTTGGCCAGGTGAAGAAATCGTACGTGTACCGGTTCATCACAGACAACACTTTGGAGAAAAGGATTTATGATCGGCAGATCAGCAAGCAAGGAATGTCAGGTAGAGAATTGTGCAGCGTTGTTTCACTTAACCTCTGCTGTGACAAATTTTATTATTTTTTCTTCTTCTTTTTCTTTTTCTGCATTTGCACTTAAAAATGTGGTTGGTACATTGTGTTGTGGTTTACAGCTAGACTACAATGTCTACTCCTTTTGGCTCAACATATCTGATTTTAGCAAATCCTTCATTAGTTGCTTTTTACTGCATGCTTGTTAAGGAACTGTAAGTTTTTTTTTTTCCCCGCCTACAATCGAGTCCCTAGAATCCTCTTGCACCTAGTGGCTGTTTTAAACATCTACATCACCAGCAAATTATTTTCATGTGACAAACATTTGGATTTAAACCTTAAAATAATGAACTGTGGGACCCACACACATACAGAAGTTAAATGAATCAATCTTATGAAGTAGGTTAAAGTAACAACTGGATGTGATGGAGGAAGTAGGAATGAACAAAGTTTATTCTCAAATTTTTAAACAGTTAAGAACTAGACACACAAGCCCATCTGACATTCTGCCCTTCTAATCTCTCTCATTTCATTCATATGTCTGTTAACAAGTAATAGTCAACATTAACACCAGCAGCTAAATGTTGTTGTTATCAATCTAGCGGCGCATGAGCTTTCGCCATTTGACTTAATGCCATGTAGTGGAATTTGCATGTTTTTACACTCTGTTCTTTACCACCTTGCAAGGTGTTCCACTTGTCTAGCTAAATATTAAATACAAGCACTAGAATGGGCTTGAATTACACTTACATTTCTAGTCACTGTAAACCATAGTAATTGTTATAAATCTAGGGTAAATGCACGCTGTTGTATAAGGAGGGTTTGATTTCCAACTTGATCTTTTAGCTTGTAAGTGCAGATGTTTTCTCTGGGAGTAGTGGCTTTATCTGCATAGTTCCTGCAATCCTCTTTTGAAAGAGACCAGGCCATACAGAGTGAGACATGTTGCAATAGACTCTGTCCTCTTGTCGTTCTTTTCTTTTAAGTTGAGAATAATAAATAAATGCTTTATTGTTTGATTAAAAAAATGGTGTCGGCTGCAGATGTTAGAAGGTTTCTTGCATATCTTACATCACCAAACATCATTATCCTGAAACCCAGGCCTTACAAAGCCAAACAGAAAACTGCTGATAGAGAAGTTTGGCTAAAAATGAACCAGACATAAACAAACAGCAGTCTGATTCAAAATGTCAGTGTTCTCATCCAGTCAGGGATCAGTGCTTATTATTCTGTCATATCCATTTCTTTGTCTTCCCTTTCTTCTTCCTCTCTCTTTACTTCCTGTATTCCCTACCACCCATATTTCTTCTTCTCTCCCACTGAAGAGTTATTTAATTCAGTAATATCATGAAAAGATATAAGACTGAACAAAAAGTAGATCAGCGAGTGTTACAATATAATAAACAAAACGTGAACGTTAAAGCTATAGAGCCTTCATCAGCACATACGTAAACAAAACCACATGAATACAAAAACAATTTAATTCAGTAAATGGTAATAATGTCATAAAAATAAATTTCATATTTTGTTTCTGTAATTATATATTGGACAAAACAACTTATATTCTCTCTTCTGTTTCTTAGATCGCATTGTGGATGACATGAACCCAGAAAACAAACTCACACGCAGGCAAGTGGAGAACTTGTTGGATTTTGAGGTACATAAGTTTATTCTTAGTCCTTTTTGTTGTTGCTGTTGTTGTCAGTGTCCGCTTTCATTAGATGTTGTAGTTTAACAGTTAATTAGGTAGCTGAGTTAAGGCATGCTGATTTGCTTGGTATAATGTGATGTTGTGAAGTCTTTGGTTGTGGTTAAGGCATGCTGACTTGCTTGGTATACTGTGATGTTGTGAAGTCTTTGGTTGTGGTTAAGGCATGCTGACTTGCTTGGTATACTGTGATGTTGTGAAGTCTTTGGTTGTGGTTAAGGCATGCTGACTTGCTTGGTATACTGTGATGTTGTGAAGTCTTTGGTTGTGGTTAAGGCATGCTGACTTGCTTGGTATAATGTGATGTTGTGAAGTCTTTGGTTGTGGTTAGGGCATGCTGATTTGCTTGGTATACTGTGATGTTGTGAAGTCTTTGGTTGTGGTTAAGGCATGCTGACTTGCTTGGTATACTGTGATGTTGTGAAGTCTTCGGTTGTGGTTAGGGCATGCTGATTTGCTTGGTATACTGTGATGTTGTGAAGTCTTCGGTTGTGGTTAGGGCAAGCTGATTTGCTTGGTATACTGTGATGTTGCAAAGTCTTCAGTTGTGGTTAGTGCATGCTGACTTGCTTGGTATAATGTGATGTTGTGAAGTCTTCAGTTGTGGTTAGGGCATGCTGATTTGCTTGGTATACTGTGATGTTGTGAAGTCTTGGGTTGTGGTTAGGGCATGCTGACTTGCTTGGTATAATGTGATGTTGTGAAGTCTTCAGTTGTGGTTAGGGCATGCTGACCTGCTTGGTATAATGTGATGTTGTGAAGTCTTCAGTTGTGGTTAGGGTATGTTGATTTGCTTGGTATACTGTGATGTTGTGAAGTCTTCGGTTGTGGTTAGGGCATGCTGATTTGCTTGGTATACTGTGATGTTGCAAAGTCTTCAGTTGTGGTTAGTGCATGCTGATTTGCTTGCTATACTGTGATGTTGTGAAGTCTTGGGTTGTGGTTAGGGCATGCTGACTTGCTTGCTATACTGTGATGTTGTGAAGTCTTGGGTTGTGGTTAGGGCATGCTGATTTGCTTGGTATACTGTGATGTTGCGAAGTCTTCGGTTGTCAGGACGCCTTTGATCCATCTTTTTCTAGGTTTCTATCTGCAGCTTGAGTTTCTGTTTTCATGTTGTACACTCTCGCTGCCAGAGTCTTCCAATTTATTCCTAATAGATGGCCATGCCATTTACATTTTCTCTACATTTATGAATGTGTATTGTTTCAATAGTTCTTTACAAATGTGTACGTAAAAGAAGTTCTGTGATAAGACCAAAGTCCAGAATTGGCTGACAAAAATCAGAGCATTTCTCTGGAGCTTACAGCCAGTAAACACTTATAAGAAGAAGGAGAATAATTCTTCTGGTGTCTTTAGTTCTCGTTCAGTCTCTTCTGGCTTAGTTCCCTGCCTTTCTCAAACATCTAATTTCACATGTGGTTAAATATTTATCTGACGATATACAGTCGAGTCTTGATAAGTAGAAGTGACAGAAACCTAAGAAAATGCTTCCACTTACCAAGACTTCTCCTGATCCAGACAGCAGACACACACAACAGGGAATGTACACTAAAACCAAGTGGTATCATTGAGTAAAGCAATTATACCAGTTTGGCAGCATCATCAATTGACAAAAAAATAGCAACACAATATCAGAAATGTTGAAATATTAAATTTTTTTTTAGAAAATATAACATTAAAACTTTATGAAAATTCAGACATTAAATAAAGAAAAAGTATATGGTTTTGCTCTGCTTTTTGGATTGTGAGAAATGTCTTTCAGGGGCATGTGTAAATGCAACAAATGGTGAGATTACATCATCTGCATCATTTAAATGTTCATGTTGTCCATGCATGCCAAAACATCTGACTGATACAGGTTGTGATTGCAGCCTGCAGTCATCTTCATCAGAGTCCGGGCTCAAATGGTCTGTTGGTTGGTGTACATACTTTTACTTTTACTTTTTACTTTTTCCTTCCACGTATGCCGCTAAGCGTTGTGGGGAGATGCAAGTTCCTGTCATAAGCAAGGCGGGCAGCATCTGATGTTCTGAGTCCATGCTTTTGGCAGGTTTCGGAGACCCCGTCAATCCACCGTTTCCTTGGTCTTCCTCTTGCCTTATATCCTGAGCTTCTTTGGTTGAAAATTTGTGATGTTATTTGATCATTTTTCATCCTGGTTAGATGTCCAAACCATTTCATTCTTTGATGTTCTATGTAGTCTAAACATGGCGTAGTTTTGACAGTGTTTCTAATGTCTATATTCTTTATCCTGTCTAGTCTGGTCTTATTCGCTGCTTTTCTTAGACATTTCATTTCACAGGCTTCTATTTTTCTTTCATGGGTCTTGTTGGTGTACATAGCCTTAGAATATCACTGCTTGAAAGAGTGGCACTGGTAAAAACATCATTATCAATATTCACATACTCCTCTGGATCAGTGTTCAGCTCTTGATACAACCTAGCAAGTAATGGCTCCACTAAAATATCAGTAACATTACTCTCATTGCTTGTTGACGGTGCATAATTCTCATTGACTGGAACACCTAATGCAGGTAAGAAGCCAGCTTGTCTGAAGCAGTTTGCAATAGTTGCAGGCAAAACTGTGTCCAATAAAGATTTTCGAATTATGACAGCATCAAGAAGAGTTATTTTGAAATCATAACTGAGGTCAGCATCCATATGAGCCACAAGTTTTAACAACATTGTAGATCTATAATGGACTTTAAAGTTTTGAATGATACCTGGATCACAAGTGTTGATGTGGCATTAGGCGGCAGAAACAAAAGTTCTGGTGCTCTCAGATTGTCAGTTCTTCTGTGAGCTGAACAATTATCAACGATTAACAGAACGTTTCTTTTCTTACAAATCATTGAAGAATCAAATTCTTGTAGCCACTTAGTGAACAATTCTGATGTCATCCATGCCTTTGAGTTAGCTCTGTGATTAACACATAATTTGTCGATGAGGGACCCACCTACTGATGAACCTTAGCTCCTGCTGTGGAGTTCTTCTTATAATTGTCTACTTTCAGGTATTCTTTTTTTTTCTTGTCCTAGTTGTGGAATGTTTGTGTTGGCACTTCTGATGGCTGCATTTAATGTGTGTGTATGCTAATGGATTGGTTTTGCAGAGATTGCAGTCTGTTTCAGCTTTCTTACAAGGTCAGTGATGGTTTTCGGTGGCACAGGAATTGAGCATCAGTGAGACTAAATCAAAAGAGATTTTGTTTTTTCTTTTTCTTTTCCAAATTGTCTTCGGCTCCCAGGTTGACCCTGCCTGAAATGGCTACCAGGCAATTTCCTGTGAAGTAAAAGTGGCCATCATGACATTGACCACATCACTCACATTGTTACATCACTCACTTGGTTACATCACTCACATGGTTACATCACTCACTTGGTGACATCACTCACTTGGTGCTGATTGGGTGACATCACTCACTTGGTGACATCACTCACTTGGTGCTGATTGGGTGACATCACTCACTTGGTGCTGATTGGGTGACATCACTCACTTGGTGCTGATTGGGTGACATCACTCACTTGGTGACATCACTCACTTGGTGCTGATTGGGTGACATCACTCACTTGGTGACATCACTCACTTGGTGCTGATTGGGTGACATTACTCACTTGGTGCTGATTGGGTGACATCACTCACTTGGTGCTGATTGGGTGACATCACTCACTTGATGCTGATTGGGTGGCATCACTCACTTGGTGACATCACTCACTTGGTGCTGATTGGGTGACATTACTCACTTGGTGCTGATTGGGTGACATCACTCACTTGGTGCTGATTGGGTGACATCACTCACTTGGTGCTGATTGGGGGACATCACTCACTTGGTGCTGATTGGGTGACATCACTCACTTGGTGCTGATTGGGTGACATCACTCACTTGGTGCTGATTGGGTGACATTACTCACTTGATGCTGATTGGGTGACATCACTCACTTGATGCTGATTGGGTGACATCACTCACTTGATGCTGATTGGGTGACATCACTCACTTGATGCTGATTGTTCTGTAAAAATAAGAAGCCGGAATGATCTTTCTAATAAGCCATGATCTAAAATAGCGCCTTTACTTGTCTGCAATTTCCATAAGTCCATTGTAGTTAACAAAACATGAATTTGGTTTCTCAAGGATGAAGAGTTCCCTATGCTGGATTTTTCAAATGCTGCAAGCAAATACGGCCACGATTCTGTTATGCTGAATGTCTTGAAAAAGCATGGACAGTGGTTGACTAAGGTATGTTGACACATGACCTTTGTTCTCTTTGTTTATTGCTAATATAGAATACTAGTGTATGTTTGCCAGTCTAGTGGGCTTCATTTACCATGCTGTGTGAGACTGTGATTAATGTTATTTGAAGTTTTGTCAATGAGAATATCTTGAGGGCTTCACTTACCATGCTGTGTAAGACTGTGATTAATGTTATTTGAAGTTTTGTCAATGAGAATATCTTGAGGGCTTCACTTACCATGCTGTGTAAGACTGTGAATAGTGTTATTTGAAGTTTTGTCAATGAGAATATCTTGAGGGCTTCACTTACCATGCTGTGTAAGACTGTGAATAGTGTTATTTGAAGTTTTGTCAATGAGAATATCTTGAGGGCTTCACTTACCATGCTGTGTAAGACTGTGAATAATGTTATTTGAAGTTTTGTCAATGAGAATATCTTGAGGGCTTCACTTACCATGCTGTGTGAGACTGTGAATAATGTTATTTGAAGTTTTGTCAATGAGAATATCTTGAGGGCTTCACTTACCATGCTGTGTAAGACTGTGAATAGTGTTATTTGAAGTTTTGTCAATGAGAATATCTTGAGGGCTTCACTTACCATGCTGTGTAGACTGTGAATAGTGTTATTTGAAGTTTTGTCAATGAGAATATCTTGAGGGCTTCACTTACCATGCTGTGTAAGACTGTGAATAGTGTTATTTGAAGTTTTGTCAATGAGAATATCTTGAGGGCTTCACTTACCATGCTGTGTAAGACTGTGAATAGTGTTATTTGAAGTTTTGTCAATGAGAATATCTTGAGGGCTTCACTTACCATGCTGTGTAAGACTGTGAATAGTGTTATTTGAAGTTTTGTCAATGAGAATATCTTGAGGGCTTCACTTACCATGCTGTGTAAGACTGTGAATAGTGTTATTTGAAGTTTTGTCAATGAGAATATCTGGAGGGCTTCACTTACCATGCTGTGTAAGACTGTGAATAATGTTATTTGAAGTTTTGTCAATGAGAATATCTTGAGGGCTTCACTTACCATGCTGTGTAAGACTGTGAATAATGTTATTTGAAGTTTTGTCAATGAGGATATCTTGAGGGCTTCATTTACCATGCTGTGTGAGACTGTGATTAATGTTATTTGAAGTTTTGTCAATGAGAATATCTTGAACAGTCTAATCCCTGTGTGGGTTTTACAACCCCGTTTTGAGAGAGAGAGAAGGGGGGTGGGGGTGGGTGTTGGGGGAAAGAATAAACTCACTGTCCGTTAACATGCATGTGGTAGAACGTGACTAAGGTTTGCTAAAATCAGGTGTATTGGGCGGTTAGTTGCAGATATTGCAGCCTAGCTGTAAACTGCAACACAGCATACAGCCCTTTTAACGGTAGATGCAGAAGAAGAACAATATACACATTTTTGGTCAAAATAGGTGGTTACAAAATATGTTCTTAACTAAGGGGCATTGTGCTTCACATAAGCTGCATTGAATGTACAATTTTCAGTGACCTTTTTAATGCAGAGATAAATACTTGGATGGTTAGGGCAAGATAGAGGCACTGACCTGCTAATTGCTTCTGGTGATTGTGTGGGATGGCTAAATATGATAGCCTACTTATCAGCATGGCACATGATGATGGTTGATGGCTTGTAAACTTAACGTCCTTTATTTTGTTCTTGTGTAAGTGTAATTTTGTTAAGCTGGCCTAAATTTGATAGTATAAACTCTTAGAGTCCCAGAAAGTCCTAGCTAATAGCCAAGAGGGCAAGAATGGCAAGACTAAACTCATGGTTATACTATATGCACAGGGCCAGATACCCAAACACTAAAGGAAACACACATTTTTTTTTTTAAAGAATCGTTCACTAAACCTAAAATATAAAACTTGGATAACTCACTGAGTGGTACACATCTTCCAGCCACACGAGGTGTGTTACTTGGGACACAGTGAGTTAAGTTATTAAACCACATATTTCTTCTGTTGATGCTCTTTGACCCCAGTGAAGCATAGACTGTCAGCTGTTACAAGCCAGATACTGTTGTCTTTTACTATCTCTTGCAATTCCTTCTGTGCATTTCACATATAAACATTATCTGTCTGTAGATGTCTTTGTGTGTCCTGAATTTTGTTTTGCCATGTTGACTCCAGAGGAAGTATTTTCTTTGTTCTTACTTTTAGTTGCATATCATAGTGTCTGCCCTACCCAGGGTTAGCGGACGTTTTCTCTTCTTTCATTCATTAAAATATATCAGTTCACTTGACTTACGTTTCTGTGAACTATGAATGAAGTTTTCAAATGTTAAAACACCATGAATTTGCTAATATTTACTGTAGCACCCCTTCACGCATGAATCCCTGCTGATTGACCGGAAGGAGCTGAGACTTTCTAAAAGAGAGAAAAGACTTGCCAAGGAAGGCTACGCTAGGGACAAACGAATGAAGTTAACGAATATACGGCCTCCGGCTGCAGCTTTCTTCCCTCCACAGATGGGGGGTATTCCATACAGAATGCCTTACAACAACAGATACAAGTAAGTATGTGTGTGTGTGTTTCTCACCTTCGTTTCCCATGTCCGGAGGTGAGTCATTTGCCTGCTCATTTATCAGGTGTCAGTAGTCTTGGGGAATTCAGTCACTGAACCTCTGCCTCCTCATTTATCAGGTGTCAGTAGTCTCAGTGAATTCAGTCACTGAACCTCATATGAGAATGGATTTACCAGAGGAATCAAAATGTCTCCTGATTCTTAGTGGATATTGCAGAATCCACATGTCTAGTATGAGTGGATAGCTAGCATCAGCTAGGTCTAACTTGACAAGGACTCATGTGGACATGCTTTCCGGGAGTTGCCAGCTAATAAAAGGCCGGAGTTTGTGGTTGTAAATGTGAAAGCTGTTGAAATATTCCTATTGGAAAAGGCATATATTCTTAAGAACATGTGAAAGTCTCTAATTTCTTAGTGAATTCAGTCACTCAGCATAATCTACCACCTTATTTATAAAGTGTCGGTCGGTATCCTTGATAAATTCCACTAAGGAACATCATGCGTAACTCTGTCGTCTTATTCAGCATTATCTCCCCAACTCCAATAGGGGTGAAATATTTTTGTGTCCTCTTTGTAGTAGAGGTTGGCTGCAATGTATCCACTAACTATGGGAATATTACATGATGAAACGACAGTCTCTTCTGTAATGCGACACTTATACCACTGTCTGATAAATATATAATAAATTTATTTTGTCTGCATCATCTACTGCAAGAATTGAACCTTGGTATATACTGAGGATTGCATTGTGAAATGATTTCACTAACGTCTAAGAATTGGAACAGTGTGATAAAAAAATGGAATTACCTTCACTGGGATTCATAGATATAGAGGAAGCAACTCCTCCTATCTCTGCTTCTTTCCTGCACAGCTCCAAGTCAGTATGTGTCAGTTTATCATGTCTGCTGTCACTGTGTTCTCTACAACCTCTGTACTAATGGTTCCCAGTCAGCTGAGACCTGCTTGACCCCTCCTGTTGCCTACTGTCACTGTGTTCTCTACAACCTCTGTACTAATGGTTCCCAGTCAGCTGAGACCTGCTTGACCCCTCCTGTTGTCTACTGTCACTGTGTTCTCTACAACCTCTGTACTAATGGTTCCCAGTCAGCTGAGACCTGCTTGACCCCTCCTGTTGCCTACTGTCACTGTGTTCTCTACAACCTCTGTACTAATGGTTCCCAGTCAGCTGAGACCTGCTGACCCCTCCTGTTGCCTACTGTCACTGTGTTGTCTACAACCTCTGTACTAATGGTTCCCAGTCAGCTGAGACCTGCTTGACCCCTCCTATTTCCTACTGTCACTGTGTTGTCTACAACCTCTGTACTAATGGTTCCCAGTCAGCTGAGACCTGCTGACCCCTCCTGTTTTCAGAGGTCGCCCATAAGCCTCATACTGGAGAAATTATTAGAATTACACAAAGGATTGCATTCTGAAGTTGGGGGTTTTGTGTAAATGATGTCAGGGACACCTTGATTCTGCCACTACCTGATGGGGGAAACACTGCGACCAGCTGAAGGTTGTCCCATCACAAATACTGATGTGTGTTAGTGTGTGTCTGTATATGTGTGCATGTATCTGCATCTGAGTGTCTACTTGTGTGTCTCTGTGTGTATCTGTGTATGTCTGCGTGTGTGTTTGCATGAGTGTCTGTGTTTGTGTGTGCTTGTGTTTATGTGTGTCTGTGTATGCATCTGTAAGTGTGTCTGTTCGTGCATGTATGTGTCTCTCTGTGTGTCTGTAAATGTTTTTGTGTCTGTAGGTGTGTCTCTGTATGTGTCTGTGTGCATGTATGTATGTATGTATCTATGTATGTATGAATATATGTATGTATGTGGGTGTGTGTATGCATGTGTATGTAAGTGAGTGAGTGGACGTGAGCATGTGAGTGTGTGTGCGCGCGATTCTTTTGTATTTTTTCTTGATATTCATAATTTGCATATTATTACATGGACATAACATGCTTCATTGGTGATATACAAATGCTGTGTAAAAGATGGGTGTTTGGAAGGGCCAAATGTAAGATGGGTGTTTGGAAGGGCCAAATGTAAGATGGGCCAGCAGCCCAATTTTGTGATTCTTTAAAAATAAAGTTAGTTCGATCAAACCAATCAATTTATAATTGCTTGGATTCTCTCCTCAGTTGATGCAGCATGTAAAGGCTGTTCTGTGATGATTTGTTATTCTTTATTGGCTTAGTGCTGATGTTTGACCACTCCTTTTCACTTGCTGTTATTCTGGTCTGATCATGGCTGCAGATTCACAGCCAACACTTAATTCTCACACTTCTTGTAGTGCATTCAATACATCAGCCTGGTCCATTGCTTGTTTGCCCTCCATGTTAGCCTTTCCTGTAAGCTTGTTCATTCCCTTTTACACCTACATACCCTGGCACATGAACACACAAGTTGAATAATGCCCTGAGCTTGACACATCCACAGCTAAACCTGCTACCCTTTCCCCCCAATAATTTCACTATGCATTACATGATTCCACTTGGTATCGAGAGCCAGTGGATAAGCATGGATAAGCACTACTTGAATGCAGTGTTCTGTGTTTTCAGTTACGCTGCTTTCCAGCGTGCCCCGGCTGTTCGCCCTATTGCAAGTGTTCGTCCTATGGTTGTTGCACATTCTCAGAACAGAGAAGACAAAGCTAAACCATTTGGTAGCCAGCCTTTGAGGCCAGGGGTCAGCATTCACCAGGTTATTACTACCACTGGTAAGTTGTTCTAGTTATTTGTTAACTAGTATATGTTCAGGTGAGATCATGTTACTGGACACAAAGGCTGCAGTGGTCACTTGAGTTTAGGGTAGAGATCATATAGCAAATCAAGTTTGCCAGTTCATTATTCAACTCATTGGCAATTTGACATTAGCATAGTGGCAAAGAAATTCGTTTGTGTAATACAATCTACTGGCCTTTCCGGAAGCTTATTATCAGGGCTTGTTACAGGGAAAGGGGTGATGGCAGGCCAAGACAGATGTTAATCCAAAATCTAACAGGTTAGATTAAAACAGATACATAAGCATCTGATTGCCATAAATGTAAAGATCTAATCTAACAGTCAACAGTAACAGGGTGACCCAGTGACACACAGTGTTGTAAGGCTGTAGATAGAGATAATGTATGTTTAGTGTTTGTTTTAGCACTTCAGTCATGAAGTCTCAAGTTTGAAACCAGTCATAAAACTTATTGAAGAACAACAGATGCAATAGTTTGGCCATCTGACCAGAATCCTTTTACCAAGTACCGCAGAGAGCCATGTCAAAAAATAAATAAAGACTGATGACTAAGCTCTGTGACTGAAATGTTTGTAGACTTTAAGTTTTGTGGGTTTTATCGTCTTCAGAATAGTGCCCTTCTGATTGTACACACTTATTCTACCATTCTTGCGACTTACAGAAGCAATTCTTGTAAGCACTTTCTCTATTAGCCTTCAGCTGTCTCGTCATGTTGGCTGGAATCTCTTCAGTGTCAGTAAATTGGCAATGATTTTCATGACTTTCATATGTTGTGGGAACTAGAAGTCACCAAAAGCCAGATTTGGGGAGTGTGGAAGAAGCAGAATGTGTGCTTTGCCTACTTGGTGATGACAGATCTGTGGGGAAAGTCCTGCAGCACCACCACTAGTCTGTGTACATTGATTGGTGGCACATTGGCATTCTACTTCTGCATCACAACAGTGTCCCTCCTCACAGGTTTGACATTTCAGATGAGCAAGAAAACAACAAAGAGATTGGTTCCTGAATGGTTTGGCTATGTGGCATAAGCAAGACAAGAACTCAGACCTGAATGGTGATAGTCCTTCATCTGGAACCTACAAGACAACAGAAATAAGAGGTCTAAAACACAGAAATGGAAGATCTAAAACACAGAAATGGGAGGTCTAAAACACAGAAATGGGAAGTCTAAAACACAGAAATATAAGATCTAAAACACAGAAATGGGAGGTCTAAAACACAGACATGGGAGGTCTAAAACACAGACATAAGAGGTCTAAAACACAGAAATGGAAGATCTAAAGCACAGAAATGGGAGGTCTAAAACACAGAAATGGGAGGTCTAAAACACAGACATGAAAGATCTAAAACACAGAAATAGAAGATCTAAAACACAGAAATGGGAGGTCTAAAACACAGACATGGGAGGTCTAAAACACAGGCATGGGAGGTCTAAAACACAGAAATGGAAGGTCTAAAACACAGAAATAGAAGGTCTAAAACACATAAATGGGAGGCATAAAACACAGACATGGGAGGTCTAAAACACAGAAATGGAAGGTCTAAAATACAAAAATAGAAGGTCTAAAATACAAAAAATAGAAGATCTAAAACACAGAAATAGGAGGTTTCTAACACAGAAATGGGAGGTCTAAAACACAGAAATGAGAATTAGTCATTAGATCCTTTGAGATGATATGTTCGAAATAGTCCATATTAGTCTGTCTACTGAATAGAAGTAAACCCCTTAAGTGGGTCAAGTAGGTGCTCGCATTTTCTTCCACCGTGGGTTGTTCAGTGGAACCTTAGGATATGAGTTTTTGAGGATATGATGTCAGACTTGCCAGTTTGGTTGCTCCAAAATATGTGGCAAATTCCATGATGTGAGTTGGAGAGACTAGAACTCTTGGCTTTACCCGACACCATCTTTATAACTTTTAAATGAATTAGGCTATGTTAACATGGCTGTAGGACGACTTCAACCAGTCGTCAAGGCAGTTGTTGTTGATGGTCAGAAGTAACCTTGTCTTCCACTGCCAGCACAAACAAAAGGAGTGCCACACATTTCACCCCATTAACAAAACAAAAAATGTAATTTTGTTTTTGATTTTTGGAGGTCTGACATGAATAACAATTAATTACATTGATCCTAATGGGGAACATGTTTGCATCACTAAAACACCGGATGGCCATGGAGAGATAGGTCCCTTATTACTGTAAACTGTTTGCAGCACTAAAACACATAATGGTCATGGAGAAATAGGTCCCATATTACTGTAAACTGTTTGCAGCACTAAAACACATGATGGTCATGGAGAAATAGGTCCCATATTACTGTAAACTGTTTGCAGCACTAAAACACATGATGGCCATGGAGAGATAAGTCCCTTTTTATTGTAAACTGTTTGCAGCACTAAAACATCAGATAGCCATGGAGAGATAAGTCCCTTTTTATTGTAAACTGTTTGCAGCACTAAAACATCAGATAGCCATGGAGAGATAGGTCCCATATTACTGTAAACTGTTTGCAGCACTAAAACATCAGATAGCCATGGAGATATAGGTTCCATATTGCTGTAAACTGTTTGCAGCACTAAAACACCGGATGGCCATGGAGAGATAGGTCCCATATTGCTGTAAACTGTTTGCAGCACTAAAACATCAGATGGCCCTGGAGAGATAGGTCCCATGTTACTGTAAACTGTTTGCAGCACTAAAACATCAGATAGCCATGGAGAGATAGGTCCCATATTGCTGTAAACTGTTTGCAGCACTAAAACACCAGATGGCCACGGAGAGATAGGTCCCATATTGCTGTAAACTGTTTGCAGCACTAAAACATCAGATGGCCCTGGAGAGATAGGTCCCATGTTACTGTAAACTGTTTGCAGCACTAAAACATCAGATAGCCATGGAGAGATAGGTCCCATATTGCTATAAACTGTTTGCAGCACTAAAACACCAGATAGCCATGAAGAGATAGGTCCCATATTGCTGTAAACTGTTTGCAGCACTAAAACACCAGATAGCCATGGAGAGATAGGTCCCATATTGCTGTAAACTGTTTGCAGCACTAAAACATCAGATAGCCATGGAGAGATAGGTTCCATGTAACTGTAAACTGTTTGCAGCACTAAAACACCAGATAGCCATGGAGAGATAGGTCCCATATCACTGTAAACTGTTTGCAGCACTAAAACATCAGATAGCCATGGAGAGATAGGTTCCATGTAACTGTAAACTGTTTAGTTAGTTAGTTAGTTGGGTTATCATCATTGCACTCCGGACATGTCCATAGGTGCTCAGATCCTCCCCTCAGTATGAATCCCAACATCCGATGGCTAATAGTACCAGTTCTATGTTGATTAACAAATCTTCTGACGTGTCCGGTGTGCGTCTCGTTTTTTGCTGTGCCGATCTTAATTCCCAAGTCTGCCATTCTGGCGAGTGATGTGGATTCACTGCCACCAAAGTCCTCTATCCTTCCCATTTCTCTGAGGGCATTGATAATATCAGCATGATCCATAGGCCCACCGTCGGTAGTGATAGCGGATCCAGCCAGCCTGTCAGCTCTTTCATTTCCATCGACGCCTGCGTGTCCCGGAACAAAAATAAAGGTGACTCCTCGCACAGTGGACTTCTGAATTGATTCAAGCCATTGAATTCGCACTGAACCTGCCTGAACCCTCCGGATCATACTCATTGAATCACTGAGTATACATATGCGGGTGTATTTTTGTGTTTCAAGCCAGGCAAACGCTTGCGTCACTGCCATCACCTCCATCGTCATGCTGCTGGTTGTCATGGAGAAGGCGCCGTTGGCTTCTTTGACTGTTCTGCCCGCTGAGCGTGCTGTAAATGCCCATGCGCTTCTTCTTTGGCGTATAACGGATCCGTCTGTATAGATTAGTGCATCTGCTTCGTCTGAATTTTCACCGATGAGAGCGTTGACCTCTGCATTAACAGCAACAGGATTCTCTTCTCTACATCGCCTGTTGAGTGTGACAATACAGGAAAATGTACAAATAAACGCCTAAGGCACAGGTATCCATTCTGCACCAGGTATGATGTCGGTTAGGCTGCATATTTGCCTAATAACATCTTCTGCCCGACCTAGCCACGATTTTCCCCTCTTCAGTCTGTCGCCCTTTTCACTAAAAAGCGCTTGATGCAGTGGGTGTTTCTTATCAGCACATATTTTGAGGTATGCCCGAGCCCTCCACATTCTGATCCTTTGGTTCATTGTTGGAAAGTCAAGTAGATGTGTAAACTGTTTGCAGCACTAAAACATCAGATAGCCATGGAGAGATAGGTCCCATATTACTGTAAACTGTTTGCAGCACTAAAGCACATGATGGCCATAGAGAGATAGGTCCCATATTACTGTAAACTGTTTGCAGCACTAAAACACCTGATGGCCATGGAGAGATAGGTCCCATGTTACTGTAAACTGTTTGCAGCACTAAAACACTGGATGGCCATAGAGAGATAGGTCCCATATCACTGTAAACTGTTTGTAGCACTAAAACACTGGATGGCCATGGAGAGTTAATTTTACCAAGAGGAGAAAAAGAGCTTTCTGGACTTAGCGAACTTTGAGGGAGCGGGTGCAGTCTTTGTGATGAGAGAGACTGCTGTCTTACTTTTGGTGGAGGGGGTGCAGTCTTTGTGATGAGAGAGACTGCTGTCTTACTTTTGGTGGAGGGGGTGCAGTCTTTGTGATAAGAGAGAGGGCTGTCAAGTCAGTTTACCTCACACTCTGAAGGTCATGGATTCATTTCAGTTTATGTCATTCAGTTTATGAGTGCAGTTATTACAGAGATCCCTAGGGCACATCATTGAGATATAGAGGTCTTGCTTTGTGTGATGCTAACGGCAGTGGCTAGGCCATTCTGCGGAGAAAAATACCAAGCCACACATGATAACCAGCTGCAGTAAAGTTGATGCTCTGAGCTTTGACTTGTTTGTGTTGTATTCATTTACTTCTTGATACCTGCATGACTACAGTCACTCTGTGTGTGACATCACATACTAATACAGCTGCTTTATGCATTTTTTCAAGTTGCCTATGCAAGCTTCAGCTAGGACTGACAGATTTTTTATTAGCTTTCAAATGGGACGATCAGAGACATTTTGTGTGATTTCCACTGGCATAGGAAGGGAGCAGTCATGGGGCAGTATTCTACATTGATGTTAGAACCTCTAGTAAATAACTTTCTTGTTTTGTTTCTTTCCCTAATGAAGACATTGTCCTGCCTGGAACTAACACGGGAACTCAGGCTGGTGCTAATGGGAACAAGATTGTGGCCGGAGAAAAGATTATGGTGATCAAAACACCCAAGGGGGTGTATATACGCACAGATGATGGGAAAATGTTTGCAGTCAAATCCAAATCTGGCTCAACTCTTGAAGATATCACCAGGTCATGCATTTCTACCACCAGCACGGCAACAACGGCAACTCTGAGCTCAGCCAGGGGAAGCCGAGGTGAGAAGTGTGCTTGGATTATTTGATGGATGTTTTTGTGACTTTGTTTTAGGGAAGTCATTACAAGATTAGATGTTTCTTCTTCTTCTTCGCGTTCACCAGCTTTACACTCTGGCGTAAAGTTCTGGTTGTTCGTCCACTTCTGGACTGCAGTCCTGCTCCAGAACCTGAGTGTTGCGTGTGCATCAGTTTTACAGATCTGATTCAATTGAATGCAGACTGCTGGTTCCTTGCCTCTCAGGCAGATGCACTCCGACTTCAAAGGAAGCTCCCCAGTTAGTCGACTCTTACGACATGCTTTTGGGGAGGCAGTGGGTCTATTCTTGTTTTCCCCACAAAAGGGCCCTGGAACCCACACGGGGGAATTGAAACTATTGACATTATGCCTGTTTACAGCTAGGCTGGGATATTTGAGCCTTTGGCCCAATACACTGGGGTGCTTACCAGCATCTAATGGCCAGTATATAGCCTTGCCAGGTAGAAACAGACAAACTATGCCAGTTGAGAAAAATCATTCATGAACAAAAGTGTTAGCCACAATCATCAGTACTTAGATGTTTAATACATACAGGCAGTTAACATTTTCCTGACCAGCAGTCTAAGGCATTAATGTCTTCCATTACCAAGGGTGTATGGAGATTTCTTTTCAAGATGACTGGTTTTCTAATAAAATTCATAAAAAATGCAAAACCGAGCGTAGGATTTTAAAACCTACAGAGCACTGTTTTGAATGGTTGGTGCACATCAAAAAAGATATATTATGCAAATATGTCACATGATCATTGTGGCCAACTTGAATGTGTTTCGCTATTTATAGAAATTTCAGGAAATGTTCTAAAACCATTATCTTGTTTTCTTCAGTTCTTAGCGAATTTGTTCAATATCAGCGCAATAAAATGTTGGGGACGTGGTTGGCGATGAATAAAATGAGCTAAATAGAAGCACATTTTTAGCGATTGACCAAGAATGTTCAGTATTAAAAGCGAATAAAAATGTAAATAAAGTTGAAAACAAATTTCGTTTATTGTTTTTTTTTTTTTCATATTACAATGAGCATTTGTGAATGCTTGATTATAAAAAGCACCTCTAGTTGAAGTCTGATCTACTTCATTCATTAACTGGAGTTGAAGCTGTAGCCCTGTCTTTGTCAGGAACGTGTTATATAGCTTGAAGAAATGGTATCAAGCATAGAGGTGTATTGCAATCTGGGCAGAATATGCAAATCTAGCTTCTTTTACCTGCAGCCTTACACACTTTACAGTCTGGTTTGTACTTTGGATTTCATTTTTTTTTTGGTGCTCAGTAAATCGTTAAGCTGTAACATATGGTTTTGAAGGTGTAACATATGGTCTTGAAGGTGTAACATATGGTCTTGAAGGTGTAGCATATGGTCTTGAAGGTGTAACATATGGTCTTGAAGGTGTAAGATATGGTCTTGAAGGTGTAACATATGGTCTTGAAGGTGTAAGATATGGCCTTGAAGGTGTAAGATATGGCCTTGAAGGTGTAACATATGGTCTTGAAGGTGTAAGATATGGTCTTGAAGGTGTAAGATATGGCCTTGAAGGTGTAAGATATGGCCTTGAAGGTGTAACTATGGTCTTGAAGGTGTAAGTATGGTCTTGAAGGTGTAAGATATGGTCTTGAAGGTGTAACATATGGTCTTGAAGGTGTAACATATGGTCTTGAAAGTGTAACAAATGGTCTTGAAGGTGTAACATATGGTCTTGAAGGTGTAACATATGGTCTTGAAGGTGTAACATATGGTCTTGAAGGTGTAACATATGGTCTTGAAGGTGTTACATATGGTCTTGAAGGTGTAAGATATGGCCTTGAAGGTGTAAGATATGGCCTTGAAGGTGTAAGATATGGCCTTGAAGGTGTAAGATATGGCCTTGAAGGTGTAACATTTGGTCTTAAAGGTGTAACATATGGTCTTGAAGGTGTAACATATGGTCTTGAAGGTGTAACATATGGTCTTAAAGGTGTAACATATGGTCTTGAAGGTGTAACATATGGTCTCGAAGGTGTAAGATATGGTCTTAGAGGTGTAACATATGGTCTTGAAGGTGTAACATATGGTCTTGAAGGTGTAAGATATGGTCTTAAAGGTGTAAGATATGGCCTTGAAGGTGTAACATATGGTCTTGAAGGTGTAACATATGGTCTTGAAGGTGTAACATATGGTCTTGAAGGTGTAACATATGGTCTTGAAGGTGTAACATATGGTCTTGAAAGTGTAACATATGGTCTTGAAGGTGTAAGATATGGTCTTGAAGGTGTAAGATATGGTCTTGAAGGTGTAAGATATGGTCTTGAAGGTGTAACATATGGTCTCGAAGGTGTAACATATGGTCTCAGAGGTGTAACATATGGTCTCGGAGGTGTAACATATGGTCTCGGAGGTGTAACATATGGTCTTGAAGGTGTAACATATGGTCTTGAAGGTGTAACATATGGTCTCGAAGGTGTAACAATGTTCTGAAGAACAACAGGTCTAATAACAGCAAGACTGATTCCTGCCTAAACCTTTTGCTGTGACCTTATACACAGAGTTGGGTCACTGACCAGAGCAGTGTTATAGCTTTTATGCTTATTGAACAGAGCAGTGTTGTAGCTTTTATGCTCATTGAACAGAGCAGTGTTGTAGCTTTTATGCTTATTGAACAGAGCAGTGTTGTAGCTTATCTGATCACTGAACAGAGCAGTGTTGTAGCTTGTATGCTCATTGAACAGAGCAGTGTTGTAGCTTTTATGCTTATTGAACAGAGCAGTGTTGTAGCTTTTATGTTCACTGAACAGAGCAGTGTTGTAGCTTATCTGATCACTGAACAGAGCAGTGTTGTAGCTTTTATGCTCATTGACCAGAGCAGTGTTGTAGCTTTTATGCTCATTGACCAGAGCAGTGTCACTTAAAAATAAATTAATAATATAATGGCAGGTACCAATTATAGGATGTAGGTGTGTAGGAGTAGTTTGCACCCAGCTGGCCGAAGTGATCGACCCCCCCACCCCTCTCTCCCATAGTGTTTTTTTTTCTGCAAGAACCGGCTTATTTATTATTCTACCCTAAAACAGAAGATATCAGATGAACTCTCTTAGTGTCATGACAGGTAACGGCCAACATTCCTTTATATTTTGGCACATAAAACAGAATGATCTGCCTTTTTTAGTTTCAACTGGTTTTTCTTCAAAAAAATCAATGGGCGCACACGCAGTCGTGTCAGACATGGAACCTTGTTGTTCTTAGTATAAAGGAAGATTGTCAAGCTTAACTAATTCATTTTGAGCAGCCTTTCTGCATTT
Source organism: Candidula unifasciata (assembly GCA_905116865.2). Lineage (NCBI taxonomy): Eukaryota > Metazoa > Mollusca > Gastropoda > Stylommatophora > Geomitridae > Candidula > Candidula unifasciata. The sequence continues at coordinate 32,591 of CAJHNH020000206.1, read as the reverse complement.
ACAAACAGCATTTTCAGCTGTAGAAGTGTTTTGGTCTCTTGTACCACACCCACTTTTTTGTTCAGATGTACCTGCATCACCTCCGTCATCAAGTCTGTCATCGTTGTCGCTATTTTCAGTTGCGATAAAACATTAACATTCACAAGTGAATCTCTACTTGTCCCGGAATTATCATTTTCAGCACTAAATTTGCTGGCAGATTCCAAATAATCAATACTACTCGTCTGGTTTTCATCATCAGACGTGACAAAAAGGTTGAATATGCGCTGGAAACAAAAATTATCAAAATTTCAATTATAACACTTGTATCAGTTCAAAGCCTTATCGATCGTGGGTGCAGCCATTTTGGAATAATAAAAACACCTGCTTGAAGCTCAATTTAAAAACTATAGGAAAACCTGCCTGTCTGCAGCCTACATGTCATGAATTCGCAGATTGGCGAAGTTGGTCAGCAAAGGATATGACTGGAAATCCGCATATCGACGAAGTTGGTCAGCTAAGTATTAATACCAAAATAGAGAGCTCCATATATACGAGTAGAGGTCAATAAATAGGTCACAAATAGTTATGGGATGGCAGGCAAATGTAGTTGGTGTTTTCTAAAGGTGTCATTAGGTGACAGCAACATGGAACTTTATGTCTTCATTTGTTAGGTGGTGCTAGGTGTTGCATGCACATTTGCATCACAGAAACAAAATGGCGTCTACACTTATGGAGTGTACCCTCAAAGAACAATGTGTTGTTGTGGTGGGGGGTGGGGGTGCAAAAGGGCTGCCTGCAAAGGACATTTATAAGCAAAAGCTTCCTCTTTATGCTGACAGTTGTTTATCCCGCAAAGTGGTGCATAGCTGGGGGGGGGGGGGGGGGGGGGGTGATTCTCATGGGTGCTCTAAAATTGTTGATGAAGTCCAATCTGGTCGTCCTGTTGAGATTGCAGTAGATGCATCCATGCAGCAGGTGGAGATGATTAGAGGCGACAGTTGAGTAACGGTTGACTCTATAGCAACTGCAATAGGGTCACCTGTAAACTCCAACACCCTGTCATCCAAGGAACAATTAAAAAGTAGATCATGATCCCATGAGAATATCTGAAGAAAAAATCCTTGCAGAGATGACGACACAATGGAACCGTGTCAAAACCAAAACCATGTAGAACCATACTGGCTAGGAAAAATATTCTTACTACTTTTTTTTTAGGTTTCAAACTGAGCCTTTGTCTTGGTAAGCAAGTGTACTAACCACTCTATAACTTAAGCTCCTAGATTGCCGTGTGTAACTGCAGTATGCTTGAGTATGTGGTGACAACTGGCAGACTTGGTGGGTAAGAGCAGTTGGTTAAATGTGTGAGTCATGACCACCTGTGCCTGTTGGCATGGTAGTGATGAGCAGTTGGTTAAATGTGTGAGACAGTCAGTCATGACCACCTCTGCCTGTTGGAGTCGCCGTGGCCGAGCGGTCAGACGCTCGCCGCGGATCGGAAGGTCATGGGTTCGCTCCCTGGCGGAGTCAGACTTATTTCAAAAATGACCTTGTCTCCAAGGTCGACCCAACCTTGAGTGGGTACCGGGTGCAGTCCCGGGAAGTAAAGGCGGCCGGCGTGATGCTGACCACATCACCCATCTTGTGCCGATTGGTCTATAAAAATAAAGGTCTAGCCCTATATGCCGAATACGCCTAAAGGCCTGGAAAAGGGTCGTTTACTTTTTTTTACTTTTTTACCTGTGCCTGTTGGCATGGCAGTGATAATGATGATGATGAGAGGCAGTATCCCAAAAAAAAAAGGCATGTATTTGCAGATAGAGCTGAGCATTTGAGAACAAACATACAATGGTTCTGAAATCCCATGTTGTAATTGTGGCAGACATTTCCTGATGCAGGCAGGTCTTGCTGGTCATACTCTCTATGGTCTGCGATTTTTATGTCTCCTTGTAGCACAACACTGTCTTCTAGAAGGATGGAAAGATGTCAGTCTTTTTGCTGCTCTGATGCAGCTGTGGATCTCTAGGGGACTGACGCAGCTGTGGATCTCTAGGGGACTGATGCAGCTGTGGATCTCTAGGGGACTGGCGCAGCTGTGGATCTCTAGGGGACTGACGCAGCTGTGGATCTCTAGGGGACTGACGCAGCTTATCTCTAGAGGACTGACACAGCTGTGGATCTCTAGGGGACTGACGCAGCTGTGGATCTCTAGGGGACTGATGCAGCTGTGGATCTCTAGGGGACTGGCGCAGCTGTGGATCTCTAGGGGACTGACGCAGCTTATCTCTAGAGGACTGACACAGCTGTGGATCTCTAGGGGACTGACGCAGCTGTGGATCTCTAGGGGACTGAAGCAGATGTGGATCTCTAGGGGACTGACGCAGCTGTGGATCTCTAGGGAACAGGGTTGTATGTATTTTAAACATGTTTACTTCAAAGGAGTCATTTTCTGTATTGAATTCTGATTTCAGATTTTCCTGGCTATGGCACCTCTGCTGCTTCTGGTGGGAAAAGGTCACAATTTACCATCGCTGGCAACAAGAAGGGCCTGTCATTTACTGGATCAGAAAGTGGTCATAATTCTAGGACATCCGCATATGAGAATTTCACTTCACTAGGTTCTTTGAAACCACAGTTTCTGAAAACAGGTAAAACTAATGCCTGAAATTGTGATTGTGGTCATCTCATCTCAAATTTTTCCTTGGTTGGAAATTCAGCAATTAATTCAAGATAATGCTAGTTCAGAGGATTTGATCATTTACAGACGGTTCAGTGTCAAGAGGCAAAAGAAGTGCTTGGGGCGTTTTAGCAAAAGTTAATGTTTGATGTTTGGTGCAGGAGAGCCTAGCGTATGATACCACAACATCCAGCTTTAGAATGGAGGTGGAGGCAGTCACTGCAGCTTTCCGCTGGCTAGAGAAAACGACACACATACACACTGTTATTGTAACTGATTCAGAAAGCATGCTGAGGAAGATCAGAACAGGTATGCTTCGTGCAGAGTGACATGCTTCGCTGCGGAGGACACGAGTGAGGAGTATTGTCTGGATTTTTTCTCCAGGTTACGGCGGTGTGTTGGAAAATGAACAGGCGGACAGACTGGCTGGATCTGCACAACTTGGTGAAAATACTGCTACATTATAGGGCAGACATGGTTAGTGCCTTGTGGGAGAGCGTGTACAATGCAGAGGAGCAGATGGATCACCACAGTGTGGTGAGATTGATGCAGTTGGGAGTGCCGAGAGGTTCTGGCAGAAGCTCAAGGCTCAGAGGAAAGGCAAGACGGACGTTTAATCAGAAAGCTACTGGCACCATTAGTATCCGAACTCTTCGCTGGCTGCTGAAGATTGGGACGGAGCACCCCGAGTGCTGTGATGTCAGTTCTTGAATCAAATCAAAAATGCCAGCCATGTTTACCACCCAGGCATTATGCCAGCCATGCTTACCATCTAGGCATTATGCAAGCCATGTTTACCACCTAGGCATTATGCCAGCCATGTTTACCACCCAGGCATTATGCCAGCCATGTTTACCACCTAGGCATTATGCCAGCCATGTTTACCACCTAGGCATTATGCCAGCCATGTTTACCACCTAGGCATTATGTCAGCCATGTTTACCACCCAGGCATTATGTCAGCCATGTTTACCACCTAGGCATTATATCAGCCATGTTTACCACCTAGGCATTATGCCAGCCATGTTTACCACCTAGGCATTATGCCAGCCATGTTTACCACCTAGGCATTATGCCAGCCATGTTTACCACCTAGGCATTATGCCAGCCATGTTTACCACCTAGGCATTATGCCAGCCATGTTTATCACCTAGGCATTATGTCAGCCATGTTTACTACCTAGGCATTATGTCAGCCATGTTTACCACCTAGGCATTATGTCAGCCATGTTTACTACCTAGGCATTATGCCAGCCATGTTTACTACCTAGGCATTATGTCAGCCATGTTTACCACCTAGGCATTATGTCAGCCATATTTACTACCTAGGCATTATGCCAGCCATGTTTACCACCCAGGCATTATGCCAGCCATGTTTACCACCTAGGCATTATGCCAGCCATGTTTACCACCTAGGCATTATGTCAGCCATGTTTACCACCCAGGCATTATGTCAGCCATGTTTACTACCTAGGCATTATGTCAGCCATGTTTACCACCCAGGCATTATGTCAGCCATGTTTACTACCTAGGCATTATGTCAGCCATGTTTACCACCTAGGCATTATGTCAGCCATGTTTACCACCTAGGCATTATGTCAGCCATATTTACTACCTAGGCATTATGCCAGCCATGTTTACCACCCAGGCATTATGCCAGCCATGTTTACCACCTAGGCATTATGCCAGCCATGTTTACCACACAGGCATTATGCCAGCCATGTTTACCACACAGGCATTATGCCAGCCATGTTTACCACCCAGGCATTATGCCAGCCATGTTTACCACCCAGGCATTATGCCAGCCATGTTTACCACACAGGCATTATGCCAGCCATGTTTACCACCTAGGCATTATGCCAGCCATGTTTACCACCTAGGCATTATGCCAGCCATGTTTACCACCTAGGCATTATGCCAGCCATGTTTACCACTTAGGCATTATGGCAGCCATGTTTACCAATGGTAACAATTTTAGACTGGGTTGTCGTAGGAGTCAGAGTCAGTTTTAAAAAAAAATTTGCTCTAATGTAGATTTGAACTCAAGAACTTGTGGCAGGCAGTCAATCCTGTAACCGTTTAAATTTTTGACACTAGCCCCCATATTTTTGTAAGTAAATCAATGCAGCACAGACTGACTATTAAGCTCAGTGAGAGGAAAGGAGACAACAATACATAATTAACAGCACCCAGCATTTGGACCAAGTCATCATTGAATAGAACAGCCAGAAACAATCCTTATCAGTTTCTGTAACCAGGAAGAAGAAGAAAAGACCACAACAAGTGAATGATCATATAGAACGGAAATACACAAACTTAAAAGACGTAAAAAGTTATTGTAAAAAGGATCATGAATGAATTGGCATTGACTCTGTGAGTCCCATGGGGTTTACCATCACGGGCCCCAGGGGTAGTCAAGAGACAACTAAAATCAGCGCGTCATCTGTTCATTGGGCTTCTAGGTAGGAACCTATGAACATATGATGTGTTTCTTGGGACTCGGAGAGTTAAATGTTGTGAATTGACCACCTTTATCTCTCAAATAATTTGCTGCAAGTTTTTTTTTAGCTGAGTTGACCTGGGAGCCCAAGACACTGTTAAAAATAATCGAGCAGAACAATTGGTACAGAATGAGGCAGTTAAACAAGACACATGTGGTCAATAATTTTCTCATAATTACAAAGCTGATTTGAATTTATATCAGTAGACATCTAATGTACGGTAATATGGTCTTTCAACAGGGACAGCAGAGTTGAGATCATCACCAGCGTTTTCACCCATTCCATCACTACAGTTCCCCCTGCCAGCTTCTGGGTCTGGTAAAAACACCTCTCTTGCAGATCTCATCGCTAGTGATGATTACATTGCAGACAGAAACAAAATGATCAGTGCTGCACAGATGCATGCCAGATCTAAGATGCCTGGAACTGACCTGCCCTCACTTGCTACGCGAACACCTCGCCAGCTATCACATATTCAGATGTCAGCAGCAGCATCTTCTGGTGGTGGTGGTGGTGGTGGCGGCGGCGGCGGCATGGTAGGACCAGCAAACCACAGGCTGAGAAGATCTGTGGCTGCAGAACACAACTCTGCTCTGGGCATGGATAAGAAGAATGAAGTCCAGCGGTTTTCGGCCAAAAACACTCTTGCTCAAAACAACAAGCATGGTGCTGCTGCAGGTGCTGCATATTCAGTTCCCATGACATCGAACAGTGAGTCTCTCTGTGTGTTGTTTACTTTGTCTGATACATAAGCAGCTTAGTCTTCAACTTCCTTACCTATTTCTAGCCATTACGATCATTCAAGTGACCCACTTAAAAACGAAAGTAGAGATCGCTTAGTTACAAGATAGAGTCGGTGGTCCAAGAAAAATGGCTCCTTTGCGTATCAGTTACTTTGAAATCCCGTCGCTTAATACTGGCTGTTCAGGATCGAATATGTGGGCTCAAAGTTATTCAGAAAAGGTCGCTCAACCAATCGACACCTAACTTACATAGCGATCTTTGATCAGCCAAATAAATTTCACTATTTGCCATGCGGGAAGTAAATTTATTTAATATCTCCTTTTTAAAGTGAATATATATACTAGGAATTGTCATTTTTGGATTCTGCGTCCATTTTTACATAAATATGGGCAGTTTTGCCGGAATCTGTACATCACAAAATTTAAACTTTCAATTTCTTCCCGGTCACTTCTTGAAAGCTGAATCGGCGATTTTTCAAAATGGCTACCGCATGGCCTAAACAAACTGTTTATCTCAGATTAATTAATCTAGTTATTTATAAAAACAGTTAAAAAATAATGCAAGTTTTATTTGTATTAATAATTTACCTTTCTTTAACTTTAATTTCACATGAGTTTTAATAATTTTAGATACCTGAAAATAATGTTTTAGCACGTTTTTGACATGGACTATTTCTAGGGTATTTTGCGTTAAAAATGGACACAGACAATGGTTTAAACATTTTATAATAATAGTTTTAAATAAATATATAGTAGTTATTTAATCATTTTTTGAATCTTTAGCCATTATAGTATTTTTTAAGCCATAACTTATCATTAGGCATGAATAACATTTCCTGTTTGAAGCCTTTTTACCTGTGGGCCCCCACTCCCCACACCCAGACTGACATTTAAAAAAATGTCTGCCACACATTTCTGCACTATGATTTTGTGGTGCATATTTATTGTCTTAAATAGTATAAATAACAGTTATTATTTATAACTGATACTGTTTTAAAATTGCAGTATTGACTTATAGATGATGATTTAGAAAGTTGATTAAAAAAATTAATAATAATATATTATAATATTTTCAACTGAATAAATTCACTTACTTACAACTTATGATTAATAATATTTAATCACAGATCACGTAGGACATAGATACGTTAATAAAATATAATGTAATTTTTCCTCTTACCTTATGAAATGCTGCTCCATGAAAACACAACATAAATCCAAAGCGAATTACATCTCCATGAAAACACAACATAAATCCAAAGCGAATTACATCTCCATGAAAACACAACATAAATCCAAAGCGAATTACATCTCCATGAAAACACAACATAAATCCAAAGCGAATTACATCTCCATGAAAACACAACATAAATCCAAAGCGAATTACATCTCCATGAAAACACAACATAAATCCAAAGCGAATTACATCTCCATGAAAACACAACATAAATCCAAAGCGAATTACATCTCCATGAAAACACAACATAAATCCAAAGCGAATTACAAAGGAGCTTATTTAATAATTTTACTCCATGAAAAAATATAGCACTGAGTCACAAATCGATTATTTTGAACAAGTAAATAAAATATCAAGCAGTGACTAGTTAAGAAGAAGAGGGGAACAATGTGGTAAAATGTCTCATCATCAATAAAATGAAAGAATAACTCGCAAAGATTGAAAAAGGGATTATGTTAAATCAGTAAGAGGGGTGCTCATTTTCACCTGGTTATAAAACAATATAGGAATATAGGGGTCTCCGTATCAAAGTGGTCAAGCCGTTAACCTCGCGCTCGGAAGATTATGGTACGTTCATTTACAACTGCATTGTTCGACTCGAAAATGCATTTTTTTGGTTAGCGGAGACCTCTGAGGGCTGTTGCTGGAGCTACGGTATCCAGGCTTTGTGCTAAGCTCTCAGCATGCGCTATTTGTTCAGTATTGTGGAGAAAGACAAAGCCATATAAAATCAGTAACGATGCAATGAAGTCAATCCACTCGCTATTAAACATTTTTTAAACAGTGGAATAAAGCAAATTTCGGTCAGATGTATGCACACACACAAACACACACACACACACACAAATGAGAGTGCGAGAAAAAGCATTTTTCAACAAATAGGAAAAGATGCATCATAACAGGAAGAATAGATACAAGAGTATATATATATATATTACAGTATACGTCTTGCAAGACTCACTGGATAATAATAATTAATTCATAAGGTATTTAATGAATACTGATAAATTTACTCATTTTTATGTTATTTAGGTTTGCATCACATCATATTTTTAAAAAGGCAACAACTTTAGTTAGAGCTTGCTGTCCTGAAAGCAATGACATATGGTTGCTAAGGGGTTCAGCCAAAAACTTGAGAGTTATTGACATTAAACATGATAAATTTAGGTCCAGTTTTCACTTGGGAACCGCCGCCATCTTGTTTCTGTGTTTTCCGTTATAATTTTTTGAGGGCACTTTCCGTCACTGAAATGTGAATATCTCCGCTTAGAATTGACATACAGACTTCATTGAGGTACCGTTGGACTCAGTTTTTCAACCTCTATTCAGCTGTCTTGGTTTAAAAGTAAAAAACCTAAAATAAAAATTTTGACTAAAATCCCTACTATTTCAATCATGTCTTCTCCTTTTTTTTTTTTTTTTTTAGTTAAAGCAACATCTGCTGAATAGAGGTTAGAAAATCTTCTGTTGCTGGAGTGTTGTTTCTAAGACAAAGTGCTGCAATAACATCTGCTCAGTTGATCTCCACCCTAACCGATACATAATTAGGCAGCTGTTTTTTTTTACCACCAGGAGATTTCCAGACCACAAGTTCAAAGGATGTAGAGTGTAGGTTCCCAAACTTATTTGGCAAATAAATTAATTTGCAGCAGTCCCAGACACTGAATATCTCACAGAACTTGACTTCAGTTTTTGTGAGAAATGTATCTTTTACGATTGTCAGATTTTAAACATTTCTGGTTGCCTGTTGTGTTACTGTTGATGATAACAGCATCATCAAGTGTGTGAAAATCATAACTGTTATAGTTTCTTGCTTCTTGTTGCTGTATCACTTTCTTCTTTAGTATTTCTGTTTCCGAGTTTTTAATAGCTGCCTGTCAGATCAGATAGTGATTTTGTGTGTGTGTGTGGTACTTAGTGCTGTTATGTTATACAAATAACTTTAAATCATCTGTTTCTGTTCACAGAAAAGCAAACATTGTCGCACATAGAAACACAGGCTTCACACAACTTTAACAGGAATCTGTCCCACAACAGCCTGAGGGATACACAGCAGCAGATCTCCCAGAATTATTCGGATGTGGCTGGCACATACAAGAGCAACACAGAAACTGGAAGTTCACACAAGTTCCTGACATCCTCACCGCCATCATCTGAGGGGGACACAAACTCACTGGGCAGGGATCTGCAGGCTGACACACTAACAGTGGGCAGAGATTTGGTTCAGGATAGTCTGGGAATGTCCAGCCAAAGACCCCACTCTGCTGGTTTTGGCCAGAGATACAGAAGTGGTGAAGCATCTGCTGACTTGAGTAAAAATGTCACAGAAGAAGGAAGCAAAGCCCTGCAAAATACTGGCCAAAAGTTCAACATGGCTAACACTCAGCGATTTAGTCCCTACCCCTCAGATTTGTTCAACCCCTATTTAGATTCAACTCAGGGGAAAAGACCTGTACAGAAACATTTGTCAACATATTTGGATGTTAACGATTTCCTGCCATTCTCTTCAATTCCATTTAGCCAGAGCGTACCCGCATCTTTGAATCATTTAGAAGATGATATGCATGAGGCTAGCAGTGTCTACGACTCTTCCAGTTCTAACTCATACCAGTTTGGTTCATCGTTTACCCCAAGTATTCAGCCAAATGCAACTTTTCCATCAACAAACAGTTCTAACAATCCATCCTTTAGCTATAGCTCCAACTTTGTTGACAGAGGGTCTGTCAACTCACCCTCTTTTGTGCCTCAGGATCATGGTCAGCAAGACTCTCTGCCATCAAAGATTAAAACTACTTTCAATCTGCCAAACAGTAACACTCTTTATTCTATGGACATGCCATTCGATGATGTTTCATCTCAGGGCCAGCAGCAGAAGTTTTCAACATCATCATCCTCATCAACAACACCTACTCCTCAGGAACATGGTCTTGTGACCATGGACTCCAGCGCTGCGTCACCAGCATCCAGTCCACGACATGCTTCAAACATCTCCGACAGCATCAACCATTTTCTGGCTATAGCCAGTAGCCAAAAGAACAGTGCTGACAACAGAACAAGTAACAGTACTTCCCAAGGATTCAGATCTAGCAGCTATGACATGCAAGAATCCGGCCCTACAAATGACGACTCAAATGGTTCTAATTCACTTGGTGGCAGTAGTTTTAGCATGATCCAAACTGGTAGATTCTCACCTGCTCATTCACGTGGAACTGATAAAATTAGAGGTGGTATATCATCTGTTACCACATCATCCCAGCCACAATCATTCAGATCAAAGAGAGAACATGAAAGTTCAGCACCGTACTACAACAGCAAAATGAGTTTATTCAACAGCCAAAGTATGCAAAGATCGGCTGGAGATGATTACGGAAGTAGTTCTGCATACGATTCCAATTACGGTACATCAGCACAGCCATTTTCATCATCCACATTGATGTCCCCTTCAGAGCAACCAAGATATTCCCAAGCCTCGCTGAGTTACCCCAGATTGTCGCCCTTGATGTCAGGAACTTCCTCGTCTCCTTCACCAGCCCTCCCCAGTGATGGTGGATCAATATGGCCTTCGTTGTCTGCAGGTGTAATCGACAGAGATTATAATTACCCACCTCATTCCTCAAACGTAGGTTTTTCTACAGGGCACAATCAGACCTTGGGCCAGTTCACAGATTCAGAAGCTAACCTTTAAGTTAATGTATGTCTCTTGAATGTTTCAGATAATTGATATATAATTGTGCATATACATGGTGTTATATTATCCAGGGGTGGGGACATTTCGTTTTTTAATGCCATTTGGACATTTCATGGGAATACAAAACTTATCCACATAAACATTAGTCTGCTGTACTTAGTGAAACATTTAATCAACTCACTTAACTTTCACAAACTGTAAACTGTGGGGGAAAGTTCTAATTGTTTGTCCACTTCTGAACTTTGGTCTTTTTCTAGACATTGAATTTACCTGCATATCCATTTTACAGATCTGGCTTATTTATATGCAGACGTTTGTTTCTCACCCCTCAATCAGGTGCACTCCAGCATCAAATGAAACACCTCTAACTAGTTGCCTTTTATGACATGCTTGTTAGTTAGCAATGGGGAGGACAGATCGACAGTCGTTTGAATACCGGATCAGTTAAAAGTGGCCCAAAAGACATTGAAGTCAGTTATTCCACTCCATTGTTTTCTCCTCTGAACTGCTAGCTGAAAGTTTGATCACCCTGATAGGGTCATAGGGCAAACCTGCCTAGCATCCACATGATACTGAAGAATTATCAGCTGTGTTGGTCTGGTAACCAAACCCGCATGCCGGACTATCGCCTCCAAAAGAGTATTCTGTGGCGAGCTCCAGCACAAAGAGTGGTCCCAGGGAGGACAGAAAAAGTTTGTAAGCGCACTCAAAACTTCTCTAAATTCTTTTGGCATCAACACGGGACTGTTCTGGATGGCACACGTGCATCAATAGGCAAAAAAACTGACTAGAAAAAAACCGTATCGGTAATCCCACACTTACTGCGGTTTCCATCTGTTGTCTGCACTGCTCAAGAACTTTCCAGGCTCATATTGGACTAATTAACCACCTTCGTACTCATAATCATTGCTCATTACTACTTTGGATTCCCCGTGTGGGATCCGGGGCCCCATTGTGGGGGAAAACAAGAATAGACCCACTGCCTACCAACTGCCTAATTGGTAGCTTCCTTTGAAGTTGGAGTGCATCTGCCTGAGAGGCAAGGAACCAACAGTTTGCATTCAAGTGAATCAGATCTGTAAAACTGATGCACACGCAACACTCAGGTTCTGGAGCAGGACTGCAGTTCAGGTGTGGATGAACAACCAGAACTTTCCCATCGAGTGTACAGCTGGTGAACGCGAAGAAGAAGAAGAAAAAGAAGACTACTTTGGATGAAAAGAAGTCTTTATCTCTCGTGATTGGTGACAACGTGACCACCCTAAAATAAAAAGAAGTCTCAGCCTGGATGGCAGGCCAACAGGGCAGATCCAGAAAACTGCGTTCAGTCTCAGAAAAGGTTAATAACTGGGTCTGGACCTGTGTGAGTAAGGAGTTCAGTATTATTTCATTAAGTGAACTTATCAAGAGCCTACCATATATGATTATTTTTGCCAATATGTTTAGTGTTGACAGACGAAACATGTTAAGAGGTGATGTTGGACACACATACAACCACAGTTTTTCAACCATAGAGTTACATCAGAACCCTGTGAGTACCCCCTGTATTTGCACAAATCTGTATTGGCTGTGTATATGCAGGGGCTTCAGAAGGAAACCTCAGAATTGTGATAGAAATTACAATAACCAATCCATTGTCTTGTAGCCTGTCAGTTTTGTCAAGGATGTCGAATGTCAAGCACGTGACATCACAGTGCAGATGAATAAGCACAGTGATGTCATAATGACAGTTATAAAGATGGTCACCCCAATGTTGACATTGTATTAGAGGGTCATAGTAGGTAGCACAGTAGTTAGCATGCTTGCCTGTAGGCTTCTTGGTTGTGTTCAAATCCCCACAGAGGTGGCGATTTGAGCACAGTAGATAGCATGCTTGCCTGTAGGCTTCTTGGTTGTGTTCAAATCCCCATGGAGATGGGGATTTTCCCCCAACTGGCTTGGCTTCCATGTCTACCCAGACTAATACGAGTACTATGAAATTTCCTGGGAAGTAAAGGATTTGGTGTGATATTGATCACGTTGATTAATTTATTGGTTTATTTAAAAAATATAGGGCGAGCATCGATTATGCTTTAGGCATGGAAACGGGTCCTTTTTTGGGGGGGTTTACATACACATACTGTATAGATGGCTGATGATGTTTGTTTGTTGTGAATGTATTGTCAGACAAGCCACTGTGTGAGAGGAGCCAGTTGTTCTGAAGAAAAGATCAAATAGCTTGGTCATCTTGCTAGAATTTGTTTCTTTATCTTCACATTCACCAGCTCTAAACAGACAGAAAGTCCTTGTTGTTCATCCATATCTGGACTTCGGTCATGTTCCAGAGCTGAGTTGTACAGGTTTAGCTTATTCATGTGCAGACTATTGGTTCCCAACTCTCAGGGTTGTACACTGTGTACCTGTTTCTGTGATGACCACAGACGTGTGGACAGGCCTTGATCAGTATTAGCCTTAGCCCACAACCCTGTGTGATCCAGTATCTCTGTATCTGCCTCTCTTGTAGAATGTAGCAGCCTGTGTCTAAGAACCCACATTCCCGTGGGATTCAGTATCTCTATATCTGCCTCTCTTGTAGAATGTACCAGCCTGTGTCTAAGAACCCACAACCCCGTGGGATCCAGTATCTCTGTATCTGCCTTTCTTGTAGAATGTACCAGCCTGTGTCTAAGAACCCACAACCCCGTGGGATCCAGTATCTCTGAATCTGCCTCTCTTGTAGAATGTACCAGCCTATGTCTAAGAACCCACAACCACGTGGGATCCAGTATCTCTGTATCTGCCTCTCTTGTAGAATGTACCAGCCTGTGTCTAAGAACCCACAACCCCGTGGGATCCAGTATCTCTGTATCTGCCTCTCTTGTAGAATGTACCAGCCTGTGTCTAAGAACCCACAACCACGTGGGATCCAGTATCTCTATATCTGCCTCTCTTGTAGAACGTACCAGCCTGTGTCTAAGAACCCACAACCCCGTGGGATCCAGTATCTCTGTATCTGCCTCTCTTGTAGAATGTACCAGCCTATGTCTAAGAACCCACAACCCCGTGGGATCCAGTATCTCTGTATCTGCCTCTCTTGTAGAATGTACCAGCCTGTGTCTAAGAACCCACAACCACGTGGGATCCAGTATCTCTATATCTGCCTCTCTTGTAGAATGAACCAGCCTGTGTGTAAGAACCCACAACCCCGTGGGATCCAGTATCTCTATATCTGCCTCTCTTGTAGAATGTACCAGCCTGTGTCTAAGAACCCACAACCACGTGGGATCCAGTATCTCTATATCTGCCTCTCTTGTAGAATGAACCAGCCTGTGTGTAAGAACCCACAACCCCGTGGGATCCAGTATCTCTATATCTGCCTCTCTTGTAGAATGTACCAGCCTGTGTCTAAGAACCCACAACCACGTGGGATCCAGTATCTCTATATCTGCCTCTCTTGTAGAATGTACCAGCCTATGTCTAAGAACTGATACAAGAATGTGAAGGAGATGATGAATTGTTGACATTTAAGACATTGTGCATTCACAAGGAAAGAACGGCCAGTGCCAAGTACTGGACCACAAACTGCTCCTCCCCACGTTGCTTGATGTCAGAGCGAATATAAATCTCTACAGAAATTAATTGTAATTGTTGTCCCCATGAAGTTCACATGTAAAAATTAGCACATTACTTGTGTCGTACACAATTGTTCAGTTTACTTTTTTGTGCATGCTATTTAACCAGATAAAATCAACCAACCATTTCTTCATAACCTCAGCTGCATTATCTGCACTTTCCATTAGTTTGTTTGTTTACTTTTTTCTTTTCATTTTCAATGTTAACTTAGCTTGCTAGTTCATAAACAGAATCTCATTGTCTGTTGCATGTCATAACTAGATATATTATGTTTGTTACTTTCTTGTGAACAATGTTGATGGTTCAGCCAGTCAAGTTGTCAACTTGTAATCACTATTACAGTATGAGCCGAAGGAAACATCGAGTGTTTGTTCTTTGAAATGTGACCATGTTTAACCCTGCTGATGAAGCTTTGGTAATAATTATTGTCTGGTAAAATCTAGTGGGGAGGGATGGAAATGACATTATCTAGTCAGGGAGGGGGGGAGGATACAATCCAGGGGCCAAGTTAAACAAGACAATAAGGATGAAAAGAAAACAACTAAAGATGCTGGGGGAAAAAAAAAGGGGGGGGGGCAATGCATCCAGGAAAAGAATGCAGCCAGGTAAGCGCTGCAATTGCTGCTTATACTTTTCATTGCACTACCAGTTTTTACTGGTGCCATCGGAATTGGAAGTTCATTTGCTGCCGAAGACGGGGACGGAGTGCTTATGGGGGTGTCCCGAGTGCTATGATGTTGATTACTAATTCAACATTGCACACACAAAAATTTGGTTACTTATAATTACAGATTGGCCTTTCAGTTTACAACTCGCTGAAATTGTCAACGTTTGTTAAAGCAAAAAGAGAGCTCTCTGCGTGCTTATGCCATACCACTGAACATCTCAGAAGCAAACAGGATGTGGAATTGTACTGAATTGAAGAGAAATTACTAAAACGACTCCAAAAAAGCACACAAAGAAATAACGCAGTGGTAATATACAGATGGTAACTTAATGGTGATCAAGAATTTGTATCAACTTAATTGTGGCGTGTGTGAGTAAAAGTCAGTCAAAAGCACTTTTGTAGATTGGTGTCCTTTGTAAAGGATCAGGTTCATTGTTGACTGTCTCCCTACTGCAAGAACATTTGAACAGGCTCAGTTTAACATGCAGAAAATATCAAAGAAACTAAAACAGAAGTAATGCAGGTTAGCAGAATTCATAGCCCGCTGCATATCGCGTTGAATGGTGCTTGTCTGAAGCAAGTTAAAGAATTTACATTTTTAGGAATTTTATTCTCGGAGGACAGAAGAATAGTTTGGGCAATAGAAACAAGATGCCAACGAGCCAGTGCACCTATATATCAACCGACATTATTAAGACATTCAAATAAAAGCATGAGCGCCAAAAAATAGATAATTAAGAGTACATTCATACCAACACTGTGTTACCAGTGCCGGACTTGGACTTTATCAAAGGATAACCTACATAAAGTTAACACATGCAAAGTGAGATGTCTGCCAACTTAACCATCTGAGACACGGTTAGAAATGCTATTATCAGACACACTGTAGGAACATGACCAGCTTTAGCTGACATCACTGAGTTGGTCTACGGATGCGTCAACGCAGCGATTCTCAAACTGGGAGCCGAGGCACGATGAGGTGCCGTGAGTTTATGCCAGGGATGCCGCGGCAGTAATCAAGAAAATTCAGCTAAAATTGTTAAATTATTAAAGAATGCATGTAGATATTTGAAAGTTAAAATTTAAGTTTGTCTTCCCTCGCCACTGTCGAAAATTTACACCCACAATCTTGCTGAGCTGGAAGTTAAGGGTTCCTGTTCCATTACACCCACAATCTTGCTGGGTTGGAGGTTGAAGGTTCCTGTTCCATTACACCCACAATCTTGCTGAGCTGGAGGTTGAAGGTTCCTGTTCCATTACACCCACAATCTTGCTGAGCTGGAGGTTGAAGGTTCCTGTTCCATTACACCCACAATCTTGCTGAGCTGGAGGTTGAGGGTTCCTGTTCCATTACACCCACAATCTTGCCCTTTAACCAACTTAGGGAGGATAGTAGTAACTGATAACATGCACATCAGCATCTGTGCAGTAAGGATTGTGAAAAGTTTCACAATCCAGACATACCGGGTCTGGAAGTCAGCTGCAAATGATGTGATTAACAGTATAAGCTGGGCATTCAGAAGGCAGTGGCAAACTGCACAACATAAAATTACCTAGTAAAACCATTTTTTTTTTTACTTTGTCCAGTCTCAGTGCTAGTACACGTATTCATGTGAGAAGATCATACTACTATTATATGACTCACTTTGTAAAGTACACAGATGACATCTGTGTTACTGTACTAAAGCGTGTATATATTTTTGGCTTGGACTGCACAGTGCAGACTTGATAAGAACTCAATTCGGAGCCAAAAAAATTTTCTTCTTATCAGAAATTTCTCTTATCCAAATTGCCGGGGAATAAATTGTTCTTCACAACAGAAATTCGCCACATCTCAGATCACCTTAAGAGGTCTGCACTGTATTAGTGGATTAGATAGATATTGATGAACACATCACAGGGTTTGGTTTCCTTAGCAGGACTTTTGAAGACTATTTTCATGTGTTTCCTTAAGTATTTCAAGAATGGCATGGTGGAAGAGACTAATGCCTCACAATGCAGTACTTCCATTGGCAAGTTGATGCATGCCATTGCAACTAACTCCCACTGGAGTCAGCACACAATTTGGCTGTGCTGTGTTGTTAAGCTCTAAGTAGGCGCAATGAAGTGTTATCTGCAGTATTTAGAGTTGCCGATAATTATTTAAACCCCCGTTTTCAATGTAGACTCAATAACTGCAGCTCTTGTAACACGAGACATGCAGGTGGCACCAACATCTGCTTGCAGCTCTTGTAACATGAGACATGCAGGTGGCACCAACATCTGCTTGCAGCTCTTGTAACATGAGACATGCAGGTGGCACCAACATCTGCTTGCAGCTTGTGTAACACAAGATATGCAGGTGGCACCAACATCTGCTTGCAGCTTGTGTAACACGAGACATGCAGGTGGCACCAACATCTGCTTGCAGCTTGTGTAACACAAGATATGCAGGTGGCACCAACATCTGCTTGCAGCTTGTGTAACACAAGATATGCAGGTGGCAGGTAACACAAGACATTCAGGTGGCAGCAACATCTGCTTGCAGCTTGTGTAACACGAGACATGCAGGTGGCAGCAGCATCTGCTTGCAGCTTGTGTAACACAAGATATGCAGGTGGCACCAACATCTGCTTGCAGCTTGTGTAACACAAGACATTCAGGTGGCAGGTAACACAAGACATTCAGGTGGCAGCAACATCTGCTTGCAGCTTGTGTAACACAAGATATGCAGGTGGCACCAACATCTGCTTGCAGCTTGTGTAACACAAGATATGCAGGTGGCACCAACATCTGCTTGCAGCTTGTGTAACACAAGATATGCAGGTGGCACCAACATCTGCTTGCAGCTTGTGTAACACAAGACATTCAGGTGGCAGCAACATCTGCTTGCAGCTTGTGTAACACGAGACATTCAGGTGGCAGCAACATCTGCTTGCAGCTTGTGTAACACAAGACATTCAGGTGGCAGGTAACACAAGACATTCAGGTGGCAGCAACATCTGCTTGCAGCTTGTGTAACATGAGACATGCAGGTGGCAGCAACATCTGCTTGCAGCTTGTGTAACACAAGACATTCAGGTGGCAGGTAACACAAGACATTCAGGTGGCAGCAACATCTGCTTGCAGCTTGTGTAACACGAGACATTCAGGTGGCAGCAACATCTGCTTGCAGCTTGTGTAACACAAGACATTCAGGTGGCAGGTAACACAAGACATTCAGGTGGCAGCAACATCTGCTTGCAGCTCTTGTAACACAAGACATTCAGGTGGCAGCAACATCTGCTTGCAGCTTGTGTAACACAAGACATGCAGGTGGCAGCAACATCTGCTTGCAGCTTGTGTAACACAAGACATGCAGGTGGCAGCAACATCTGCTTGCAGCTTGTGTAACACAAGACATGCAGGTGGCAGCAACATCTGCTTGCAGCTTGTGTAACACAAGACATTCAGGTGGCAGGTAACACAAGACATTCAGGTGGCAGCAACATCTGCTTGCAGCTTGTGTAACACAAGACATGCAGGTGGCAGCAACATCTGCTGCAGGTGAGAAAGTCAACTTTGCCTGCCAGTGGAAACGTCCTCATATTTTACCAGTGTTACACTAATCAAAGGCCATAGTACAACCAACTATTTTTTTAAAAGTTTGAAAATGTTTCCAGAATTGTTACTGTGTAACAGGAAATCTGGCTCTGAAATGATGTAATAAATGAACATTATGATAAGCAGTTCTGGAGTGAATTTGTTTAGTAATCATAAATTATTTCCACTTTTGCCATAATGGGCAGGATGAGCCTGCTATCTATTGCTCGGTGGGTGTCACTAGCAATTGTCATTCGATGTAGAATGTCTTAAATGTCATCAGTCCATCTTCTCTTTGGGTACCCTCTCATTTTCACATATCTGTGTTAAAGTTTAGCATAAAGGGAGCTGTGGGTTGTAAGACCAGACACTAGTTGTATAGTTGCACACGTAAAACATCCCTTGGCAGTTGGAAATCGAAAAGAGATGTCTCACAGTGCTGCCTGGGAAAAATTTAGAGTAAAAAATGTCATGTGTCATAGGTCATGTATTTGGGATACTTAGAGATACAATATAGATGTGACGACTGGAGGTCATGTATTTGAACAGGGTGGGATACTTAAAGAGATACAGTATAGATGTGACTTGACTGGAGGTCATGTATTTGAACAGGGTGGGATACTTAAAGAGATACAATATAGATGTGACTTGACTGGAGGTCATGTATTTGAATGAGATGGGATACTCAAAGAGATACAGTATAGGTGTGACTTGTCTGGAGGTCATGTATTTGAATCAGATGGGATACTCAAAGAGATACAGTATAGATGTAACTTGACTGCAGGTCATGTATTTGAACAGAATGGGATACTCAAAGAAATACAGTATAGATGTGACTTGTCTGGAGGTACACCCGATCATGACAGTAAAGGGTAAAGTTCGAGTGGGCAATTAGGCAAGACATACAGGTAGAAGCATGGGCAGAGCAGATCTCACCAATGCTGGATGGACCGGGCTAGTGGATAATGAGGAATTCCTATTGAGTGCATGATATAAAAGTTAAGCCATGGTGAAGCACCTCTATGCCATCTTTAAGAAGACACTGTAACCAACTCATAGGAACAATCAAAAAGATACCTTAGGGTGGCCGCTGCATCGGAGGATTGAGCACACATGGGAATGTGCAGTGACGTGATTGTGTGATAATATAAGACAGACAGAAAACAATTCATGTGTAAATGGAATCTTTAATATTTATTACCAGAATATAAACAATATGATAAAGATGTTACTCTGCAAGCTATTTTACAACCCCACCACCTGTCCATAACACTGCCCTGTCCCTTAAACTACAACAAGTATCATATTTCATATTTTCACTAAGAACTGACTTAAAAATGACACCAAACATTTAATTACAGAAATGGATGAAATGAGAATATGCCATCAAAGACAAAAACTAGCACAATGAGCATAAACGGCTGCCTTTAAGATTCTTTAACGCCTTTATTGACTGTACCAGTGGATTAATATTATTAGTTATCTCCACTTGCTGCTAAAAAAAATGTAATGTACTAGAACACCAAGGAAAATCACATAATCACCTGCAGTAAATGTCACTTGGAAACCACTCTGACACATTTCCAGAAGCATAAAATAAGATGCCATTAGTGGAATATTAGTCAGTGTGTTAGCCTCTGAGTAGGAGGTTTAGTATTCAATTGCCAGAAGTGGCTGGACAGTTTCTCTCCCGGTTTCTTTTTTTTTCTTAAAGTAAGTACAAGATTATGTCTTAACGTTTTTCTCGGGTGTAAAGGCGCCAAAAATGGGAAGCGGTTACCCCCACCTCATTGTCTAGAATATGCTAAGACCTGAAACTTCATCCTACCAGCAGTAACCGCTCTGATATGGGACACCTTTTCAAGAAAAGAAATTACAAACAGGTGTAACAATTGTAACAGTGCCCAGAAACTAATGTGCTGATTTATCATGGCCCAAAATACACACTTAGAAGCTAAGTTCACTTTCACTAAAAAAAATATTTCCACAACAGTCCAGTTCGTACAACACCACATGCTGCAACATTCACCCATATCCCAGACAGATTTCAATCTTGACAATAAATTAAAAAGCGTTTTAGAGAAAAATTGTTTACTCACAGATTAATAAAAAAAATAATGCAGTAAATGAAATTCTTCTAAATATTAAAATAAACAAAAAACACCCAAAACACAAGCAACAAATTACGGACCCCGCCCTCTCCTCCTCCTCCCCCGATACTTATAAAACAAATAATAATAACAACAACTCAGTTTAAAACATAACTGTTTCCTGACCTAGTGACCTTTAAAAAAAAAAAAATTTTTAAGTCTAACATAGTGACCTCTAACTACAAGAGAATAATACTGTGTACAACAATTATGAACTAACCCTTTATCAACTAGTGCCTGGACATTATACAATGCAAAATCATTTTAAAATAATGTATCCAAAACGAGCAAAAGACGAACATAAAACACTGCCTGCAAAACAGTAGTTGCAACACTTCCAATACGTGTGTCCACCTCTGTGGAACACAGACACAGCCATGAGAAAGGATGATGATGATGATGTACCCGGAAATAATGTCAAACAATCTGACCCACTCAAACAACACATATCATGCTGCTGCCACCAAATCTTTAGACTCCGATGGACAATCTCTTGCTATGTGACCTATTTGGTTGCAATTGTAACACTGTGTTTTGTTTGTTGTCTCAGGGCAATCCCGAGCCAGATGGTCAGTTGATCCACACCTGAAAACAACATGGCATAGACTGTAAGCACATGACACACAGAGGAGCTCTACAGCATCAGATTATACATGCCTGCCTTATTTTACTGTAAACTTGACTAAATATGTTATCTGACAATGCTTTCTCAAAATCACTTTCCATTACATTTGTTTCAGAAAACAGTTACAGATAATAAAGACTAATTTAACCAATGACATCTCTGCACACTGCTTGGAAACTTTTCAAGACTGTAACAACACATGTGTACTTTATTTAGACTGGGCTAGCAGGCTAGCTGGCACTACACTGCCAGAACCCCCTGCCATATCAGCCATTTCAAGGCTGTAGCACAGAGGGAACAGAATCCAAGGGCTACACAACACCCGCTCATTTTTTTTTTATGAAATAAAGAAGCAAACTAGGTCCACCAGTAAACTTTTACATTCTACCATTATTTTATTTGAAGATATTCAAATATGAGACTGCACTGGGTGGAATCCCATGTGGCTAGGTCTCAATCAGTAAACTGGCTGCTAGGCCAACAAGAATGTGGCACAAAGCACAATCTCATAGTTACACCCAGGTTCTTCTCAAACACATGCACTTGTGAACTCAGTCAACTCCCAACCTCCACAGCAAACCTCCTAACCATTTTGCCACCAAAATCCCTTAACTGCTTTATCTCATGTATTCAGCAATCAACAGTGTAATTACTGAAAAACAACATCGAAAACATTCTGGCAGAACACGCAAACATATTATCGCCATAAAATAACCTTTTCAAGGAAATCCCCATTTTCTTTTCAGCACACCAGCAAATAGTATTTATTCAGGTTTTTACAAATGAAATCACTTTCAATATTTTCAATAAACTGTTAGGGCAAAGCTGAACAAGCTTCAAGATAGACATAGTTTGTGTGTGTCTGTGCTTCATCAAGAGAGGAATTTCCTTCAATCATGGCTTTCATGTAGTTCATTTCATTTGACAGAATAAGCTAATTGTGTTCATAAACTAATAAACTACTGTAATAAATTGTTATAGTAATAAACTACTATAATAAATAAATTGTTTATCTTTAAAAGTTATAAGAAGTATATTATTTCTGCTGCTTAGGGATTAATTCTGTTTAACACACACACACAAACAAAAAACATTAGAAAATTAATAGTTAACTGTTTAACCCCTAAATGATCTTTTCTTCTGTGTAGCACATCAGAGACATTCTATTTCTTGAACAAATCTACATGGATAAGGTTTGCCCGCTACTATCATAAACTGCTCTACCTTCAAACATGTTCAGCAGAAAGCTATGAGGCTATAAACCAAATCATGTGGCCATCATACAAATCTGAACTTTGCACCTTCCACAATACTGCGACTAAACATCAAATCTGTTCCATTTACTTGACTACCCAGACCAACTCCAGTAAAACACTAATAAATATTTAAAACCCACCAGTTATCTCTACTAATTCTAAACCATGAAACAACTCTACCAACATATGAACAACCACCCACATCTGCTGGACAAATGGAAGCCACCACCAACACACGACAACATCTAACACACAATAATGATCAACTGAGCTTTCCTCTCCTCCCCTCTCTACACTCCAACTGATGCAAATTCCTCTATTCTCACCTCTCCTGGTCGTCATTTCTCCTTCCTCCACTCCCTCTTTCCTAGTTCCACTTCACCTCTCTGCCGCCTCTACCGTCAGCTGTCCACCGATATGGCCCACTACTTCTCGGCATCCGGTCTCTTGATGGGCGAATGGGCCCAAAGCCTCCCCTGTTCAAAATGATTCAAGTCACCATTCTCAATTCACCTCCTCCCTTCATCCACACACAACTCCTCACTTCCATCTAGCTTCTCCACACCTGTAAGTACACTTGACTTCACTTGTAAATATTACATCATACTCATCAAGGAACACTAACTAACCATCAAATGTATCAATTTCAATATTCAGCAAAGAAAGAACCCTATGTTTGTGTGTGCATTTATGTATTAGTACTGATTAGCTGATGACCTTTGAAAATCAAATCGACCGTCAACTCAAACATGAGTCATTTGGGCATCCTAACTGAAGCAGCGGCATTCAGCGTCAGGTGGAACAGCATGGGACAGTCCTCTCTTCACTAAAGTGCTGGAAGATTCCAATAGTTTTAATGTAGCCCAGACCATGGCTATTCCAGCATTTGCATGCATGCGGTCACATTTGCCCAACAAAAAGTGTCCAACTTGCTAGAACAAGAGGCATGTGTGACCCTAAGGTTTTTAGATCTAGCTGATAACCTGAATAGATATAAGACACAACCTGAGAGGCTGGAGTTTGGCTGTCCCAGTTTTGACAGTAGGAAGACAAAGTTTTAAGTGTTAAACACTTTTAAGACTGGAATTAATAGTGAATGGGTCAGCATGCAATGGAAAAAGTGGATTCCCTCATTGTTTCTTATCAGTTAATTCAAAACAGACAACTACAGGTAAACTGAAAGAGGAAAAATATCAGAGCTGTCAACAGAATGTACACAAAGAACATGATACATAGTTGTGTTCTGTGGAGTTTATTACCTGAGGAAACATTTAACAGAACTGTGCAAAACAAAGATGGGGGAATCTGTTCCAAGTTGTCCTTTGGACAGCCAACAAGGAACTCCTGTTATGCATGTTCAACATCAACATGTTCATGCCAGGTTTCTTTCAGCGCTATGTCTTTTGCCCTGGAAGACTGAGCATCATCAGGTTATCAGTCAAATGTGTTTGAATAATCCACGTTTGCTTATATTTCTCACTTTTGTTTATCAATCTGCCACTAGATTGTAACAGACTTTTTTGTGCCTCACTATGATACACTCCACAATATGTGGTTTTATGTTTGAGCAGTATGGGGTGTAATGTTTCGGTACAGTGAATCCCAGCATCCAGCCACCTACAGCGGCATACAAAATCAAAGATCCAGAAGTACTAACACCTTAATATGTTGTTAGCTTTTGAGAAATTTACTTCAAGAAGTGAAAAAACTTCTGATTCACCTGATCTCGTTATCACTGTTTCATGTGTGTTGGTAAAGGTACAGTCTCTGACTGACTGACATCTGTGGAGCTCTCGTTTTATTCATCTAAAAGCCATTACTTTAAGACCTATTCAGAATGTAACTGACACCATCTTTAGTTCAATTGTGGATCTCTAGATATCTGCACTAAACTTGTTCTGACTGCCAGTCTGCAGCAACTTTCAGCTGAAGTATTCTTGACATCTCTCTATTCCAGCAAGTTTCTGTTCTCAAGCTAACATTGCCGTGTTTCAACCTGACATACTGATCCCATACAAATTCAGTTTGACATCTACACCACCTAAACAGTTCTCAGCTGCTGGGACAAAACGTTTCAAAATGTTACCTTGGCCAATTTCCACTGTCCAGCCACTGGTTTATTCATAATATATTGTTTTTAAATGATATGGCTCTTGAAATCATCTTATATTTTGCCACTGTATGCAGTTCATCCATGTCATGTCCTACAAATCTTTGTCCATTCCCTAATTCCCCCCTCCCCCTTTTTTCTTTTAAAATGTCAATTAGTCTTTAATCCTGTGGGTTGTGATGCAAAGATTTTTTAGTTATATTATTCAATCATGTGTCTGCATGTTTCACTTCTTGTTCAAGATGCAACAATCAGTTACGTTTGTCCATTAAGATGACTGAAGCTGTTGCATTATTTCAAAGACTGGTATAATCTTTATGAACTGTTTATTCAAACAGTTTGACTAGGTAGACATGTAGAATGTTGATGAGCTAATAATAAATGACCTGCCTGTGATCACAAAGTACCTCCCAATAAAACATATGACAGACTGATCACTGAACTGAAATCTCCATATCTTTAAACAGCTCTTCACTGTGATCTTCTACAGAGTATGAAGGTACTAATGAATGATGGGGAACACCACAGACAGCTACAGAATAAGAATCACATAATTTCAGTGAAAGAAACAATGAAAACCGAAGTAACTCAAGAAAGAGTACCAATGAACTTTTCCTAGTTCAGGATGACAGAAATTGTTCAAAAGAAACAAGCTCGGTCATTCAAGCTAAACGCATTAGAGTAGACATTAAAATTAAGAAATCACTGATTAGGCAAGCCTTACACCATTGGTCGTTGTCTGTAACAGACGAGCATCTGTGGTCAATGTCAGATATAAAATGAATGAAACACTTTTATACACACCATAATCTGCTCCAATCTGGCCTCTGACTCTTCTTCCTCTATCACAACTCATCAAAACTGTACAGTAAACTTCCATAATTCTCCACCAACAGCTCCTGCCTGATCTACTCTTTAACCACCAAATGGTTTAACTCAACACTGCACTCTCCCAAACTCAATTTCTCATACACAGCCATATTCATAAGCAAAACAGCAATGTTTCAATATGATGGCATTCATTCACATGCCAGATTAACTGCAATCTTCATTACACATTACAGATTAAACAAGAGAAATGGTTGTACAAACTAACATTAACTAACAAATGTAAAGAGTCATCAAAAAATGAAATGCTTAAATGAACTTCTTTGTCTCTGTAAATATGTTTTGCCTGTATCTTGAAACTTGTTATATGTATACAGTTGCAAAAGATTTTGTCACAACTGAGGAGGTTAATGGGAAAAGAGCAAGGTACAAATACAGAGATAATACCTGCATGACTTGGTCACACGGATTAGTAAAGACAAGAACACTTGACCCAAGAATACTAATCATATTAGATGGTGAAAAATGACCACCCGCTTTAATCAGAGTGCAACATGATGATGATCATAAATATAAAATAGGATTAAAAGAAATGGAGCTAAAAGTTTTTCAGAAGTAGGAAAAAGCACTGCAGTTTACTTACTGCAAAGTTTTATATGAAGAGACCGCCAGCATCAGTAGTTGTGTCATATACTACATATTTCTGTGTGTGCGTCTTTGATGGTATCTTGCCATTGTTTACCTTCTCTATTCAAATACTATGAACAGTTTTTCAAAAATGCATAAATACCTGAAGCAGTCCTTCCCGGACGAGCGCTGGGCTGTTGGGCACTCTCGTGAAATGTGTCCCACACCCCCACAACCGTAACATTTGCGATCATCTGGGCCACGGTCTTCAGGACAGTCGCGAGCAAGATGTCCATTCTCACCACATCGGTAACATGGCCTGTTGCCCAACTCAGGGCAGTCCCGCTGCACATGTCCGGGGCTCTTGCAATTATAGCAAGCTCCTGCAGATGATGGACAATGCTTTTTATGTTTTTTTTATCTCTGTAGTTGTTGAAATCATATTTTACATTATAAATTTGGCTAGGAATTTGTGCATACATAATTTTTCCCTTTATTAAATCTACACAAACCCAAAGCCTAGACCAGAATTATAGAAACAGATATCTGTAATTTATGTATGCTGCTGCAAATACAACCTATTCAACAGTCAAATAACAAGCAATATTAGAATAGGTAAAACAGCCAAGTTTATGAGGTCAAAAAGTACTAAATAAGTATAAACATATAAACAAGTTCACATTTTTATTGTGCAAACATTTGATAACATGGGTATTTATTACTTGCAACAATTACCAACTGACATTCTAATGTTTACAAACCTGAATCAATTTCTTTATCACATTCTTTAGCAATGTGTCCTAGCTGGTTACATTTGTAGCAACGGTCTTGGTCAACACGACAATCTCTAGCAAAGTGTCCTGGTCTATTGCATTTGTAGCATTTCTCTGTATTAACAAAGAGAAACAATTGATGAATTTTAAACAACACAGAAAATGTATACTGGAAAACCTGCATGAAACGTGGCAGTTCCTACATTGTCATAAACAACTTTTTTTCTCACCTGACTGGGCACTGTAATGGTCTCAATACTTGGGCTTCACACCGAACGCAGTAATTATTCATTCAAAAACTGTTTACATTTGTATTACTCAGGGCAACCTTGCTTCAGGTGAATTTGATCATTTATTTAAATCTTTCTGTACATCAGCTTTTGACTTCTTTTTCTCTTTAATTTGGGAGTACTCTCAAAGGTGACACTTTAGTTTTGTGAATTTTTTGTTTTAAAATGTTAACAGATCTTTTGATCCATCACATTTTGTGCACACAATTTTATTTTTAACTGCATTAAAAGGTTAGTTTTGTACCCTTTACAGAATGTTAGTAACCCTGTTTGTTGTTTATGCTGCAATTTAGATTCAGTAATTTGCCATTGCTTTTTGAAAGGTCAGATCCCAGCATTAATGCAAAGCAATCCGCTGCCAAACTGGCGTCTCTGAATTACAAAAAAATTTCACCTATACTAAAGATGTTGTCAGCTTTTTTGTTAAGCTTCCATAAAAAAAGGTCAAAAATACATTATCTTCCCGCAGGCTATTAACAGACCACAATAAAAGAGAAATAATACAATTAATGCATAAAATTAACAAAACGCTGAAAGCTATCATGCCACTAGAGCATTGGAGTCACGACGTCATTTGTGACTCCGAAGAGTTTTCTGCGGGGGTCGCCGGACTGGAGTGAATAATTTAACATTTTTAATTGTGAAAACAAATTCTGTAATCATGTGCTGCACAGACTTTGATTTGATGTCTGTTTCTACACACAAGTGACAGCAGACTTTTAATGCTTCCATAATTTAAAATCAGAATAAGAAACATGACATGAGGTTAGCATTAACGAAAATTCAACCACAAATCCATTAGCTTGTTAATGTGTTACAACTGCAACCATCGTATCAGGTATGTTGGAACTTTTCTCTCAATTATACTATACTGAAAAATGTCCAGTCTGCTTTCTTTATGCTACTAGAAAGCCTATGTTTTATATATGAGGCTGCAAGTCATGACAAACAAAGTTGGGAACCACTGCACCAGACCATAACCAGTGCCAGAGATAAAGTGGGTAATTTGTAAAACTACCTCAAGGTTTGTCGCTGGCTCTGTGGCTAAGTCGATGCGAGCGCTTCGTAATGCCGGGTTCGATCCCAGTTGCGGGCCATGCGCCTTGCGTTGGTTACGACAGTGGTATAAAAAAGCCGACTGCCCAGAAAGCAATGGCAAACTACTGGGCTTAAATTTTCCTTAAAATCCACACAATAGCCAGGGGCTGTTAGAGTTGGCTCTGCAAAGTCCTGTAAAGGATACGCAACTAATCATCTGAGGTTTTGCTTTTTTTAGGTCACTGTTTTTAATTACGAGCTGCATGATGTCCATATCATCCACGAAACGTTTAAAATCGATTATGAACAGAGCCTATGATGCAACTTTCAGCTGACAGCCAAAGATGTCAGGGAATCACAACCTGTCAGTAGCCAGTTATTCACAGTCTGAAATATGGTTTACTCATTTCATTCTACCACCGCCAGCTATAGCATCAACGATTCTATACCACTTGTTAATTGTTTCTTTTGCCCCATCCTATTATTTAAGCCAAATGATTACTTTGTGCATCCACTGCTTTGGAAATGTCTCTGACTAAAAGAGTTCAGGAATTATGTGCTGAAAATGCTCATGCAAAAGTGTCTTAAATAATATCTGCAACATTAAAACTCAAGAGTCACAAAGATGTAGTTAAAATACAATCAACTAGTACAATAAAAGTGATCTTTGCCTAAAATAACTTTCTTACCTAGGCCTCCTCTTCCATTACGGAAGTCTCCACGTCCCATACCTCTATCACGAATAAAACCACCTTGCCCCGTACGGCAGTCCCTTGCGAAGTGCCCAGGCCTTCCACATTTGTAACATTCTCCTCCACTCATGATTATATATTCTGTCAAAAATAACATGAAATCTTTCAGAAAGAAGTAACATAATCCTTTCTATTAGTTCAACTAATATTTCTTGTTGTGGATGTCACTGCTGTCAGTAGGGGTATGATACTGATACCTTCTGAAAACATACCTTTTTTTTTTGTTTTATGTATTTTTACCAGATTAGCCCCCATGAATATTCCCACACTGCACAACTTTGTTGGTGAGTCCTCAAAGGAAGACACTGCACAACTTTGTAGGTCAGCCCTCAAAGGAAGACACTGCACAACTTTGTAGGTCAGCCCTCAAAGGAAGACACTGCACAACTTTGTAGGTCAGTCCTCAAAGGAAGACACTGCACAACTTTGTTGGTGAGTCCTCAAAGGAAGACACTGCACAACTTTGTAGGTCAGTCCTCAAAGGAAGACACTTTATGGACAACTTTGTGGTGAAGAGTTTATGGACTTCCTCCAAGCAATAAACACGATTCCTCACCACGTCAAACTGATCTCTTATTGCCTTGCATCTCCAGCAATATTTCATGTGGTGTCATGGTTTATCACAGATGACTCAGGGAATGTAGCAGGATGGAAGCAGGGTCAGATGGAAGCATGGCAATTATTGTTAGAAACATGTATAGGCAAGGTTTTCTCTCATAGCCCTGTTTGTGAAGTAAATGACAAGTGGTGAGCATTGAACATATTTTCAGCAGGTTCTCAAATCACACACGCAGGTTTTGTGATCCTGTTGCAGATTTCTGGATCCCAGTCGGTGTCATGATGAAGTGCACTGCACTGACAGTACTAGAATGATATTTGCTAGGAACATCAAGTGCTTATGGAAGTAGTTGTGTGAATGGAAGTAATCATTTATCACACCACATGAAACTAACCAGGAAGGCTAGACAAGGAAAGAAAAAAAATTAACCCAAACCCTTTAAAACTCTTTTATGAAAAGCTTTGCATCTATGCCAAACCCCAGTAATTCGTCATCTTTTCACGTGCCCTACCCGGCCAAAAAATTTTTTAAAAGATCCCAAAATTTTATAAAAAACGGCCCTAGTGTAGGGGTTTCTTGTTTTTTTGACTTTACGAAAGAAATACCCCCCCTTCCCCCCAACGGAAAAAAATTAAGGGGGGACAGTGGGACAGTTTGAGTGATAAAAACCCCCCAAGGAAAATTTAAAGGGAAAAAGCACCTAAAAATTTTGGGAAACCTTCAACTAAACAGAAAGAGAAAACAAAGGGGAAAAATTTATTTTTTTTCCTTCGGTACGGGGGCCCTCACTGGGGAACAAGGGAATAAAATTTTAAATTTGGAAATTTCTTTTTGGCCCTGTGCTTTTTTTTGGGGCTTAGCAAAAAAATGTTCCCATAACCCGGGGGGGAAAAAAAAGGCAGGGGGGGGGGGGGGTTATTTTTCTTCTAAAAAAAACTTTCACTACAACCGTTGGGCCAAAGTGTTTTAAAGAAAACTTTTCTGGGGGGCCCGGGGAAAAGGAGGGGCGTTTAAAATTTTCCTTCAGTAGCTGATCATGACCCCGCCGGGGAAAAAACCTGCAGGAAAAGGGAATCTAAAACATTTCCAAAAATATATTCCCTTTTAAAGAAAGGCTTTGTGTGACAAAAAATCAAAAAAACACGCAAATGGTATGTAACCGTTTCCGGGATCTGTTTGTCGATGGGCCTTTTAATTTCCCAATTTTTGGCGAATTTTCCCCAACCCCTCCCAATTAAAATCTGGGGAGGGGGTGACCCAGCCCATGTTGGAAAAACCCCCTTACCCCGAAATTTGTTTTTTAAAATTCCCTTTTGAAAAGGGGAACTCTAGAAATTCATCACTAAAAAAAATTTTTTTAAAGGGCCCTTAAAAAATTTAAAATTTAAAAAAAAACTTAAATTTTTGGGCCAAAAAAAAAAAAAGGTAAAGGGGAACGGGGGCCAAAAAAACCTTTTTTTCAAAAAAACCTAAAATCAAAAAAGAAAAAAAGGGCCCCGGGAAAAATCCCCCCCTCGGGCACCTGGGTTTTTCCCCCATTTTGGGAAAAAAACCAGGGGGCCCCCAAACCCTTTCTTTTTGTACTGTCCCGAATGGCCAAAAATTTTGTTTAAAACCCCCCAAGCCCAAAAAAAACCCATTGTTGTCTTTTTCATTTTGGTTTATTTTAAAAAAAGTGGGTTTCTGAAAAAACCAAAGGGTCGAGCGAACGTTTCGAAAAGGCCGGGGGCTGGGTTCGTTTCCCAGCTCCCACCCAGGGGTTTTTTGCTTTGGGGTTTTGACGTGTTTTCGGGGGGCCGTCCGCCCCAAGGGGAAAAGGGCAAATTGGGGGGGAAAAATTTGGGGACTAGGGGGGAAAAGCCCACAAACAGCCATGGGCTGCTGGGGGGGGTTCGGGCAACGCCCCATTTAAAGGGGATTCAAAACCTATAGAAAAAAATTTATTAACTAAGATCCAGAAACCTTATTTTAAAAATTTTAGTTTTTTGTTTTTGTGCGTACCCTTTTAAAAGGGACTTTGGGCAGAAAAAACCCCCAAAGCAGATAATTTTTTCTTTTAGGGGGGGAAAAAGTTTTCTCCGGGGGAAATCGACAATTTTCTCGAAAAAGGGGGAAGTAGCGCGGTCGGGGAAAAAACCCCCTTATGTTTTTTGAAAAATTTAAAAATGAGTGCGGATTTTAAAGGGAAAAAAAAGAAAAAAATAAAAGGGAAAGGATAAAAAAGGGGTTTAACATTTTTTTAAAACCCCCCCCCCCCCCTTTCCCGGGAAGGTCATTACTTGGGGTTGGTGGGGAGTTTCGGAGCCCCCCCAGGGACCCCGGGGGAAGCTAGGGGCCCGGGGGAAAAGTTTTTTTCGGGAAAAACCCGGGCCGGAAACAAGTTTTTGGTGGGGGGGGCCGGGGAACAAAAAGATACCCTCCCGGTCCCAGGCTGGGGGGGGTGGGGAAAGTTTTTGAAAAAGCTCTGCCCTGGGAAAAAAAAAAAAAAAAACAAAACGTTACTAAAAAATTTTACGGGGAAGAAAAAAATCCCCTTCAAACGTCCGGGGGTTTTTGGGGAGACAAAGTTTTTTTGTCAGGGGGGGAAACATGATTTGTAAGCCGAAAAAAACCCGGAAGGGGAAAAAAAAAAGTCAAATGGATGTAAAAAACCCAAATCAAGAACGGGGCTTCTGGAATGAAAAAAACCTTTTTTTAAAAAAAGGGGGAAAAAACCCGCACGAGAAATTAAAAGGGAAAAAGCAAAACTAGGTTATTTGGGCATACCCTTTTTGGGGGGATTTTGGCAGAAAAACCCCCCAACACCCCCTTGGCTTTTTGTGGTTTTTTAGGAAAATTTTTACGCCCCGGGTTTTTACCTTTTCCCCGGGGAGGGTCGGCTTTCCCTTGCCCCCCACAAAGAAAACAAAACTAAAGGGCG